>OY856413.1:248840924-249433424 GCA_963693085.1 Alisma plantago-aquatica | reverse complement strand
TTCCGGCCCTCGCTAACCACAAAATGATAATTCCCTAAAGGTGACAATAATCATCCATAAAAGATATCTACCTCAAAATTGATGAACACTATCATATAAGGCAGTTAACATAATAAAATTCTCCAGTTCATACTCAGTGCATCTTGTGATCTCCTATTCTACGTTGCTCGCCCTAACTACCATCTACGTGGAATCCACTCTCCTGGTATTAATGAGTGAGGAGAAAATCACGGTGGCCTACCAAATCGAGCAACGGGTGGATGGAATGGGTGGCTAGTGGAAGAAGTAGAAGCATTATACAGTTTTAACATGCACAAAGCAAAAATGACTTAAATGATGCATATGCAAGTGAAAATGCCCTAATGCCTACAAATGAGTGGAATGATGCATGCACTATCATTCCGTCCCAAGGTGAGATGGAATATATAAGAGAACTACATCATGTACTTATTCTTCTTAAGATGTAGATGAGACTATGTTCCTTTCTCCCTCTCAATCCTACTTGCTTCTCAATTCTCTTCTTTTTTTCTTTTTTTTTCAATTTTTTTTTTCAATCAATTTTTTTTCAAGCCCTTATTTTCATAGATGACAATGAATTATTTGTCGGGCTCACTTCTTGTTACATAACTTATACATTTGAAGCATCCAGAAGGTATATAACAAGTTCATCACCCTTAATGTTTCAGAAGATATAAGATACACGATGTACTATATGCACAAAAGATGTGAATGCATCTACAAAATGATAATTATGCAACTAAATGACATGCACTTAAGGATAATGTGCATGTATAACTCGTCTATATTTTTTTATTTTTATGCAAAAAATGTGAAAATAGTTGCAATGCAAAACCTATCTACATGGGATGCAATCAAAGAGATTAAAACCGTAATGTACTTCCAGTTCTTAAGGTGGAATATGAAAACAATGGGGTGGATAGATCATAAGACTAATTGACTGAACCTTTGTAAATTATTATGTGTCCCTCCTTACTGACCTGTGTAGCAATTAAGAGGTTTCTCTCTCTCATTTCAAATTAAAGTCTCATTATCATTTGATCATCTTAGGCTCAAACAACCAATTCCGTCAACTTTTCATGAATCCTAGGAATGTACAGTTGTGATTTCCTGTTTTAGAGTTGACAAACCCAACCATTTCCTTAAGTTATGTGCTCAAAGTTGAACAACACAAGCTTGCAAAACACTAAATTTTTTAAAATTTGCCCCTGATTCCCATGTACAAGCAACGGGATGACACATGACTTAAGACATCCAAAATTACACTAGATAGAATGTGGATCCTACAAACAAGCTAAAACTAAGAGAAATAAATGACAAAAGACAAAATAATAAAACTAAAAACTGGGAAAACTAAAGGATAGAGCTGTTCCAACTCCCCCCCCAAGCTTGAATTTGACTATGGCCTCATAGTAAAAAACAACCTTAAAAGGTGGAACAGTGATACCGATCATTCTTCCGGAGGAGGCGGGTACTGTGGAGCCGTGGGGTCCCAAGATGGGTATTGCCCTTGGAAGCTTAGATCATACTGGGGCATGGGTGGAGGTTGTGGATACCCCCTAAAATAATTCTGGCTCCAATAATGATCGTAGAAGGGCTGCTGCTGCATCTCCATCCTATGCAACCTGTCGTGGATGTACTGTTGGTTGTCGAGGAGGAGGCACTCATTCTCGAAAATAGCCCTCTGGTTATCTAACAGGCGGTTCGTTGTATCCTGAATACCGATGTATGAAGCTAAATGCTGCAGTTGGGTTTGCTGGATCTCGTGCAACATTGTATACATTCCCTACATGGAGTAGGCATCCTCTCCTTGATAAGAGGGCTACAATATTGGAGGCTGTGAAGATGAATATGCACCCGGATGCATGCGGGGACGCTTCTGGGGTTCCACTCATGCGCAAAGAGGAGTGAAACCTCCTCTTCCTCTTCAGGCTCATCGCCGTCATTGTCATTGTCGTCATTGTCGCCGTCTTCATCAGAGTCCTCCATGGCGATGACAGGCCATCAGAAATGCTGAGCGCCCTTAATATTGAAGACGGGGTCTAGAAGTGAACACTCTTGATATGTGTGATTAACATGGCAATGTGCATATGCCAAGCCATCACTGAGCAGGAGGAGGTTGGAGCGGTGCAGATGCTGGAGGTTGACCTTGCTCCTGTTGGAGAGGGGAGTGAGCTGGGAGAAATCTAACCCAAGGTAGAGGGCCAGCGGTGTGATGAGCCCTCCAAAGTGGATCGGATCCTTCCACGTACTCCTCCTCACATCCAACACGCGCGTTAAGAAAAACGCTCCCCAATTTCACTCCTCGTGCTTCATCAATTTGTGCAGGAAGAACAAATCCATCTCTTGAAATTGCTGAAAGACAAGTCACCACGAGCGAACAGGGTAGTGCAGAGCTTGCGGTGAAAAATCCGCACAAACGGATGCTCGAAATCCGCAACTGCAGCATTGTGATAGCTGACAGATTTGCCCAGAGACGCAGTCACGAGCTGGGCAAATATATCATCGTAGTCCGTCCTATTGTCTGGCCTCCGGTGCTGGTAGTCATTATGAAACCAGTTATGAACTGAATTAAACTGGGCGAGGGTGAGGGTGTAGTTGTTGCTGTAGAGTCTGAACGACACCCACCCTTTCCTCCACAATTTGTCGGTGGCGATCAAGTCATTGGGCACCACATTGATGTCCAATGATGCCATGATCTCCGCCACGAGTTCCTTGTAAGTCGGCCAATCGCCGAAGAAAGGCTGGCCTTCAGCGTGGTACTACAGCTCGTCAGGCCTTCTGGATGTGTGTCTCGCCTATCCTTTCAAGATGTAGGTAAGGTTGGCCTCGAACCCCAACTCACAGATCATCGCCCGATCAACATAGCGTGTGGGCTCGATCTTTCTTTTCATCAATTTCTCATAGACCTTCCGGACCTCTGCGGAAGGATGGACAATCTGCGGGCGAGGAATAGATGCAGTATGTGGAGGGATGAACTCGGGGATCTCCATAGGAGCCGCACGTGATGAAGATGCATCGACTGTACGCACCATTGTCGCCCAGAAAGAAGGAATAGAAGATGGAGCTCGGTGAAGGTCGGAGAAGAAAATCTTCGCTCGGTGAAGGCTCGGGGAAGATCATGCTCCTTGGATGCTTGTAGCCGGGCTCCAGTCGCACAACAAGACGCACGACACAAGTGGAGGGAAAAGGCTCTGTAGGTGTGATGTCATATGACAACCATCCCTCTCTTTTATAACCACGACCGTCGCTGCTATGCACCCATCGATACCATCGAAGCAGGTCGATGGTATCGACACCTGTAGCGCAATCCGGTCTTCCGCTAGTATCGACGGTTGTCGGTAGCCTGATGTGGGGGCCCGGATCAATGATGCGTCGATACCATCGACGGGTGTCGATGGTATCGACCCATCCCATGGATCGACTCTTTTGATGCAACGATTGCTGTTGATTTCCTCTCACGGATTGATGACATGTCACGTCGATACCATCAACACAAGTTGATAGTATCGAATCTTCTTAGGGAACACACCCTCGCGAGGCCCGACCGCCTCTTTCTGCCTGTAACCGGGTCGATACCATTGACAGGCCCATCGATGGTAACAACTTCACTGAGACAAATTCGTCTGAATATCTTCATGGATCTCACGAGTATCGACAGCCATGTCAATACTATCGACCCCATCCTGGTGAGCAACCTGATGGTAGGTCGATACCATCGACGAGGCCGTCGATAGTATCGACTCAGAGAGATTTTTGCAGCCACCTAACTGTGCCTATCTCAATACCATCGACACAAGGGTCGATGGTATCGACCCTGCCTCAGTCCTGCACATTGAACAAACGATCAAGGTATCATTTTTACACTAAAACAAAATCAAATCAAACTAACTTGCAAATGAGAAAGAAACTAAATGAAACTACCAATGACTGGGTTGCCTCCCAACAAGCACCCTTGTTTAATGTCTTAGGCTAGACGAAATCAAGCTTCTCATGCATCCAGAATCGCAATGAGTTTGACCTCATTAACTTTCCTTATGTAATCCTCACTGAAATACAACTTCAATCACTGTCCATTAACCAAGAATGTTGTCTCGCCATCACGCACCATGATTGCGCCATGTGGCCTGACCTCCTCTACAGATAAAGGTCCACTCCATCGGGATTTCAATTTCTCGGGATGCATCTTCAACCTTGAGTTGAACAAGAGTACACAATTTCCTTTCTTGAAGACACACATCTAAATATGTCGATCGTGAATCAACTTTGTTCTCTCCTTGTAGATCTGTGAGCTTTCATATGCATTCATGCTCAGCTCGTCAAGTTCATTCCGCTCTAACAAACGTTTCTTTCCTGCTTCATCATATTTCAAATTCAGCTTCCTTAGTGTCTAGTGTGCCTTATGCTCCATTTCCACTGGAAAATGGCAAGCCCATCCATAAGCCAACCTAAAAGGTGTAGTGCCTATAGGTGTCTTAAACGCCGTCCTGTATTCCCACAAAGCGTCCGGTAGAAAGGTGCTCCAATTCTTTCTCGTCGAAGCCACAATGTGCTCCAAGATCTTCTTGATTTCTCTATTGGAGACTTCCACTTGCCCCTGTGTCTGCGGGTGGTACGGGGTACCAATGTTGTGCTTTACCACGTACTTTCTCAACAATGCCGCAAACTTCTGATTTCGGAAATGTGTACCTCTATCACTAATAATCATTCTTGGTACACCAAACCTGCAGAAAATGTATTCTTTGACAAACCTACACACTACAGCGACATCATTAGTCCTAGTGGGTATTGCCTCTACCCACTTCGATACATAGTCAACAGCTAATAGAATGTACAAGTTAGAATTGGAGGACACAAAGGGTCCCATAAAATCAATACCCCACAAATCGAACACGTCAACCTCTTGAAATACATTGAGGGGCATCTCCTGTCACTTTGAGATGTTCCCTACCCGTTGGCAGGAATCACATTGCCGCACATAGTCATATGCGTCCCAGAACAAAGTAGGCTAGTAGAGACCACTCTCAAGTACCTTGGCTGCGGTTCTAGAACTAGCATGGTGGCCACCCGTCGGTAAAGTATGGCAATGACGAAGGACACTTTCATATTCCACCTCTGGTACACACCTGTGCAACACACCATCCCTGCACTGCTTTAACAGAATGGGGTCATCCCAGAAATAATATCGCAAAGAATGGAAAAATTTCTTTTTCTCTCGGTATGTCCAATCATCTGGAATAATTTTGTAGGCATGATAATTAACAATATAAGAAAACCAAGGATCTTTAGATTTCACAGATAGAAGTTGTTCATCAGGAAATGTCTCGGTAATGGGTATATGCACGTCCTTCTTGTCTACCCTTTCCAACCTAGACAAGTGGTCCAAACCCACATTTTCTATTCCCGCCTTATCTTTGATTTCAATATCAAATTCTTGTAACAGTAAGATCCACCTAATCAGTCTAGGTTTGGCATCTTTCTTTTCCATCAAGTATTTTATAGCGGCGTGGTCCGTCCACGACTTTAGATCCTACATGATATTGCTGATTTTTTTCAAAAGCAAAAATGACGACGAGAAGCTCTTTTTCAGTTGTCGTGTAATTCAATTGTGCTTCATTTAGAGTTTTAGATGCATAGAAGATCACAACGGGTTTATTGTCCACACATTGTCCTAAAACAGCCCATACTGCAAAATCCGACGCATCACACATCAATTCAAAAGGTTTTGTCCAGTTCGATGTTTGCACAACTGGAGCAGAAATTAATTTTTCTTTAAGCACATTAAACACATTTAAACACTTTTCATTAAAATCAAACACAACATCCTTCTCCAACAACTCAGATAATGGTTTGGCAATTTTTGAGAATTTTTTTATAAAGCAGCGATAAAACCCGGAGTGACCTAGAAAACTCCTTACCCCTTTTACCAAATTTGGTGGGGGCAATTTGGAAATAACTTCAATCTTCACCGGATCTACCTCCAACCCCTTGCTAGACACTTTATGTCCAAGCACGATCCCTTCGCTAACCATCATATGACATTTTTCCCAGTTGAGAACCAAATGCGTGTCCTCACATCATTGCAAAACTTTGTCCAAATTGTATAAACATTCGTCAAAAGACGCACCATAGACAGAGAAATCGTCCATAAAGACTTCCAAATAGTGTTCAACCATATCGGAGAAAATGGCAAGCATCAACGCTGAAAGGTTGTTGGTGCATTACACAAACTAAAGGGCATACGGTGGTATGCAAATGTTCCGTAAGGACAAGTGAAGGTGGACTTCTCTTGGTCCTTAGGATCAATGGAAATCTGATTGTAGCCCGAATAACCATCGAGAAAAAAAATGAGATCGACCTGCCAATCGCTCTAAAATCTGATCAATGAATGGGAGAGGAAAATGATTCTTAAGCATAGCAACATTCAATCTATGGTAGTCTATACATACACGCCACCCGGTTACCAAATAGGTCGTGACTGGCTCAGTTAACAAATTATGTGTAATAGTAATTCCCCCTTTTTAGGGAATACCTATGTCAGACTCACCCACGTCGAGTCGGATATAGCATAGATGATACCTGCAGAAAGGAGCTTGATCACCTCCTTCTTGACGAACTCCATCATGCTAGGATTTAGTCGGTGTTGTGGATGAATTACAAGTTTGGCTCCCTCCTCGAGCCAGATCTTGTGCTGGCACAATGTAGGGGAAATCCCCTTGATGTCCTCTACCGACCACCCGAATGCACCTCGGTGGTTCTTCAGCATGATCAATAGTTGATCCTCCTCGTCACTCAGATATGCTGAAATAATCACTGGCAGCTTTTCATCCTCAGCTAGAAATGTATATTTCAAATGAGGTGGCAGTGGCTTCAATTCTAAATCTGGCGGGCTAATCAAGGATGACTGAAGAGATGGTGGGAGTTCTCCAAGGTCTTCATAGTACCTAGCATAAAAGCATGGAAGCACCTGAAGCATCTTGGCACACTCTTGTAGTGACTTGCTTCTCATCCAATCATGTGTTATATTAACCAGGTAGGCTTCAAGAGGCAATTCTGGATATGCATTGAAAACAGAACTTGCTATGGCCTCATCTTCAGTAGAAGGAGGGATATCCTCCTCTTTATCATTGGGAAAACCCACCGCCTTGCTAAGAGACACAACCTTGGTATGCTCCATGATGTCTACATCCAGTGTCCCCTTCTCCACCTTAGTCATTACATGAGCCATATCTAAAAATAGCTTCCCTAGACAGAGAGAGATATTCTGATCAAAGTGCTTCATCATGCGGCAGTGCTCCTTAGCTTTTGATTGTGTTGTGCTGGAGGGAATGATCATCTCAAACTGATCATCAGTGATGCCCAAGGTCAAACGACCTCTCCCCATCTCAAGTATCATGTCAACAGTGTCTTGGAAGGGTCGCCCAAGGAGTAACTCATTTCCTTGCTCGTCCTGCATTTCCATTACAACAAAGTCTGCTGAGAATACAAACTGATCCACTTTCACCAACATGTCCTCACATATGTCGTATGGCTTCACCACGGAATTGTATGCTAACTGAATTGTCATATTGCTCGGACTTGATTCTTTCAATCCCAATTTCTTGAATGTAGAGAGAGGCATCATGTTTATACTTGCCCATGAATCACATAGTGCTTTGCCGAATTTCACTTTACCAATATAGCATGAAATATTGAAGCAGCCCGGATCCTGCCTTTTAGGTGGAAATGTGCCCATGATGAAAGCACTCACCTGCTCCTTGAGAACCACAACCTCAGTATCATGGATCTTCCTCTTCTTTGTAATGATGTCTTTCAAAAACTTGCCTTAAGAGGGAATTTGCTATATTTCCTATAATAATGGAATGTTGACAGAGATCTTTCTAAATCTGTCTATAAACTTCTTGAACTGGGCATCCACTTTCTTTGATTTCACGCTATTTGGATACGGGACCGGGACAACCTGTGCCCTTTGATGCAGCTGCACATATGGCATCCTCTTCTGTGTCTCCTCCTCAGCAATAACGGGTTCTGCTGTGACATCCTCTACTATATCCTCAATCGGCTCTGTGATTGGAATTAGAACCTCCTCTGTGGCCTCACCTGTGGTTTTTGACTGGGGTTTTCTTGGTTCATCGGCTCTGGGGTTTAAAATCTTCTTGCTACTCCGTAGCAAGATTGTCTTAGCCTGTTGGTTTCCTCCTGGAATGTTTGTGTTACCTAGAAAGCCTTACTATGTTGGCTTCTTCAAATTTTCTATTTCAGCTGCCCTGCGCCAAAGATGTTTCTATCATCCTCATCTGAGCCCCATGACTTTGTAAGGTCTGCCCAAACTGATTCATGAATTCTCCTTGTTGCTTGATCTTCTGGCCAAAAGTGTTCATTAGTTCTTGATTCTGCTTTATTACTTGATTGAGCAACTCATTGATCTTATCCTCTGGTGACGGTTGGGGTTTTGCGTCGGGGTCCTGCAAGGAATTATTTGGGTCTTTCCAGGAAAATTTCTTGTCTTTCCTCCATGAATAATCATTGTTTCTGTACCCCTGCTGCTGGCGTGTGAACTTTACTTGAGCCTCATCATCTGATTATGCGTCTTCTTTTGCAAGCAATTTCTTTGCTAGAAGGTCCATCTTCTCATTTAGTTCTTTGATGGCCTTTGACTCCCCCGCAGCCCGAACATGCTCTACGGCGTCTCTGTCGCCCCATGATTGCTTCTTGGCCATGTTTTTCGAAATTTCCCAACACCTCGTTCCTGTGTTGTTTAAGAAGAAACCTGAACCTGCGGAGTCTAAGTTACTTCTATCATGCTCAGAAAGAGAAAAATAGAAGATTTTCACCTGCTTCTCTTTGTCCATCCCATGATGCGGGCATCTCCTTAGCATGATCTGAAACCGTTCCCAGGTCTCAGAGTAAGTCTCTCCTGCTTTCTGACTAAAATTATGAATTTTCCTGATCATATCATTCGTCTTCTTGAGTGGAAAGAATATTTCAAAGAACACTTCCACCATGTGGTCCATGATTCCACATACTAATCATCAAGATTATGTAGCCATTCTCGTGCATTTCTCGCCAGAGAGCTGGGAAACAGCTTCAAGTACAACGTCTCCTGTGGAAACCTGTCTATCTTAATCATATCACAGTTCTCCACGATCTGGCTTATATGAGTCACCAGATCTTCATTTTAAGTCCATGAAATGCATTTGATTTGACCAAGTTGATTAGTGCAGGATCAATTTTATAGGTTGGAATATTGATTTCCTGCTTCTTTATTGGCCCCTTCGAAGCGGATGTGGAAGAAGCCTTTATCTTCTCCCATATTGTCTGTTCTTCTGCCATCGCTTCTGGTTCAGGATCAGAATCTATATGTTCAAGTTGGATTTGAACATTGTTCACCTCGTCTAGTCCCAGCAGCGGAACCTCTGGTGATTGCTGCGTGTAGTCTGTGCTACGCGTCCTCACCATGCCCAGTACCTACAAAATGATAATTTCAGTTCAGTTCGTGCTAGAAGATTACAAAATGTGAAAAATAAACTATGAATTTCAAAAATGATTTCAGAATAATAAAAATAATAAGTGGCTTAGAATGGCTGCTTGCAGCACTCGTAGTGCCGACAATTGCCGTGTCCCCAGAAACAACGCCAAAAACTTGACACGATTTTACCGTGCGTATAACGCAAGTGCACGCGTCAATGTAGTATAGGCCCTTGTGAGGCCCGAGTCGAACTCAGAGACACTAAATTATCGGTAGACTACTACTAACTACTCACAATCATCTAGACTAATAAAAAGGTTATGAGAGTTGTTTTTAAAAATAAAAGAAAATAAATAAAACAAAGCAATCGATTAAATATTTAGTTTAATCAATTCAAGTAGAGATATTTAGGATTGCGGTTTCACCGTGGGTTTTCATTGTATGAATTTCCATATAATAATTCAGGTTCATCTCTCAATCCGAATAGTGGCCTATAGTCAGAATTGCCCACTGTCGTGGTACAATTCACTACCTACGTCTAGGTCGGTTTCACCGTCGTAGTAACCTATATCCTAAACTAGGTGCATTAGAATCGACCTATGTGTTTCCACCATTAACCTTACATCACCTTGTTCAAGGGATTTGTTAATTAATGTGAATTTTGTCTCTTTTCAACAATTAATTCTTCTTTCAAAGTAATTAAAGGCATTAGATTATCATTATGGTGCAAGCATAATAATATAATTGAGAAAACGAAATCATACTATGGATTGAAGAGATAAATTATGAATTACTATGATAAAAATGTCATACAATGCTTCCCCGGGCTACTCCCGGTCCTAAAGACAAAGGAGATTAGCCCCACATGTTCATCTCAGAGCAAAACATGGTTGAGGAAAGAGGAAACATGGAGAAAAACGTGAATAAGTAATGAAACCCCTGAACGGAGAAAATCCAAGCATTCCTCGGCGTAGAATGCACGACCGGTGGAGAACGTCTTCTTTGGCTTTTGGAACGGCTGGGGCGTGCTTCTGGGCTCCATTCTTCTCTCCACACCTTATCGGGATGTGTGCATTGGCTAATGATGTGATACCCTACTCTTGTCTGTCGTCATTAGTTATAATCACCGAGTTAGGTTGCAAAAATATCATAGCCATCAGATTTGGATCGATCTGAAACAAACTTTAATATGACGGTGTCGATACCATCGACGCGGGTCGATAAGTCTTCTTTTCTTTTCGTCATTGCGCCTGATGCTGACTCGATACCATCGATGCAGTCGATGGTATCGACACCCTGAGGCGTCAATTTTATCCCTTTCCCGTCGTTGAAACTCCACGTCTCGATAATATTGACTATGGGGTCGATAGTATCGACTGTCTACTCACCAGCAACATGATGGTACGTCGCTACCATCGACATCCCTGTCGATGGTATCGACTCTGCGTCTCGATAGTATTGACTATGGGGTCGATAGTATCGACTGTCTACTCACCAGCAACCTGATGGTACGTCGCTACCATCGACATCCCTGTCGATGGTATCGACTCTGCGTTGCTCCTTTCGGCTGGCTGCCTGTGGCTGTGTCAATAGTATCGACAGCCATCGATGGTATCGACAGCTGTAGATATGTGTTTTTCCTGAAATTGCAAAACAAAACTACATAAGTCGAGATAAAACCTATCATTGTAATCATTTATGCTCAAAATAATAAAATAATAGAGATTTGGCACTGAGAAGGATCATAGACTAAAGTAAGTGAATTATGGAATATTAACCACCAAAATGACCAATAAACGCATAAAACACAGTAAAACAAGTCTATAAATGCGACTCCAAACCATCGCATCATATGTATATATATGTATATATATGTATATATATGTATATATGTATATATATGTATATATATGTATATATATGTACATATATATATGTATGTATATGTATATATATATGTATATATATGTATGTATATATATGTATATATATGTATATATATGTATATATATGTATATATATATATATATACATATATATACATATACATATATGTATATATATATATATATATATGTACATATATGTATATATATGTATATATATGTATATATATACATATATATATGTATATACATATGTATATATATGTGTATATATATGTATATATATGTATATATATATATATATATATCTATATATGTTTATACATATATATACATGTGTACATATATATGTATGTATATATATACATATTTATATGTATATATGTATATATATGTATATAAATGTATATATATATATATATATATATATATATATATATATACATATTTATTCAAACACAGTGGGAATTTGTGCAAACATCTTCAAAGAGTATTCTTGAAAATTTTTGGGCTTTGAAGTTATCAGGGTATTATCCTACAAAATCCAAGATAATATAATAAAAACTCCAACTAAAGAGAGAAAAGCTAAATTAAGACAATTAAATCTATAACTAGGGAATAATCAACAAAATGCTCATAAGAAATCATCTAAAAGATGCAAATAAAATGGATAAATATGAATTTATTAGTGTGTCTGAGTGTGAGTTTGAAAGCATACTTGCTCATTGACATTCTCTACCCACCTGGGGACACCATGCTAGATAAAGGATGTTGACCAAAGATTTGGAGAGTCTATATTATTGCCCGCCATAGCTTAAAAATGCTTATGACTTTGTGAGGAGGTGTGATGCATGCCAACGATCAGTTGATATTTATGGAAGACATGATTTGCCCCTGAGTACATTTTAGAAAGTCAAAGTTTTGGATCTTTGGGGCATATATTTCATGGCATCCTTTGTGTCTTATCAATCTAACCTATATATTTTGCTTGAAATTGATTATGTGTCAAAATGGGAAGAAGCAATTCCAATCTTGACTAACAATGCATAGGTTGCATGTTATTTTGTAAAGGATCATATTTTCTACAGGTTTGGGGTATCTAGGATGATCATAAGTGATGGAGGTTCTCACGTCACAAACATGAAGTGAACAGATTTTTTGAGAAAATATGGAGTGAAGAATAGTGTAGGAACCCTATACCACCCTCAGACTCAAGGCCTAGTGGAGGTGTCCAACACAGAGATAAAAATAATACTAGAAAAGACCATTTTGAGTAATAGAATGAGTTGGAGTATGCAATTGAATGATTATATATGGGACATTTAAAATACACAGTGGTACAACTCTATATAGATTAGTTTATGGTTACATATGCCACTTTCCCACAAAACTGGAATATAAAGCCAAGTGGGTCTTGACGAAATTAATCTTGATCTATCTAGTGCATATCGGAGGAAATGCAAGTTGGAACTGAATTTATTGGATGAGTTCACGTTAGTTTCTTATGATAATTCAAGGAACTACAAGGATAGGACCAAGACGATTCATGACCACCATATTTTGCATAGGACATTCATATTGGGATAGAAGTGTTGTTATTCAATTTTGATGAAGTTACATTTGGGAAAATAATGATCTAAATGGAGGGGGACTTATGTGATGGCTAGAGATTTCCCTCATTGAGCAGTAGAGATTAGTGATGATGTCAAGACATTTTTGACCAATGGACATCATATCAAGCAATATTTTGGTGAAGAAGTGGTCCATGAGGAGGAGTTGAAGCTCATTGAGCTTCCCTGAGAATTTTGAATGATGGTCATGTTGGTATGTATGTCTAGAAACCCAATAATATGATATTTATATGGGGGTATCATGTACTTGATTTGATAATAATAAAGGTAATTCAGTCTATTATGTTTGTCTCAGTCATGAGTTGATGAAACAAATATGGTAGTTGTCTACAGAATGATATTACTCGATGAAATATGTCTTTAGGTTTAGGACCTGAACAATGAGATCATATGTTTGATAAGATTATATGCATTCTTTCTATGTCCCTAATCAGATAATATTATGAAAGAAAAATAGGCGACAATGATACATAAGACTAGAATGTGTATTACATGATGATAGAGTCTCATTAGTCATGATATTGGATATCAAGTCAAACACATAGGTACCTGTTAGGGAACAGTGTATTAGACTTAGCCAACTTGAGAGTCATTCATGGAAACAATTGAATGGTAGTTAAAATCATCTCTCAAAGTGATAGTGATGATTGTGGTCTTAGACCTGAAGTCACAACTCACATAACATGTCGTTTGATGAACTTTGATACCATCTGACGTGACTTGGAACAAAGAATTCCATAAAGGTGGTGCTCCAGTATATTGTGACACATGGGAATTGACTATAAGTGGTGTAGATGGGATTTCTCCCTCCTTCTAGAGTCAATATCCTGGCCACATGATAAAGGAGACTGAGAAATATATGGCCATACTCATGCAAGTCAATATATGATATCTAAACTCACATGCATCTCATAAAGTCTGCTCAAATTCAAGGAACATGGATTGAATGTTAAAAGGACGATGATTTCATGTAGTTTTCTATCTAGATATTAGAGACAAAGGAACTATACGATCATGATAACACTAATTACATATGTAGGTTGAAGTTGTTCTCCAACTTTCTGATTACTTAGGTAGTAATGATGTTTTTCTAGATACCTATCATTTCTTGTGATCTCATATTCTAGTTATGGACATTCACTGCCAACATATTTTGGGACCTTATAATGTCACACTTATAAGATGTAAATAGAACAGAAGTTCACTCATGAATAAGATTTAACTTGGTTAATAAAGTTTGCAGCTAATGAACTTAAACAACATTGACCATTAGTTGGATGTCTGGAGTGTCAAGTCGACCAACCGGATAGTCTAGTCGATTTACCAGAGAACAATAGGATTGGGTCAAGAGATTTATGATGATGTAATGACATGCATTAATCATCTCTTTAAAAACTAATATATTTACAAATAGGAAAACAATCCAAACAAGTGAGTGAATGTTCTAATTGACTGACTGGTGATTTACAACATTCGTAAAACCATGCGATATAACCCTTTGTATCCCCATAGTTTGTGGAAACCCTACCCCATCCACTCCTATATAAAGAGGGGGAGGGTGTCCAAGGCTCTCAATAGTCTTTTATGACAAGACTCCTCATCTCATAGTTGTGGTAACGTGAGAGCTAGAGGCATCTTACACGTAAAAGGGAGATATAGCCAAGGGGACAAAAGTTACCACAAGCACATTGATAACACGAAGGGTCAACTCCTTCCCACTAGTTTTAGAAGTGTGGCGAGGATTTACCAGCTGTCCACATAGACTATATAGAGGTGTGGAGGTCTTTGCTCTTATACTAGGAGAATTCCATCAACCATCATCTATGGTATTACACCAGGAGGACATTGTCGACTGCTGTCCTGGTGCTACTTGAGAAAGAAGCACAACTCAACAAGGATAGTCTCTAGGCTTTCTCCAGGACCAAGTATATTCCTTGCACCTTCCTTTTTCATAGTTATTGACGTGATCCACTAATTATGGTGAATATGGCAAGATTTTATTTTGTTTATTCTATCATCTTCGACATCGTATTTCCCTATGATGGTATCAGATCCATGTCAATTTAGTATGTTTTGGGATTCAATTGATATGATGGGTTTTGGTTTTATCATTTATTTTGTTGCATGCAATGTGAATATTCAAATGATTAATGTACATTATCATTTATTTTTTGCATGCAATGTGAATATTAAAATGATTAATGTTATTTTTAATTAAAACTACATATGCAAGGGAATGTCCCATAGATCTTATATATACGATATGATATATGTATATACATGTCGACTTAAAATGTTTTGGTGGTGGATGTATGCATGGTTATGGCCAAACCCCTTGGATTATTTGTGTTGTTTGTATCCTACCTCTTCTAGGTTCGGTGTTCATACCAACCCTTCTTCCTTTTCTCCATATGTAATTAATTATTAACCCCCTTTCCTCCCATTAAATGTAACTAGGTATTCACCTTTACAAATTTGTAATATGTAGAATAGGATAGAATTTGTTTCCTTTTATGACAAGAAGGCATCCTGACTAGAAAAATTGACCGATTGGGAGTCGAGTCAATCGACCGAAGGACCAAAGGATCCAGCTGACTAGAGCATCCAATTGACTGACTGGAGTCCCAATTGATCGACTGAAGGAGTCCAACGACACTTGAACCAAGAGCCAGCTGACATACCAATGGAGAACCAACTAACTGATAGGAGATGAACTGATCGACATGAATGTCTAGTTGATTGACCGGGGCTTGTTCCCAACACCAAATTTTTCAATACATGTTGCTATATGTGATGTATAGCCTTAGGTGACAATAGTTATTTGTGGCTCTAAAAAACTACTTTAGTATGGTCATAACCATTGCTCGTATTTTGTGATTACATATTTTGTTTACAGATATAGTATGTATATGATACATATTATAAGTATGCGGTGATTGGATATGTATATGTATTTATGTATAAATAAATCCCTCAATCAAATATTAAGTCTTGGATGTTTTCCATAAGAAGCACAAATGAAAATCTTGATCGACCAAGCATGGACATGCCAACAAATGGTGGACAATTTATCTCGTAGAAGTATGATGGTAGTTATGTGGACCTTCTATGAAAATTGCATTACTATCTTCATGGATTTTCAATCTAGATTACTAGGTAACCTTAATGGCATTAACTGCCTAGAAGCTTACAAATAGAATATGACAAGGAGTTGTGCATACTATCTTTTGAATAGTTGTAAGAGATGAAATTGGCAATTGTTGCCTACCTTAATAATTGGTTACAAACATAGGAATTGCCTGGGTAATAACTTAACTATTGGGATCTTAGCTCACCATAAGGTGTACACTGATTACTAAATTAATAGTGTCGACTATCAATTTGAATAAAATATTGGGAGTGATAATTAATTACAAACCTAATTAATATTTTCTAAATTTTAACCAAATCAAATAAAATCAAACCAAAAGAGCTTTGACCAAGCTAAATGAGAAGGACAAGCTAACCGAATGACTAACAATAACAAATTTTCTTGCAATCAATCGTTGAGAAGGATAAGCTAAATGAGAATAACTTCCATGACTGGTTCAAGACCTTGAGAATCATTCTCACTCAAGAGCACAAGACCAATGTCCTAGAGACACTAGAGCTATATTTACCCACTCCCATGATGTCTAAGACTGAAAGGGATGCTTATAAGAAGAATTCTAATATGGTAACACATATTAAGTATATGTAACAATATTAGAAAAAACAAGAGAGATATTATATCTCAATGGCATTGTTCAAGTGCAATATGGCAGAGGGTGGTCTCATAGGGCCCCTTGTGTTCAAGTTGATTGGGTGTGTGTAGAACCTAGAGAGATTGGGATTTCTCTTAGACCAAGAGTTGGTTGTAGACATGATTCTACATTCATTTCCAGAATCATAAAACCAATATGTCATTAAGTAAAAATTGAACAATATTGATAAGCCATCATTGGTATGTATGCCTAGAGACACAATCAGACAATGAATATATTGGGGCATCATGTACTGGATTTAATAATATTAAAATAGTTCCTTCTATTATGTTTGTATTAGTCATGAGATGATGAAACAAATATCATAAATCTCTAAAGAATTATATTACTCGATGACATATGTCTTTAGGTTGAGTAAATGAACAATGAGATTATATGTATGATAAGAGTACATACATTCTTAATATGTCCCTATCAGATATTATTGTGGAAGAAAAATAGATGACAATGATACATAAAACAAGAATGTGTGTTAAGTGATGACATAGTCTCATAGTCATGATATTGGATATCAAGTCAAACACATAGAAACCTGATAGGGAATAATGTAAAAACATACCCGCCTTGAGAGCGTTTCATTAAACCCTTGAATGGTAGTCTGAATCAAATCTCAAAGTGATAGTGGTGATTTTGGTTCTTAGACCTGAAGTCACTACACTGGTCACATGCAGTTTGATGAACTTTGCTACCATCCAATGTGACCTTGAATAAGGATTGCCATAAAGGTAGTGCTCTTGTATGCTGTGACACATGGGGATTGACTGTGAGTGATGTAAATGATATTTTTCCCTCCTTTCAAAGTTGATATCCTGCCCACTTGATAAGAGAGTCTGAGAAACGTATGACCATACTCATGTGAGTCAATATATGATATGTTAACTCATATGCATCTCATACAGTCTTCTCTAGATCAAGGAACATGGATTGAATGTTAAGAGGATGATGATTCCATGCCTCATGTTCAATATGGATATCAAGGAAAAAGGAACTGTACGGTCAGAATAACACTAATCATAGATGTAGGTTGAAGTTATTTTCCAACTTTCCAATTAATTAGGTAGAAATGATGTGTTTCTAGATACCTCTCATTGCATGTGATTTTATAATCTAGTTATGGACATTTAGTGCCAATGTAATTTAGTACCTATAGGGTCACATGCATAGGATCCATCTAGAATAGGAGTTTACTCATGAATTATAATTAACTTGGTTACTAGAGTTTTTAGGTAATTAAGTTAAACAACAATGATTGTCAGTTGGATGACTGGAGTGTCCAATCAACCGGTTGGACAACTACTAGGACTGGGTCAAGTGATTGATACTAATGTAATGATGCACACCAATCATCAAATTAAAAAAGCTAGTATGTTTATGAATACATTTGATTGATTGGATGTTCTAATCGATGGACCGGTGATTTGGAGTAGCCATCAAACCATGAGATCTATCCCTTCGTATACCTAGGGTTTGTGGAAACCCTAACCCATCCACTCCTATGTAGGGGATGGTGGCCAAGTCTCTCAACACTCTTCTATTGCAAAACTTCTCATCTCATAGTTGTGGTAATGTGAGATCAAGATGCATTTTGCCCATAATAAGGAGAGATAGCCAAGGGGAGAAAATTCAACACTAGAACATTGGCAACATGAAGGAACAACTCCTTCCTTTTGGTTCTAGAAGTTTGAAAAGGAGCTCATATAGGTTCATGTGAACTACATAGAGGTATGGAGGCTGCCACCACTACACTAGGAGGATTCCATAAACCATTGACCATGGTGCTACACCAGGATGCCGCAGTAGACTACTGTCCCAGTGCTACTTGAGAAAAAAACAATTCTACAAGGATTTTTGCTAGACTAGCTCCATGACCAGGTATATGCCTTGCACTCTCCTACCTATTTCATAGTTATTTACATGATCCACTGGTTGTGGGGAATATGAATTTCTTTTTAATTTTTGTTGCATTCTCTGATGTCATATTTCCCTACATATCAAGCCTATGACATTAATTAAGGATGCATATGAGAGGCAATTCACTTTCATTTATGTTACTTACTTTTTGTTTAGGTCTTCACATTAGCTACAGTTTTTATTTATTATAATAGACGTTTGGTTGATGCAATACATGTACATTGATGTGCTTTTTCTGGTGTGCAAATACTTAAAGAGTTAGTACTACCAACACCAACGTAGGTAGCACCAACCAAATCAACAAGAAATTTTGTAGATTTTGGTACTACCAACAATCAGGTTGGTGGCATCGAATCCTTATCATTTAGGGACTCAACAAGAGACGTTCAACTCAGTAGCACTGATGCCACCATTGGTTGCATTGGCATTGTGGCATACAAATCACAAAAACATGATTTACTTAAGAAGAAGCATTCGTTAACATCAGATTAGTGAAAATCACTAAAAATTAAAACCTTTTTGCAAAGAGATCCAATTCCAGGAAACTCTTATCAACAAGAACCAAAGTATTACATATACATTCTGGTCCACAAGTACATGCCATGTACCATATCCTTTCGAGGATTATATACATCAATTTCTCTGTTAAGTCTACTTATGAGCAACACAAAACTTCGAGGCATTCAAGCCAAGTTCTCAAATCGATTATAAAAACACTAAGTACCGACTCCTTGGACTTGAGAGTATAGAGACGACACATATGACTCATATCTACAAGACCCGACAGTCAGTATCTCCACCTGAGATGTTACTGTTGTCCCTGATGCTACTGTCCTTTTTCCTACTGTATGATTTCTACCTCTTTGTCTGCGTCCACCTAAAAAAACGTTGGATCCCACGGGGGTGAGACAATTGAAAATTGTCCCAGCGAGAGATATAACTCTCCACCAGAAACATTATTATTGCAGTTAAATAATATTAAACTGAGCTGAGGATAAGTCATTTAGAACATTCTCATCTTTTAAAGCAGTGCAACTATCTTTGATAGAGCAGTAAATCATCTGTTCTCTTTATAAGGGATAGGAAGAATATGTATATCATTTATCCACCATACGATATCAATATCTCAATCTTATCCTATGATACTCATTATCATGGTATGTCATCCATGAATCATTCCCATTTCCATCTGTTGGCCTCAGCTAATCTGCTAACCAAATATTCAATTGGATCAATCATGTGAGTATACATCATCATATTCTATTCAGTCATTGGACTATGCCAATCATGTGCAATCATTCCTGGCATTGGGCTCTGCCAATCCTATGCAATCATTCTAGGCATTGGACTATGCCAATCCTGTGAAATCATTCTAGACATTGGACTATTACCAATCCTATGCAAACATTCCAAGCATTGGAGTATTACCAATCCTGTGCAAACATTCCAGGCATTGGACTATGCCAATCCTGTGTCATTATTCCAGGTATTGGGTTATTACCAATCCTGTGCAAACATTCCATGCATTGGACTATGCCAATCCTGTGCCATTATTCTAGGTATTGGGTTATTACCAATCCTGTGACATTATTCCAGGTATTGGGTTAGGACCAATCCTGTGCAGTTATTCCAGGTATTGGGTTATGACCAATCCTGTGCAATTATTCTAGGTATTGGGTTATTACTAATCATGTGACATCATTCCAGGTATTGGGATATGACCAATCATGTGACATTATTCCAGGTATTGGGTTATGACCAATCCTTTGCAATTATTCTAGGTATTGGGTTATGACCAATCCTATGCAATTATTCCAGGTATTGGGTTATTACCAATCTTGTGACATTATTCTAGGTATTGGGTTATGACCAATCCTGTGCAATTATTCCAGGTATTGAGTTATGACCAATCCTGTGCAATTATTCTAGGTATTAAGTTATTACCAATCATGTGCAATTATTCCAGGTATTGCGTTATGACCAATCCTGTGCAATTATTCTAGGAATTGGGTTATTACCAATCCTGTGCAATTATTCTAGGTATTAGGTTATTACCATTCCTGTGCAATTATTCCAGGCATTGTGTTATTACCAATCCTGTGTAATTATTCCATTGTTTATTATCATTTCTTTAATGAGACTTTATAACTTCTTGTTACCTTTCACTAAGCAACAACTATTCTCATGTCTCACAAGGCCCATTATTCATCTTGTCACATCTCACTAGACAACAACTATTCTCATGGCTCACAAGGCCATTAAACATCTTGTCACCTCTTACTAGGCAAAAACTATTCTCATGGCTCACAAGGCCATTAAACATCTTGTCAACTTTCACTAGGAAACAACTATTATCATGGCTCACAAGGCCATTAAACATCTTGTCACCTCTCACTAGGCAACAACTATTCTCATGGTTCACAAGGCCATTAAACATCTTGTCACCTCTCACTAGTCAATGACTATTCTCATCATTTATTATTAAATGATTATCAACACAAGGTATGAGTTTCTCTCTCACCCTTACCAGAGTATAAATACATTATACTTTATTTACTTGGCTTACCCCTTTCTTAAGGTATATTAGCCTACACTTATTAAAGTGCATTAGGCTCCTTACATCTCAATGTAACAATTGACATGACACTTTTCATGTGTTATTCATCCAAGTATATTGGATTAAGGATACATCAAGGTGTATCAACTTTGAGGTACTGGATGTGATATCTATCATATCTTGATGTATCACTTCCCTCATCACTTTTGACTTACTTAAATTCATCAGCTTATCTTGTATTAGGATATTTACCATCCTAATACTTTATGCACCCATTCATCACATTATCATGTAATGTATTGATCATAGTTCACTCATTTTATTTATTAAACCATTATCAATAATGTGGACTCATCTTGGATTAAGACATTATTGATACAAGGTTATCCATTATCAACCACTATAGGTATTTCAGCTACCAATATATAATTCACTACTCCATTATTAGGAATAGGCTTCCCCTCTTTATCAATTAGGGTTTTACATATCATCACCCTATATTAGGGTTTTACATGACATCATACTCAATTAGGGTTTGACATGACATCATTGCATTAGAGTTTCATATGACATCATCCTCAATTTGGGTTTCACATGGAATCACCCTCAATTAGGATTTCACATGACATCACCCTCAATTAGGGTTTCACATGACATCATCCGCAATTAGGATTTCACATGACATCACCCTAGATTCGGGTTTTACATGACATCATCCTCAATTAGGATTTCACATGACATCACCCTAGCTTAGGGTTTCACATGACATCATCCTCAATTAGGATTTCACATTACATCACCCTAGATTAGGGTTTCTTATATCATTACCCTAGATTAGGGTTACACCACTTACCTAGATGAGGGTTTCACCTAGCATTGCACTAAATTAGGGTTAGAGCTTATCAACCTTCTTGATTAGGGTTTCATGATCTCATCATCATGGATCAATCCCTAATTACATATGTAATCCATGTTGAAAGTGTTGAGGATTAATCACTACATGATTATCACTCATGTATAAGTTCCTCTCTCTTTCATTCTTTCTAGGAGATTAATTACTTTAATCTTGATTAGATTGAATCAACTTGAATGAAGCATTGACATAGTGTATTAAGTCATTGCTTACATAAGCATCAAAGGTTAACCACTCTAAAGGTAATAATCATCTAAGTACTTTAGAGGTACAACCACTATATTTAACTTGGATATATTCTATTTAACAATCAAGGGATTAATTGGTCTTTCATAACTTTGAAGCTATTAAATTTCCAAATGTTTTTTTTACTTTTGAACCTTCAAACGGTCTTGAGGTACTTGACCTTCATTCGGTCTTGA
Source organism: Alisma plantago-aquatica (assembly GCA_963693085.1). Taxonomy (NCBI): domain Eukaryota; kingdom Viridiplantae; phylum Streptophyta; class Magnoliopsida; order Alismatales; family Alismataceae; genus Alisma; species Alisma plantago-aquatica. Next base: position 249,410,814 of record OY856413.1, on the reverse strand, counting down.
GGTGCTTGACCTCCATTCGGTCTTGAGGTGCTTGACCTCAATTCGATCTTGAGGTGCTTGACCTCCATTCGGTCTTGAGGAGCTTGACCTCCATTCGGTCTTGAGGTGCTTGACCTCCATTCGGTCAACTCTCCCAAACGGTCAACATGACCAAACGGTTTTGAAGATCAAATTACCCATTCGATCTTGTTCAACTTTACCCATTCGATCTTGATTGATTTTACCCATTTGGTCTTGATCACTTTTACCCTTTGACTAATTTTACCCATTCGGTCTTAGTTAATTTTACCCATTCGGTCTTGATTGGTTTTACCCATTTGGTCTTGATCAGTTCCATCAATTAAGGCTTCAATCAATTCAATCGATTGGGGTTTGAAATTAGTGGATCATCCATACATGGAACCTTTAAAATCAAATCAATTGGTATCATTGGATCATCATCCATACACATCAGCATTTATCCTCCAAATTGTTTGAGATTGTTTGATCTCAAACGGTCTTGAGACTGTTTGCTCCCAAACGGTCTTGAGACTGTTTGGTTACAATCGATCTTGAAACCGATTGGTTCCAATGTTGAAACCGTTTGCTCATGTACTTTGTTGAGGTGTGTGATTAAGATGACATAATCATCTTCAAGCTTGAAACCTTCGAAATCAGTTGTGATTCATATGGTAATTTTGACAACTAATCAAAAGGAAATCGAGAAGGAAGAAAGGTTCAACATATAATTAATAAATTGTAAGCAATAATAACCTTTAAGGGTTCAAGTTATATAACCCACCTTCAAAATTGAATCCCAGCTTCAATCTTCACGTCCTCAATGGTGGATGAAGCTTTTTCAACTGTCCAAGGTCCGTTCTCAAGTCTTTGAGTGAAATGAATGGCTAAGGTTGAAGATTGAATGAAGAAAAGAAGAAATTAAGCATTGAGTTTTGATTTCCACCATGAAATCAAGGTTGAAGATGAGTATGGAGCTTACCTACAGGTTGGGGTACGTATTCCTATTTCTGCTAATCTCCCTTGTGTTCAACCAAAGCAAGGAAAGGAAAAGGGATCGACAAAGTCTTTCGTGTGGGTTGATAATGGGATGTATATAAGGGAAGTTCTATGAGAGAGAAAGTGTTCTAAAAATCCTTTAGCTCCGAAAATTCATGCCACATACTCCCCTCAATCCCTTGCATACGAAGACATATCCCTCACCTTGAAATTCCTCTTCATTATCCATCAACTAAAAGAAAGCAAATTAAGCACCTTAACCATTATAATAATATCTAAAATTGAATGGATATTACTTTTTCTTTAACTAATGTGAGTGGGATCTCCACTCACTTTAGATATTTTGTGGACTTTTCAAGGCACAATGACTTCCAAACTTACACAAATCCAACCATTTCATTTTTGGTTGAAGGGCACTTCCATTAATATATTTATTTTTGCATTAAATTGAATTAGGGTTTCAATTATGCTTAAATCTTGATTATTTTAATATCAAGATTCCCTCTCCTCCAAAGAGATTCAAATGAGACGCCCCTCGGGTTTTATTGTATCTAATTGATACCAAGAAATATTAGGGACTCTCTAGATGTGTTATTTTTCATATTGAACCCTAGGTTTTGGGTAAATTGCACATTACACCAAAACTAGGTTTTAATGCACAAACATTGCTTGATAAGCTCTTTCTTGGTGCTCAGGCTACCACAAGCCATAACTCTGCATCATTCTCATTCTTATGATGCTTCAACACCTGAGGAACATTTATCATGTAACATTTGCAAGTTAACCCCTTAAATTGGGTAAATTTCACTTTAGTCCAAAATACACAAATATTATTTCAACATTATTCAAACAAGTTTAAACTTGGAATTTGGGCTTTCCACCAGCCACCACCTTGCATCATTTTTCTCTATAATGATGCTAGAACACAAGAGGCACATTCAATCATGTGACATATTGCAATATAACCCCTCAACTTGGGTAAATTGCACATTGGTCCAAAACAAAGGAACATTGGTCAAATATCATTTAATCAGGACCAAACTTGGAACATAAGTGTGTCACATGATAACAAAACACCTTAGAAGATATATTAAAGACCTAAGCAACTTATTTAGCCAAAACAAACAAGGTTACCTTATAACCCAGGTCAGGGATGTTACAAGTTATAAACCCCTAACAAGGATTTCGTCCCTGAAATCCCAAGTAAAGGAAGATAGATATTTTTCATTCATCATATCATCAAGTCTCCACATAACATCTTAATTTCATGGAGATGCCATAGAACTTTGATCAAAACAAAGTCCTTCCATACATGGTTATCATAGAACTTGTCACACTGGACACATATTCTACTGTTTCTTTTCATAAGGGAAGGTTACCTATCTTAAAGAATTATTTTTAGCTTAATAAGCTTTTCCCAAAATGATTTTACAATTATTCCTTTGACTCATACATCTTTGCTGATGTCATGTTTATGTGGGGCATAAACCCCTAACATATGGTATTCATACTACAATATGTAACTGGACAAATTTTAAAGTTGTCCCTTCAAGGCAACCAAACATTACTTCTTATGAGGAGTCATGTTCCCATTTTCTCATATCATTGAAAGTTCTTGGATACTAGGATTCTTTACCTTGGTATCCATTATATGTGCCAAAAACACATCACATCATCATCATGATTACTAACATTGGGTATTCAAACCCTCATTCCATCATTGAACTTTATTACCTCTCATCAGGTAACTGTTACATCTAGGTTTGAGGACCAGGGTATACATTATACTATACATCTTCTTTTGTTTATAAATTGATTTATGATTAACTCAGATCCCTTTGTATATCAATTAGGATGTGGTAGAAATATCCTTGCCACATATTCTACCTAATTATACTCTTTAGATTGTCTCAAAATGACTACTTGATCAGAGTAATCAGAAAGATAGCAATCTAAGAGTGGCATACATACCTTATTTTCAATAGATGAATACCTGGCTAGGGTATTCAAGAACTGAAGTTAGGTAGTATGTATTGGTTTTTATATTATGTTTCATCTCTTTAAGTTTTACTACTTAGTATCTTAAATTCTCTATGGGTGTTTCTATTACATCTCTTCCTTTCATTATGAAGAGAGAAATTTCAACACATATAAGAGAATATTGTACTGAATATAAGTTCTCATCCTTCTTATCTCTTCCTCATGTCCTCATAAGATGAATTAAAGGAAGCTCAACAACAACTACCTTTCTTATAATTAGTAGGCAGAGAGTAGAAAAAGAAAGATGATTTAGAATGAAAAGTTCTATCTTGACATATTACCTCATACGAGTTATCTAGTGTCGTATCTGAAACAATACATAGAGTCAGTTGCCATCTGCTATTGCCTTTGTCCTCTACTACCAGAGGTAGATGGACCAAACTGTGACACTTGTCTTCGTCCTCGGCCTTCTTCTTGACTAACCTAAGGTCCTTGTGGATTTTGCAGATTATGCCTTGACTATTGGGTCACCACATTATTCTTCTTGGACACCACTACCTAAAATGTCTGATCTGTCCAAATTTATGGCAAGTTCGGCCCTCACTTGATGACCAATGCATTGATGTACTATATTGTGGTTGAACCGGTGTCATTGAAAACTTCGATTGTTTCGTACCACCAATCCACTATTCCTGTGACTGTGTAGACCTCCTTTTGAGGTTTGCCTCATGTTTTCTTTGTCACAGACCTTTCTATCCTCCGAATTGACTCCACAAATGTGGCAAATTTCTCTCTACTTTCTAATGTAGCTGCTGAGATAGACACCTCATCATTCAATCCTTTCTCAAAATGTCGAATCTTCTCCTACTCAGTGGCAGCCATTTGAGGACAAAACCATAAAAGTTCCATAAACCTAGCCTCATATTCATTTATTGACATGGTTCCCTACCGAACCTTCTCAAATTGTGAGATATTTTCATCTAAATATGTTCTTGGAAAATACTTATTGACAAATTCTTGACAAAATTCCTCCCATCCAACCTCTTCATCATTCCTTTTTACTTCTTCTATGGCCCACTAATGGCCAGCACTACCCTTCAAAAGATATACATCATGTTTGACTTTGTTAATATCTGGAATACTAATGATCTTAAAAGCCTTTTTGAACTCAGTGAGCCATAGATCAACATCTGTTGGGTCAGTTGTCCCAGCATATTCTATAGCTCCTACATGACGTAGTCATTCAAAAGTCTTACCAGACCCATGTCCCTCATTGGGAGTTGGTGCCCTAGGTGCTGGTGCGGGCATTCGGTCTGCCATATACCTCATTGTGGTCATGAATTCCCTAAATAGATCATGAATATTTGGGTTTTCTATCATAGCCTCATGAAAATGGGGATTCTCTGGCACTGGTTCCTCTCTTTCCTGATCCCTTGCACCTCCTACTGGTGCAGCAACATTGCTTTTAGAAACGTGATCCTCATGTTCTCCAGACATCTTTAAGCTATCTCCCTTCTTCTGCATAAGCAGAAGTCACTATAAGATATACTGGAGGACACTAGAACAGACTCAACACCTTATTCCTATGTCACTATAGACTCAGTGAACCTAGGGCTCTGATACCACTAAAGTGTTGCATACAAATCACAAAAAAATGATTTACTTAAGCAGAAGCATTCGTTAACAGCAGATTACTAAAAATCACTAAAAATTAAAACCTTTTTGCAAAGAGATCCAATTCTAGGAAACTCTTATAAAAAAGAACCAAAGTATTACATATACATTCTGGTCCACAAGTACATGCCATGTACCATATCCTTTTGAGGATTATATACATCAATTTCTCTATTAAGTCTACTCATGAGCAAAACAAAACTTCGAGGCATTCAAGCCAAGTTCTCAAATCGATTATAAAAACACTAAGTACTGACTCCTAGGACCTGAGAGTACAGAGACGACACATAGGACTCATATCTACAAGACCCGACAGTCAGTATCTCCACCTGAGATGTTACTGCTGTCCCTGATACTGTTGTCCTTTTTCCTACTATCTGATTTCTACCTCTTTGTCTGCGTCCACCTAAAAAAAGTTGGATCCCACGGGGGTGAGACAATTGAAAATTGTCCTAGCGAGAGATATAACTCTCCACCAGAAACATTATTATTGCAGTTAAATAGTATTAAACTGAGCAGAGGATAAGCAATTTAGAACATTCTCATCTTTCAAAGCATTGCAACTATCTATGATAGAGTAGTAAATCATATGTTCTCTTTATAAGGGATAGGAAGAACATGTATATCATTTACCCATCATACTATATCAATATCTCAAGCTTATCCTGTGATACTCATTATCATGGTATGTCATCCATGAATCATTACCATTTCCATCTGTTGGCCTCATCCAATCTGCTAACCAAATATTGAATTGTATCAATCATGTGAGTATACATCATCATATTCTATTCACTCATTGGACTATGCCAATCCTGTGCAACCATTCCAGGCATGGGACTATCATTCTTGTCATTGGACTATGCCAATCCTATGCAATCATTCCAGGCATTGGACTATTACCAATCCTGTACAAACATTCCAGGCATTGGATTATTACCAATCCTATGCAAACATTCCAGGCATTGGACTATGCCAATCCTGTGCCATTATTCCAGGTATTGAGTTATTACCAATCCTGTGCTAACATTCAAGGCATTAGACTATGCCAATCCCGTGCCGTTATTCTAGGTATTGGGTTAATACCAATCTTGTGACATTATTCCAGGTATTGGGTTATGACCAATCCTGTGCAATTATTCCAGGTATTGGGTTATTACCAATCCTGTGACATTATTCTAGGTAATGTGTTATGACCAATCCTGTGCAATTATTCAAGGTATTGTGTTATGACCAATCCTGTGCAATTATTCCAGGTATTAGGTTATTACCAATCCTGTGACATTATTTCAGGTATTGGGTTATGACCAATCCTGTGCAATTATTCCAGGTTTTGGGTTACGACAAATCCTGTGCAATTATTCCAGGTATTGGGTTATTACCAATCCTGTGACATTATTCTAGGTATTGGGTTATGACCAATCATGTGCAATTATTCCAGGTATTGGGTTATGACCAATCCTGTGCAATTATTCTAGGTATAAGGTTATTACCAATCCTGTGCAATTATTCCAGGTATTGAGTTATTACCAATCCTGTGCAATTATTCCAGGTATTGGGTTATTACCAATCCTGTTCAATCATTCCAGGCATTGGGTTATTACCAATCCTGTGCAATTATTCCATTATTTATTATCATTTCTTTCATGAGACTTTATAACATCTTGTTACCTTTCACTAGGCAACAACTATTCTCATGGCTCACAAGGCCCATTACTCATCTTGTCACCTCTCACTAGGCAACAACTATTCTCATGGCTCACAAGGCCATTAAACATCTTGTCACATCTCACTAGGAAACAACTATTCTCATGGCTCACAAGGCCATTAAACATCTTGTCACCTCTCACTAGGCAACAACTATTCTCATGTCTCACAAGGCCATTAAACATCTTGTCACCTCTCACTAGGCAACAACTATTCTCATGGCTCACAAGGCCATTAAACATCTTGTGACCTCTCACTAGGCAAAAACTATTCTCATGGGTCACAAGGCCATGAAACATCTTGTCACCTCTCACTAGGCAACAACTATTCTCATGGCTCACAAGGCCATTAAACATCTTGTCACCTCTCACTAGGAAAAAACTATTCTCATGGCTCACAAGGCCATTAAACATCTTGTCACCTCTCACTAGGCAACAACTATTCTCATCATGTATTATTAAATGATTATCAACACAATGTATGAGTTTCTCTCTCACCCTTACCAGAGTATAAATACATTATACTTTATTAACTTGGCTTACCCCTTTCTTAAGGTATATTAGTCTCCACTTATTAAAGTGCATTAGGCTCCTTACATCTCAATGTAACAATTGACATGGCACTTTTCATGTGTTATTCATCAAAGTATATTGGATTTATGATATATCAAGGTGTATCAACTTTGAGGTACTAGATGTGATATTTATCATGTCTTGATGTATCACTTCCCTCATCACTTTTGACTTAAATTCATCATCTTATCTTGTATTAGGATATTTCCCATCCTAATACTTTATGCACCCATTCATCACATTATCATGTAATGTATTGGTCATAGTTCACTCATTTGATCTATTCATCCATTATCAATAATGTGGACTCATCTCAGATTAAGACATTATTGATATAAGGTTATCCATTATCAACCACTTTAGGTATTTCACCTACCAATATATAATTCACTACTCCATTATTAGGAATAGGGTTCCCCTCTTTATCAATTAGGGTTTTACATATCATGACCCTATATTAGGGTTTCACATAACATCATCCTCAATTAGGGTTTCACATGACAACATTGCATTAGAGTTTCACATGACATCATCATCAATTAGGGTTTCACATGGCATCACCCTCAATTAGGATTTCACATAACATCACCCTCAATTAGGGTTTCACATGACATCATCCTCAATTAGGATTTCACATGACATCACCCTAGATTAGGGTTTCACATGACATCATCCTCAATTAGGATTTCACATGACATCATCCTAGATTAGGGTTTCACATGACATCATCCTCAATTAGGATTTCACATGACATCACCCTAGATTAGGGTTTCTTATATCATTACCCTAGATTAGGGTTACACCATTTCCCTATATTAGGGTTTCACCTAGCATTGCCCTAAATAAGGGTTAGATCTTATCAACCTTATCGATTAGGGTTTCATGATCTCATCATCATGGATCAACCCCTAATTACATATGTAATCCATGTTGAAAGTTTTGAGGATTAATCACTACATAATTATCACTCATGTATAAGCTCCTCTCTATTTCATCCTTTCTAGGAGATTAATTACTTTAATCTTGATTAGATTGAATCAACTTGAATGAAGAGTTGACATAGTGTATTAAGTCATTTCTTCCATAAGCATCAAAGGTTAACCACTCCAAAGGTACTAATCATCTAAGTACTTTAGAGGTACAACCACTGGATTTAACTTGGATATATGCTATTTAACAATCAAGGGATTAATTGGTCTTTCATAACTTTGAAACTATTAAATTTCCAAATGGTTATGTTACTTTTGAACCTCCAAATGGTCTTGATGTACTTGACCTTCATTCAGTCTTGAGGTGCTTGACCTCCATTCGGTAATGAGGTGCTTGACCTCCATTCGATCTTGGGGTTCTTGACCTCCATTAGGTCTTGAGGTTCTTGACCTCCATTCAGTCAATTCTCCCAAATGGTCAACATGAACAAACAATTTTAAAGATCAAATTACCCATTCGACCTTGATCAACTTTACCCATTTGATCTTGATTGGTTTTACCCATTCAGTCTTGATCAATTTTACCCATTTGGTCTTTATTGATTTTACCCATTCGGTCTTAATCAATTTTACCCATTCGGTCTAATCAATTTTACACATTCGGTCTTGATTGGTTTTACCCATTTGGTCTTGATCAGTTCCATCAATTAAGGCTTCAATCAATTCAATCGATTGGGGTTTAAATTAGTGGATCATCCATACATGGAACCTTTAAAATCAAATCAATTGGTGTCATTAGATCATCATCCATCCACATAAGAATTGATCCTCCAAACGGTTTGAGACTGTTTGATCTCAAACGGTCTTGAGACCGTTTACTCCCAAATGGTCTTGAGACTGTTTGGTTTCAATCGATCTTAAAACCGATTGGTTCCAATGTTGAAACCATTTGCTTATGTACTTTGTTGAGGTGTGTGCTTAATATGACATCATCATCTTCAAGCTTGAAACCTTAGAATCCTTAATCATCAGTTGAAGAGAACAGCGTTCCCTATCACTATAAACAATGATATATATGACATAATGAAGATGGTGGGCTTGAACGAACCAAAGTCAGTGATGAACCAGCTGATGTTGTTGCGATGGGAGAAGCCGGATATACATAATCTCAAGCTAAACATCCCGGTTGGTAGGGATAGGGACTCCCATGGCACACATAGAAGGTGGGCAGCTGGTATCATACATAACCATAGTGCCAATATTTGTCTTGTGTTCAGAGCCTGGATAAGGAGCTCGGATTACCTTCTTGCATACATGCAAGCATGCGCCATAGGTCTGAAGCTAGCGGGTGACCATGCCTTGAACATCTCGTGTATAGAAGTAGATGATTTTCTTACACATGAGATTCTTTGGAATGGTGGTAAAGAGCCATGGCGGATAACTTCTTTTGTTAGAGAGCTGCGAGATGAGTTAACATCCTCTATGATTTCGGGAGCCCTAGTTCACAAGGCTATCAACTCGATTCCTCATGAGTTAGGTAGGTGGGGATGCCGATTGAATGAGATGGTAGTTTCGTCAGATGTATCCAATATGCCGATGAGGATTAGAGGCATGGCGTTGTTGGAAAAAAGAGATACTCCCTATGTGATACTTAAGAGAACAGAAGCTGGAGAGGAAAACGCTTGATATCGGAGTCCCTTGTTTTGGTTGTCTTTGTTTTTATTTTTCAGGATGTAAGGGTTGTCCTTGAGGGATCTTGGGATCATACCCGAGTTATAAGTGCGGGAGATGTAATTTTGCTGTGATTTAGCCCACAAGAGGGGTGTGGGATGAATAAAAGCGACCCCTGGCTTAATTTTAAAAAAAAATATGGTCATTTCAACAACTAATCAATAGGAAATCGAGAAGGAAGAAAGGTTCAACATATAATGAATAAATTGCAAGCAATAATGACATTTAAGGGTTCAAGTGATATAACCCGCCTTCAAAATTGAATCCAAGCTTCAATATTCACGTCCTCAATGGTGGATGAAGCATTTTCAACTGTCCAAGTTCCGTTCTCAAGTCTTTGAGTGAAATGAATGGCTAAGGTTGAAGATTGAATGAAGAAAAGAAGAAATTAAGCATTCAATTTCGATTTCCACCATGAAATCAAGGTTGAAGATGAGTATGGAGCTTACCTACAGGTTGGGGCACGTCTTCCTGTTGCTCCGAAGATCCCTTGTGTTCAACCAAAGCAAGGAAAGGAAAAGGGATCGAAAAAGTCTTTCATGTGGGTTGAAAATGGGATGTATATAAGGGAATTTCAATGAGAGAGAAAGTGTTATAAAAATCCATTAGCTCCCAAAATTGGTGCCACATACTCTCCTCAATCCCTTGCATACGAAGCCATCTCCTCACCTTGCAATTCCTCTTCATTATCCATGAATTAAAAGAAACCAAATTAAGCACCTTAACCATTATAATAATAATATCCAAAATTGAGTGGATATTACTTTTTCTTTAACTAATGTGAGTGGGCTCTCCACTCACTTTAGATATTTCGTGGCCTTTACAAGGAAAAAGGACGGAAACACTTATAAAAATCCAAACATTTCATTTTTGGTTGAAGGGCACTTCCATTAATATATTTATTTTTGCATTAAATTGAATTAGGGTTTCAATTATGCTTAAATCTTGATTATTTTAATATCAAGATTCTCTCTCCTCCAAAGAGATTCAAATGAGACGCCCCTCTGATTTTCTTGTTTCTAATTGATACCAAGAAATATTAGGGACTCTCTATAGGTGGTATTTTGCGTATTGAACCCTAGGTTTTGGGTAAATTGCACATTACACCAAAACTAGGTTTTAATGCACATACATTGCTTAATAAGCTCTTTCTTGGTGCTCAGGCTACCACAAGACATACCTGTGCATAATTCTCATTCTTATTATGATTCAACACCTGAGTAACATTTATCATGTAACATTTGCAAGTTAACCCCTTAAATTGGGTAAATTGCACTTTAGTCCAAAACAAGCAAATATTATTTCAACATTATTCAAACAAGTTTAAACTTGGAATTTGGGCTTTCCACCAGACACAACCTTGAATAATTTTTCTCTATAATGATGCTAGAACACAAGAGGCACATTCAATCATGTAACATATTGCAATATAACCCCTCAGCTTGGGTAAATTGCACATTGGTCCAAAATAAAGGAACATTGGTCAAATATCATTTAATCAGGACCAAAATTGGAACATAAGTGTGTCACATGATAAAAAAACACCTTATAAGATATATTAAAGTCCTAAGCAACTTATTTAGCCAAAACAAATAGGGTTACCTCATAACCCAGGTCAGGGATGTTACAAGCATTTCCCGAGAAGATATTATAAAGATACATGAAAAGATTATCGACACCACTGAAAGGCTTCTTGGTAGCACTGACCCATCTAGCTCCAAGAAGACAAATGATGACACAACTCGGTACCACCAGCAGCCTAGTCGGTGGCATCAACATTTTCTTATGAAGCCTCTAAAGCTATAGGAAACCTAGCCTCAGTACCACAGGGAACCAACTCGATAGTATTGACATCATGCTTGGTCATATTGCCATATGCTCTCAGTAGCACCAATAAAGAGATCAGAGGCAAGCCAAGTTCAACTTGGTACCACTGATGAACCCATTGTTGGAACAAACATAGAAGATGAGATTCATGGTACTAACACCAACAATAATGATCCTTCACATCTAAGGTTGGTGGCACCGACCCACAAGTAAGACATGACATGAATTGGTACCCAACTCACGTAGGTACCACCAATACATAAGAATATGTGGGTCGGTGTACTGACAACATGAAACCATCAATATCATGACTGGGACCAAGACGACCATGGATAGCAAGGTTTCGTACCACTAACACATCACATCAGTAATATCAACACAACACTCTTCATCTATAAAAGGGGAGGCAAGGGGTGGTCTCAAATCACACCCATGCACCCCCTATCACTCACAAGGTGCAAGGTCATCAGAGGTTATCATATCATCCTGACAATTAAGAATTTTTTTTGAGCTCCTTTCTTCATCTCTGTGACGTCCCCAAATTTTTCTAAAACTTAATCTGATGTGTGACGTCCAAATTGAATCCCTCACCTCAGTGAGAATCCCAATTTAAACACCACACACTATGCTAAGAAGAAGAAAATTAAGGGAGTCAGAAGGAAACAATCAGTAGCACATGTACATGAACAATAATATAACCATACACACATGTTCACCATTCAACATATAATTAGAACATGAATTGTTATAACATTTGATATTACATATTGAACAACAAACTTATACATATACATGTACTACAACTAAACAACAAGATCTTAAGACAACATGTCCACCTGTACATCAGCTCGCCACATAACTCTCACTATCTTGGATCGTCAAGTTCATAAACCACAACCTAAACAAAAGATTGCATGCGGTACACGTCAAGAATATTGTACTAAGTATGCCTACGTGTCTTTTATATACCTCTCATCATATCTTGACAATAAGATAAAACTAATACTTGGCAGTAACAAAAGAAATATAACAAAAGGCATATACTCGAACAAAGATGTTTATCAACAAAAGAGAACACATATTTTAAGCATATTTTCCATTATATCATCCATGCATTTACTACCTGAGAGTTGAATGAATTAAGGCCTTTATGATCTACTACCAAAGAGTTGGATCATTTCACAATGTGATCTACTACCAAAGAGTTGGATCAGTTCCAAGTACTTTACTACCAAAGAGTTGAAGTACTTGTTTTCTAGCACTTTACTACCAAAGAGTTGAAGTGCTTAGATGTAATGGAACAAATATATTATGTTTCATGTGTTCATAGCAATAAGTATGGAAGATCATGCAACATATCATACAAGAACAATCATTTCAACCAATATCATATGCCAAGTATTTTACTACACATATAACACAAGCATATTGTATAATAAGCCAAGTAAGAGGTAATGGCATACCTTGATCAAGAGATATTCTAATCATCACCTATTCCTCATGTCATCTATATCTTTGTTAAACCTGATCAAGACAAGATCATGTACTATAATCAGGTTCTCATCCTCTTATATCTCATCTTAACCCTAATTATGTCCATTAGTGTTTCACTAGTCTTATGATATTCCCATATTATTACTTGTCTTATCTTCTTGGGATTATCTTACATGTGTCACATTCCAGATTATTTACTCATTAACTGATAATCATGTTTTCCATCCTTATGTGAACATATGTACATTATGCCACATTCATTAGTCAAATTAGGGTTACATATTATGTATTAAGAGTCATATTCATATAATATGAATTATGTACATCATCATGATCTCACAATTAAAGATGAGGTTTCATATACTGATATAAGCTTACTCTATAAATTTCATCATTTATTGACCATGTATGCATTAATTGCATTAACTTTAGTGTTATTAGCCCTAATTAGCCATATTAATCAAATTATATGATTTTGCATCAAAATCATAACTACTGACATCAAATGGATTATAAGAATGAATATACAATTATTGACATTTAATCATAATTTTATCCCATTGTTTGATATTTATTATCCATCATATGACCATTTCACTACTTACATGATATCACTGTTATTAGTGCATCAAAAGCCTGTTATTATGCTTCCATTGTGTTCCACTCATTTTTCTGAGAATTTCAGTACCTTATTTGTATTTTTCTGCTAAACATACTAATTACTATGAACTAATGAAGATATGAGCATTTTGGGATATTTACCTTCATTGGGCCAATCACAAGATGCCATGTGTCTGGGGAGGCACAACCCTTGCTTGTTGTGGGCCGGTTGGTTCATGACTTGGACCCGGTTCTCTATTCTCTTCCTTCTCTCCGACAACCCCTCACGATCTCAACGCTGCATGAAACACGCCACCCGTTCTCCTTCGTTCTGTGCCAGTCCACGATGCCATCACGACGTTGTTGGACTGGAATGCCAGCGAGAACACTATCGTAGCCTCCTTCTCCTAGCTTCCTCACTGCGTGACGCCTACGTGCGTATGATCAGGCATTTTGATCACTCCATGGTCTGGTCAGGGCATCGCCACACTGGGATGGCTCCGTGTGTGCAAACGCCACCGTCGTTGCAACAGTCTTTGCTTGATGCCCCCGTCTCCTACAGTTCTAAGTGCACATGAGAGCCGCCACCCCAGTGCACAGATCGGTCCTCTAGATTAGACTCTGTCTCACCACTGCCTCTTCAGTGGTGAGAACTAGAGACCATCCCACAAGCTTCTGTAACGCCGACGCCACCGCTAGGCTAGGGTGTTGGCGAGAGATTGACCGCGGTGTTTCTCCGGTGGGGGAGCAAATTGCATCGCCTCCCGCCTTGGTGCAACCATGGCTAGACGAACGGTGAGGAACCTACAACCTCTAGATCGACACCATCAAGCGCTATCTACCAACCGCTGAGAGTTGTTTATCCCTGAGCACACTATGTTCCTAAGCGTCATCTCTTGCTACTCTCAAGTCAGCGATCATCCACATCTACATGGCAACAAAGCTTCCCATCCTTTTCTCCAAGGATCCTCGTCCAGGAGCCGCCAGTGATAGCTGCCGCCTGTGAGAGATGGGTTTGGGATTGGGAGTCTGATCTCCCTGGTCTTCCCTTGCAATAACTGACTGAGGGGTCATTCCATAGGTATTCGAAAGACTAAGACAATCACCCATGCCACGATCATGTCATGCAATGGTGGGGAGTTCCAACACCAATATGCTGCATTGCCTTGTCTAACTAGTAGGGGGAGACGCCATATTAACTCTTATATCTGACCATCCAATGACTATTAAGGTCCTACGTTCCCAATCTGTGGAGTCTTCATAGCCAAGGCTAAAGGGGCGTGACACACTTATTAAATCAACAACTTAGGACAAAAATCACCATTGAATCAATTATTCCACCAGTTTCAAACCTAAATAGCTCTCTCTAGGAACATCCAATTGTCACCAAATTTAAACCATAGCTTCTTCACAACTCAAGATACCTTGTCCACGAATTTAGTGCCAAAACTCAACTGTTAGACCAGTCAATTAAATTCCTCAAAAAGGCATTAAAAAGAGATATCTCAATGATTATATCAACACTCCAACTTTACTAAAACACTTGGGATTCTCAAAACAACTCAACATGCATGACTTCACTTGTGTCATTGGATAGTTTAGGATTTCCAAAAGTCCACTCCATCACATCCTACACACCTTAAAAGAAATTCCATCCTCGGAATTAAGCCAGAAAAACCACTTTGTCACATCATATACATCTTAAAAGAACTTTCGTCCTCGAAAGTCAACCATACTCATACTCCAAGGAAAACTACCATGTCTTCATCCACATGTAGGAACTATTCTATGTGTAACATATCCTCAAAAGTTACCTAGAACCATGTATCCAAAGCTCTATTAGGGGGGTTTACAACTATCTTGGTGTAAAACACTCCATTCAAGGTTAAACTCAAGATTTAGAAACTTAGGTTATGTCATGACATATCTCATATATCAGGGCTACATTCTTATCTTAACACGTGCATTAGGGTTCCCACATCATATTACCATGTTCTAAATGAGTTAACTAAGATTAACTCATACATCAAGGTGTCATCAACATTTTATTGAGCTAATTTTTAAAACATGTTCAATATTAACATATGCATTTTATGAGGGAGTTAACGATCATTAACTCTCTTTGTCCATCTAGATCATATCAAGGTGTCAAAAGCATTATGTTGTGCTAACTATCAAACTATATTTTTCATCTTTATTAAGCACTAAGATTAACACCTCATTTAACATATTTAATTCATATGATCTTATTCCATTTATCATAATTAAACTGAAACATTTACTAGTGATTTCATCACAAGGTTAACCAACATTTTCACATTATCATCATTATTCATGTATATGGTTAACCATTTATTCATTGATATCTATTAGACCATGACTAGGTATTCCATCATGTTACCTTCATATATCACATCTCAAGATTAGATCACATCCTTACATACATTATATCATGGTTGTGCTAACAAACTTATACAAGCGGCTTGTTAAGCATATATCAAAACTTTATCTAGTCTAATTGAGGTTCTCCAAACCCATATCATGAGGGTAGTGCCATGATCAATCTCTTTCATCTCACTAATTTCTATGAGTATCTCATAAGTACAAACTTTATCTTTCCTCTCAGTCTAGGGTTCTCAGATTACCTCGTTGGCACTAGAGATAGCCTTACAAGCTCCAGCCACATAAGCACAAACTAAAACATGATATGTCATACTCTTCTTAGATCTCTAACCATGAAACATGCTTACCCAAAACTCTCTTATATACACCACTATATTCCTATGTGGGAAACCACCAACCCGAGCATGAGGCTTCATAGAAACTAACATAGCTACCTCCTCCAGGGTCTTGGGATCTCTCCCTCACCCATATGGTAGGCACTCGTATTCATGTTCACTTATGCACATATAGCCAACCTCTCTTTGTCTCTATGGTTTGGTCCTCCCAAGGACATCTAGGGTTCCACAAATAATAGGAATCATGCATAATGCAACTCATCTCAATCACTCAGGAGAATTCTAGTATAGGCCATATCATATCACATATTTCTCATCATCTCATATCTTGGAGTTTAGGTCCTCTGACCTTCTCCCAATGGGTCTCACTCTCTCTGGAGTTAACCCTAAAACTGGTCCTAACACTAGAGGTCCTCCTTTGTATAAGAGCTTGAGGCTCATGCTAACTCACATCTTGTCTTAACTTATCTTATCTCATCTCATAAAAACCTACATACTTGCATCATCAAGCTTATCTCAAATCCTCAAATCTGAACCTTAATCCTCAAAGACAAACATATATCATCATAACCATCATATGTCATCTATATAAGACTTACATCATATCATCAAAACTTATTTCATATATTCCATCTATCACATATTCTAACAAGACTCTAGACATCTTCTAGACTGATGTCACCCATCTTCACTTAGGTTTCATGACCACCTCCTACTCATACATGTGTGGGGACACATTTTTGTAATACATATATATAATAAAATATTATATAGTTTTTCTTCGGTAAAACAAGCGTCAGAGAAAACTATCAAGGTTCGATCAGATTGGAATCAGAAACCAAATCCAGAAAATGAGTGTCCCACACATAGTAGAGAGTATAGTGCCATGAAAACTAGTGAAAAGGGTGAGAACATGGTGCAAACTAGTGTAGCTACTCTAGACAACATGCACAATATGTCTAAAGCTTCTCTTCCCTTGATGCACATCATTTCCAAATAGTACAACGTCCCATACCGCTGTACTATAAGGAAATAATGACATCTAAGGACTTGCTATACAACAAGCACCAGTCTAGACCTAGTTCTCAGACATATAGGTGCTAACCTAGAGGATAGGTCAGATCTAGTCTCTAAAAGACAACTAATCTAATCCTAAAGATTATTAAGTTCAAAGTTCTTTAGTTTTGAGTTGCATAATGAGCAAATGTCAGGTTTTGCTACTGTTCATGCTCTGATACTACCTGTGATGTCCCTGAATTTTCTAAAACTTAATCTGATGTGTGACGTCTAAATTGAAACCCTCACCTCAGTGGGAATCCCAATTTAAACACCACACACTAGGCTAAGAAGAAGAAAATTAAGGGAGTCAGAAGGAAACAATCAGTAGCACATGTACATGAACAATAATAAAACCATACACACATGTTCACCATTCAACATATAATTACAACATGAATTGTTACAACATTTGATATTACATATTGAAAAACAAACTTATACATATACATGTACTACAACTAAAATACAGGATCTTAAGACAACAGGTCCACCTGTACATCAGCTCTCCGCACAACTCTCACTATCCTAGATCGTTAAGATCATAAGCCACAACCTAAACAAAAGATTACATGCAGTACACATCAGCACAATATTCAAGAATATTGTATTGAGTATGCCTACATGTCTTTTATATACCTCTCATCATATCTTGGCAATAAGATAAAACTAATACTTGGCAGTAACAAAAGAAATATAACAAAAGGCATATACTTGAACAAAGATGTTTATCAACAAAAGAGAACACATATTTTAAGCATATTTTCCATTATATCATCCATGCATTTACTACCTGAGAGTTGAATGCATTAAGGCTTTTATGATCTACTACCAAAGAGTTGGATCATTTCACAATGTGATCTACTACCAAAGAGTTGGATCACTTCCAAGTACTTTACTACCAAAGAGTTGAAGTACTTGTTTTCCAACACTTTACTACCAAAGAGTTGAAGTGCTTAGATATAATGTAACAAATATATTATGTTTCATGTATTCAAAGCAATAAGTATGGAAGATCATGCAACATATCATACAAGAACAATCATTTCATCCAATATCATATGCCAAGTATTTTACTACACATATAACACAAGCATATTGTATAATAAGCCAAGTAAGAGGTAATGGCGTACCTTGATCAAGAGATATTATAATCATCACTTATTCCTCATGTCATCTAAATCTTTGTTAAACCTGATCAAGACAAGATCATGTACTATCATTATGTTCTCATTCTCTTATATCTCATCTTAACCCTAATTATGTCCATTAGGGTTTCACTAGTCTTATGATATTCCCACATTATTACTTGTCTTATCTTCTTGGGATTATCTTACATGTGTCACATTCCATATTATTTACTCATTAACTGATAATCATGTTTTCCATCATTATGCGAACATATGTACATTATGCCACATTCATTAGTCAAATTAGGGTTACATATTATGTATTAAGAGTCATATTCATATAATATGAATTATGTACATCAACGTGATCTCATAATTAAATATGAGGTTTCATATACTGATATAAGCTTACTCTATAAATTTCATCATTTATTGAACATGTATGCATTAATTGAATTATCTTTAGTGTTATTAGCCCTAATTATTTTGTGCATTAAAATCATAAATACTAACATCAAATGGATTATAAGTATGAATATAGATTTATTGACATTTAATCATAATTTTATCCCATCATTTGATATTTATTATCCATCATATGACCATTTCACCACTTACATGATATCACTATTATTAGTACATAAAAATCCTGATATTATGCTTCCATTGTGTTTCACTCATTTTTCTGAGAATTTTGGTACCTTATTTGTATTTTTCTGATAAACATACTAATTACTATGAATTAATGAAGATCTGAGCATTTTGGGATATTTAGCTTCATTGGGCCAATCACAGGACGCCATGTGTCTGGGGAGGCACAACCCTTGCTTGCTGTGGGCCGGTTGGTTATTGACTTGGACCCGGTTCTCTGTTCTCTTCCTTCTCTCCCACAATCCCACACGATCTCGGCGCTGCGTGAAACACGCCGCCCGTTCTCCTTCGTTCTGTGCCAGTCCATGATGCCAGCACAGCGCTACTGGACTGGAACACCAACGAGAACACTATCGTAGCCTCCTTCTCCTATCTTCCTTGCTGCGCGATGCCTGCGTGTGTCTGATCAAGTGTTTTGATCGCTCTACGGTGTGGTCAGGGCGCCGCCACACTGGGATGGCTCTGCGTGTGCGAACGCCACCGTCATTGCAGCAGTCTTCGCTTGACGCCTCCGTCTCCTACAGTTCTAAGCACACATGAGAGCCGCCACCTCAGAGCACAGATCATTCCTCTGGATTAGAATCTGTCTCACTACTACCTCTTCAGTGGTGAGAACTAGAGACCATCCCACAAGCTTCTGTAACTCCGACGCCACCGCTGGGCTAGGGTGCTGACGAGAGATTGACCATGGTCTTGCTCCGGTGGGGGAGAAAATAGCATCACCTCCCATCTTGGTGCCGCCATGGCTAGAAGAACAGTGAGGAACCTGCAACCCCCAGATCGACACCATCAAGCGCTATCTGCCAACCGCTGAGAGTTGTTTATCCCTGAGTACACTATGTTCCTAAGCGTCATCTCTTGCTACTCTCAAGTCAGCGATCATCCACATCTACATGGCAACAAAGCTTCCCATCCTTTTCTCCAAGGATCCTCGTCTAGGAGCCGCCAGTAATAGCTGCCGCCTGTGAGAGATGGGTTCGGGATTGGGAGTGTGATCTCCCTGGTCTTCCCTTGCAATAACTGACTGAGGGGTCATTCCGTAGGTATTCGAAAGACTAAGACAACCACCCATGCCACGATCATGTTGTGCAATGGTGGGGAGTTCCAGCGCCAATATGCTGCATTGCCTTGTCTAACTGGTAGGGGGAGATAACATATTGACTCTTAGATTTGACCATCCAATGGCTATTAAGGTCCTACATTCCCAATCCGTAGACTCTTCATAGCCAAGGCTAAAGGGGAATGACACACTTATTAAATTTACAACTTAGGTCGAAAATCACCATTGAATCAATTATTCCACCAAGTTCAAACCTAAATATCTCTCTATAGGAACGTCCATTTGTCACAAAATTAAACCATAGCTTCTTCACAACTCAAGCTACCTTGTCCATGAATTTGGTGCCAAAACTCAACTGTTGAACCAGTCAATTAAATTCCTCAAAAAGGCATTAAAAAGAGATATCTTAATCATTATATCAACCTCAATCAACACTCCAACTTTACTAAAACACTTGGGATTCTCAAAACAACTCAACATGCATGACTTCACTTGTGTCATTGGATATTTTAGGATTTCCAAAAGTCCACTCCATCACATCCTACACACCTTAAAAGAAATTCCGTCCTCGGAATTAAGCCAGAAAAACCACTTTGTCACAATCTCTTTCTTCTTTCCTTCAAAGAGATGGAAATTGGGTGACAGGCCTCATCCACCTCCAATGTACCATAATAGATGGTACCCAACCCATTTGGGATTTCTATGCCAAACAAGGGGCAGAAGATGTATTGCACTACATTGCTAAAGAGGGACCTAGTACCAAATCAATATGAGGATTGGATTTCCTTTTCGAAGTAGGCTTAATCGACAACCTCCAACATGTTTTCACATGGAAGGAAATGGTGGGTGATCACCCATTCTTTGGTGATTGTCCCATTGTATCCTATAGTATGGGTAAGGATGGCATGATGGATGAGTCAAGTTTAGGCTGTTCTACATCGGGCATCATCTCACCTTAGTGGTGCTCAACTCCATCTATGGCTGGTTCATGGGTGAGACATGATTTACACCAAATGACTTTGACTTTAGACTGACATGGAGATAGATGATAGAACTACCTCATGGATTCATATCAACCGACATTAGTCTTCAATGATGAACATGGAGTATCCCTTCTCCCACATTCTTCACCATTACTTGACAAACACCTTCTTTGCCATGTAGATCAAGGGAAAGGGATGGTCCAACATGTGGACCTATACATACTTTGGTCATTCTTGATCTTGGGAAGGGAGACGATCTGTCTTGGACCATTCATCCTTCTCCACATGATGACAGTGAAGAGGAAAGTTCAAGGAAACCCCTCATTCACTTTGGGAGCATGCTCACACCATTATCAATGTATCTCAACCTCGACCTCTCTAAGGCCAACGCCCACAAAATGACATCAAAACATTATTTAAAACACTTCAAGCGGGCCTACCTCATCATCAAGCACCAAGGCAGGGTGTATGCTTGCTGCACCATAGACGACCAGATAAAGGAGAGGGTTCTCCCCGACCCTATATTCCTCTATGAGTAGTCTCCATCGTAGGCATCCAACAAAGGATGTAGAGGTCATATGAGAGGGGGAGGATGTCAACTAACCATCCAAGGAATAAGAGTAAGAGGAATAATAGGATGCATCCATGTCGTATACTACGCACCGACACTTGCGGCACATTACTCGCCAACATGCAGCTTTGAGCTCCACAACTCCAACACCTCCACTGCCAGGAGACTCATTCTCCATGAAGGGCATATACATGATGTCTCACTCTATTTATTAAGGAAATCAACAATAGTCAACCATTCTAACTAAGATTTAGGGTGTTCAAGAGCAGTTGCTTCAACAACAACAAGCCATCTATAACAACAAGCATCTTCTCTTGGTCAACTAGGAGAACATCCACACTCACATGTAGCACATCAAGCACCATCAACAACCACTCTAAACAACAATTGGAGTTAGGGGGACTTTGCTAGATACCCTCAACCACTAGAAATGTCAAGGAACCCTCTACAATTGACACATTCTACCCACCTGATCCACAAATGATGTTGGGAAAATTCACCTAACCACCGCCATTTTGAGTATCGGGTACCCCCATTCCATCTCTTAGTTTGATTTTTGACTATGAGGACATGATCAAGTTCAAGCTTAGGTGGGTGATGGAATGGATTTATCTTGCATTATTTTCAATCTTATTTAGTATTTCTTGTTTCCAGGTAGTAAGATCCACAATCTATCTAATGTAATCGTGGATTTTAATTTATCATGATTGCATAATATCATTAAAAAATTTATTTCTTTCTCTTGCAATGAATCTAAAAAGAACAAATATTTCATTAAAAATAATTTTTACTTGAATGCTTTATCTTGTAAGATTATTTATGTAGTCTAAGACAACACCAACTCAGGGAAGTTGTTGGTTCAGTCATCTTGAGGATATCTTATATGAATGAAAATCTTAATGCACCTAAGGCTTGTATGTGATGGGAATGTTTGATCTTGAACCAACCAAACACGTAAAGTTATCTTAAATGGGAATTTTAGAACTAAAGTCTAAGGTCACCCTACATACGGGTTGATAGGAGAGGGATATATGATAGTCAAGAAAGAAATTGTCTCTTAGTCATGTGATTTCATCCACCTTTCATGTAGTTTCATTCACCACTATAGGGTGATCAAGTAAATCCATATTGTTGTCCTATTTAATTCACTTCATAACATAGTAGATAGCATGTTAGCTAGTCTTTTTCCAAGTGCATTCAAAAAGGAAGAAAATCTATGTGCATCTCATTTTTTATTTTGGAATTTCAATTTCATAACAAATTTCTTTTAGATTGCATTTTTCTTTGCTTCATTTTGTTTACTGTGTGACATGTGTCTATTTAGCTTTTTATACAAGTAAAGAGTAAAATGATCTACATCTGCATCCCTTCACATAGAAAATAAAATAATATGAATAGAGTAAGAAAGAAATGATTTATGGTGAAGAAAGCCGGAGCATTAACCATGAATCATGCTAAACAAGAGGGTGGAAAGAAAAAAATAGTGAAAAGAAAGCAAGAAATGGAGAAAAGGATGCCTCAACTCAACTTAAATTTTTCTTCAAGCAGAAAAATATATTTGAAATGTATGCATCATTCCACCCACACTCATCACTAGGGTGAGACATTCGATGCATTCGTCATCCCACCACAATAGCAGGAATTTGGAGTCACACATTTCCTCTCCATTCTTTAGATGCATCATTTTTCATTCCATGCATAAACAATTTGGATCTTGTGATTTTTGTTTCACAACCACCTATTCTATTTTCATCCATTGTTTTGCATTGTAGGCCACATATATGATTAATCCCCTCATCCATGTCTATCGGGGGAATTGTTTCCAACATAGTTATCTAGGTAGATTAGAGTAATGTACATAGAAAAATTGCATGATGCATCAAGAGTATGCCCTATTGACTACAATGTTAACTGACCTATATTAATAGTGTTTCATTAATTCTATTGTGGGCAACTTTAATGAATATTTTTTTATCACTTCAGAGTAGTTATTTGTTCAGTGATTTGTAACGGCCGATTCAGACCGCTAGGTAGGAGTAATTGAGAAAAGTAATTCGTAAGATTTATATTTTTTCTGGCTCTTTCAAATAAATCCAAAAGTAGTGTTTCTCGAGTATGAGAGACATTCAAGCTTAGAATATTTTGATTTTTTACTTTTTAGTCACTTTTCATAGGCTACTTCCTGGACATTAGTTGCATGTATGTTCATTTTGAGACATTTTATGCATTATTTTATATCATTATTTTTTGAATTATGTTGCATAAAGTATTGATTATTTCTATCAAATCATGCTATTTATTATCTATAATATGGATTTATGTCATTCTTTCCTTGTTTTAGGTAATTTGAGCACTGAGTGGACAACTCGGTGCCACCAACCCATTCATTAGTTGTATCGACAAATCACAAATCTACAATCGGGAAAGTGGGATATCTTGTAGCTACTGATAAGGCAGTCATCTCTATCAAACGATGCCTTGATGCTACAGAAGTAAATGGTAGGTGCTATCGACTCATAATCCAGAAAGCATCAATACTCGAGATTTATTACCTTAGTACCACCAACTCCATCATCTAGAAAGCATCAGAACTTGAGGAGCAATTCGGTGCTATCGACACATAATGTCAGTAGTACTGAGTACCTACACAGTTCAAGAGATTCAAGTCGGTGACTACTCGGTGCCACCGACACCCCATCATTGATACTGAAGTTGTGCGATCAGTTCAGATCTAAAATCCTGTCAGATATGGCCAAAGCCTCTCTATGGTCTAATGAGAGTGCGGCCGGAAAAGATACATCACAATTATCATGTGTTTATAGATCACATAACCAAGGGAGGAGGAGATGAAGGAGATAGCCACAGACCGAATGTTCCAGATACCTCTAGAGGATAAATTTGTAGTCGGAACGCTACAAATCAGAGTGTTCATATGAGGGAATCACTGAGACAACCTTTTCAGGAGTTCTTACATTGGTCTTCTATTGTGTAGCTTATTTTCTTCTTCTTCCTCTCTTTGTGAGATGATTACAATCATGCAGGACTAAACTACATATTCCTTAAGACCCACGAGTAGTACAAAAAGTGTTGCATTGTGTTTGAATTCAATGAATTGATAATATATTTCCTTCATTCTGGACGTGAATTTATGACCTCTTTATTGATTTATGTATACTTGATCGCCATAATCAAAGTAATAGACTACTAATTATTTTAGAGAAGGATTATGAGTCAAAACAAATTATAGATCCACATAATCTATATCTTACTTTGGGAGAAGGTTTACAATTATGATAGAATAATCTAAAGATTTTGTTAATACACCTCACTAATTTATTAAAACTACTACGAGAGTGGGGTTTATTTTATCTACGTAGTACATTACACTGCAGGTGCAAGTAATGCTTGTTACAAGTTTTTATTTCAGAGTAAAGGATGAATAATTATTAATGTAATGAAATTTAAATATGATGCGTACCGCGGAAAAATCACAAGTCCTTAGCAATCCGTCCATTCTTGATCACAACCTTTTTAATTTCAGTTTAATTTTTTTCTCTTAGTTAATGACCAATCAACAACTCTTGTTAAGTGTAGCTGATTTGGTCTCAGTAAGTAGTAATCTTTGGTGAATATTTTCCTGAATTCGACACTCACGCTTCGTAAGCCTATGTTACATGACACATGTACTACGTTTTACATGCATAGCTTAAGCATGTCACCCTGTTCGACCACCATGGACCAATTGCGCTATCAGTCAGATTCAAAAATTTGAACCATTTCTGGTTATCCTTGGCCCTGCTAATCTTCTCTGTATCGTTCCAGTTTTGGTAGATACTTTCAAATAGACAACCTCTATTCGGATCTAGATGTAAGCCGCTAGAGGGTCTCGGATGTTCATTATGGTCTCATTTAATTAAGAGAGCTAAGTGTCTGAATATGGCGTTGAGTTTCGATCTGGTAGTATAATCGAATTTCTGTAATCAAGTAATCTCTCCAAGAAATAATAATGAAATAATGATTACGTTGGTCCATCGGCCGAGATCTTACAATAAAGCTGTGCATATTTATAATCATGTTAACGAAAGCTACAATCTTCGAAGTCAATCATGTCTCAGCTTCAAATTTCAGCTGCTAGGTTCACATCAGCATTGATTTGGGAACAGGAAAAGAAGTAAGAAGAAAATAACCTAAAAGACCGCAATAGCAGTGCAAAATAGACCGCTATCGCTTTCTACAACCCAAGAGAGTATTGTGTCGACAGTTGTATGTTGCATGTACGTAGCATTTCGCATGTATATACACTCCACCTCGAAGAGAAACTAGTTAGTGAGAAAACCGCGGCAAATCAGACCCGTGTCGTTTTGATGAACTCCAGGCAGTCAGTAATCGCTTCCGAGTAGAAAGAGTCCAGTCCGTTAAAGGATGGAGCGGACAGCCTCGCCGCCTTGCAGTCGATATTGGACACCAAAGCTCTCCCACTGTCGGACCGAGACGTCCTCCTTGCTTTGTTGTAGTTGGGGCAGGCTATGAGCTTCCTATTCCTCATCAGAGAACCGAGGCATCTGGATAAGTTGGTGGCCAACCTCAGGAGTAACCCCCTCCATCGCAGCCTGAGGCCACAGAACGAGAAGGTGCCCCGTTGCCGCCGCAGCCGTCGTCCGTGGCCTAGCGCGCTCCGGGTGTAGCTGCTACCGATGTTTCTTCTTTTGTCCATGGAGTTTGTGATATTCCTTCAAGTGTTGTGTGGGCAACTGGGTTTAATGTGAGCTGAGAAATGAGACACGAGGCCTGAGCTGCAACTTATATAGGGGCGGGATTTTCGAACTATCTTGTGATAGCAAAACCGGCTGGCTCTTCAAGACTTCGAGATACATGGCTCATTTGTAAGCGGCTAATTGATGGTACATTTGGTGCGTCATGCCTCATAGGAAGGAGGGAGGCCCTGAAACAGGCGAAGAGGACGGCGGGAACCGCGGTTAGTTTCCTCATTAAACCACGAGCTCTTCCGGTACATATGCCGGCTTTTCCGAACACCTTGCAGACGCAACTCAGTAGCAAGGAGTCAACGTTTTTAATGTCTTCTACAATCACACACCAACACTGTATACATGCCAAGAAACCCTAACCGGTGTGCTGCAGTACAGGTATTGAATCGTCCACCACGGCGGCGACGTCATGACCAGCAATATGACGCACATCTCCGGCGTCATCCGCAACGGTGAATCTGCGGGCTTGAGTGCCTGTCTACCTGGATTACAAAAGATTAATTATTTCCGGGAGGACTGCTGATGTCCCGTCCTGCGTATGTTTGAGCTTCAAGATGTCTGTGGCCGATCCGTAGGTGTTGTTTAATGCTTGATTAGGTTTGCTGTCAACGGAGCGTCACTGGTACTAGTTTAACACCCTGTTAGCGTGGATCCCTTCAGTGTGATGAAACCATGTCCGCGTGTCCACCACAATGGTGCTCGATCGTAATGTGCATGCAAAAATTAAGTGTCTATCCATAATATACTTTTTGGAATGCGACTGTGTAGCGCGTGCCAGACACGTTCTTACTCAGCAAATCCAACTCTGGATTGTTTTCTAACTGGCCATGGACTATATAATGCCATATTATAACAATTACCCTTATTAATTAGAAGTACATGATGTTGATCCAAGATCAAACATTCGCATTATTGAAGGTAGTAGGTTAGCTATTAGCCTCGTCAGGTACTATGTATACCAAAAAATCATACAATTTTGAAATTATTCCTCCACTTTTAACTAAACATAGTATAGGAAACTACCGGCCGAGAGTATGAACAATGCGAGAAATTATATCCTGATTCCTCCATACCTACCCCCTGTTATATTTAAAGCCTAATACAGGTGCAAACTTTTGAAGCATAAGTGGAACCGTGTGGACGAGGGTTAATTTTGAACCATTGTTGTAAATTTTGGTTTGGGAAAGCTTGTTTAGTATACCTACGGAACACGAAGGACACCCAGAACAGGATGAGTTGATAGAATACGATTTTTGAAAAAAAGTGATAACAAGCCACATCTTTTTGTAGAAAAGAAATCTACACAAATAAACAAATTTAGTCAAAATATTTACCAAAATAGATGATTTGACTATAATCCCGGAAATAGACGAATTTGAAGAGAAAAAGACATCATTTAATTTGCTGCCTTCATTTTAATTGGTCTACATCAATCTAAAAGGAAAGGCCAAATAGCTTCTCAGCAGCCCGTGCCACATGACATCCTCAGAGAGTGGAGACTACCACATGGCGCGGACGCCCCACTAGTCATTTCATTATAGTTTCTTATTTTTCAAAGATATTTTGTTACCATGTATTTAATTTATATATACGATTCAAATTTCACCATCAAATCCAAATTGAAATTATCATATGAATATCAATAATATTTATTTGAGATTTAAATATGTGTTAAATATATTGTTTTTGTGTTCTCTTTTAGTGGTATATTAAACATGTATGCATAAAATTATGCTATTAGTTAAACATAATATATTTGATACACGTTTAAAAACTAAATGATACAAAATATTGTTTGAGTGTTTTATGTATATAATTAAATTACACAGAAGTCATAATGACTCTTTTAATGAAATAATATTTATGTGTATATATATTAATAAAGTGTATTACATAATATAAAATAAAGATTCATTGAATGTGAAAAATTTATTGTTTCTTATATATTAGAAGGTTATATAGATACTAAATGGTTATACTAAATATATACTAAGTGATTGTACTTTTTTCCTTGTATTTGTATATAAAATAATCTATTTCACTAATGTGTGTATCTAGTTATCGTGAATGTACCTTACCAATTAGTATACCATCTGACGTGATTTAGTTTCTTATGTCTGTGTGGTCTAAATTCAACATATATAGTATTTAAAATAAAATTAAATATATAAATAAATTAATTGATATAAGTTGTTATATTATATTAACTTTTTTGAATTGTGTAATATACCATACTAATGTATACATATAAATATTATTTTATCAATATAATAATAATTTCTTATGTGTAACATATAATATTTTAGTAATATTTTGTATCACATTTAAAAAGTTATATCCATCATTACTATATTGAACTTGCAAATATATCTGAATATGTAATTATCCACATATGTCTCAAAATATAACATTAGTAAATGAATTTATACATATAACTGTGCAATATATTTACATATTAGTTAAATGTCAAATATATATAAATCAACGCAAAATAGAATGGAGAAGTCGGGGGTGCAAGGAGGAAGAGGCTATGTCAGTGAAAACCATGGTGGTGGCCATAACCATGGGAAAAGCAATGGCACAATGCCAGTAAATAGTGGATTGGAGCACGAGGCAGCGGGAATACTGGATACATCCAAGAGAAAGGGAGTAGGGGCCGTTGTACTAGAGGTTGACATCTGTCTTCACTACAAAGGGATGAGGGGGTTCCATGTCAGAAGATCTAACCCAAGAATCGATAGGGAGGGAAAACAAACCACGATCAGACGTCAGAATAGGTTACCACGACATATGATGCAAACATGAATAGATTCAATGAATTTTGCGGTGAAGATACTCAAGCTAAAAAAAAACAGCTGTAATACTGAGCATGAGGCATTGAGAAATTTGTAGGAAAGGAGTACCTGACCTACGTAATATGGAAGAAGAAGAAAACTATGGAAAAATTCAATATGGAAAAAGAAATGGAAAATCCTAAGGACATGTTTAGTTTGCAGCAAAGGATTAGGACGGGATATGCTAAAAGATGGGATTAGTAGGCATAGGTGGAGGATGGGAGTTGTGAAGATCCTATCTTATGTTTGGATGCAACACAGGATAAGACTTGTCATGACTTATGAAAACATATGAAGTGTTCCTATAATCTTGTTTTAACGATCATCTAGATCAATGTCAATTGCCAAAAAGTCAACTTTGTAATCACAAAAGTCAAATTAAGATAAAAAAATTACAATTTCACCCTCATATTTAATATATTTATATGAGAATATTTTTTCTCATTATGGATTTTTGAGTAATGGAGTAATGATGTAACAAGGAAAAGTGTCATATTTTCCATAAAAGAATATTTGAATACTATTTTTAAAATAAAATATATCAACATGAATCATCACACATGGTTCAACACATGCCATGAAACAAAAAATGTAAAAGAAAAAACACCAAATCATAAAAATTTAGAAAAGTTGAGCCTATAAAAGGTAACATCCTTGCATAAGTTCAAATTAAATGTATTCAGAAATTTTGATAAGACTTCAATATATCTCTTATTTGTCAAGTTCTTCAAGAATAACTCACGGTCTTCTTTGGGCAACTGGAAAAATGCACGACATAGGCAATCATTTATGCTTAGTTGCAATATGGCATCACTCTTCTCCTCCTTAGTGAGATTGGATAGTTTCCCAATTTCATCACCAATAGTTTCTTTTTCCTTCTCAAATTTTGTCATCACAAACTCACTCATTATTTCTGCTGCTACTATAATTTCTTTCCCAATTCTCTTTGCCACATCAGATATAACATTTGCAATATTGTTCTCATTACTTCTTTTTCTTTTCCTGCCTTGATTTTTTGTTCTCTATGCCTAAATCAGGTGTACCTGTGGGGGGGATGTTGTCCATTATCACTTTCATCCAAATCTTCAACATCAATATTTTCCCCATTTTGTTGTTGGTCATCCATGGAAGTTGTCATGTCCTCAGCATCTTGGGCATTACTTCCCGTTGCCTGATCCTTCCCAAAGATAGTGCACATGCTATTGAAATGTGGAAACTTCTTATTTCTCCATGACTCTACTTCAGGATGACTCTGTCATTATCACATACAAAAATATTAATTGCTCTCAAATTAAATGATCAAATATATAAAATTAAAGGTTGATCACCATGATGATGTTGTCCCAAACAACTTTGTCAGCTTCGACACAATGTGTATTGTCATTATTTCCAAACCCACTGGTGCTCCCATGTAACATGTCATAAATTACATTGAACTCTCTCTTCAACA
The DNA here is from genome assembly GCA_963693085.1 of Alisma plantago-aquatica. Taxonomy (NCBI): domain Eukaryota; kingdom Viridiplantae; phylum Streptophyta; class Magnoliopsida; order Alismatales; family Alismataceae; genus Alisma; species Alisma plantago-aquatica. The sequence continues at coordinate 249,380,065 of OY856413.1, read as the reverse complement.
CGTTTATCTTTGATTCAATATGCTATTTTTCTTTTAAACCACAACCTGGTAGTCTTTGTTCAAGATCCTTTTCTAATGCAGTAAAAAAACCAAGTTTGAAACCATTTTCTGCTTTGTATTTCCCAGAAAAAACCATCTCTAATAATGCCTCGATCATGTTTTTCTCCTCCTCTAGTGTCCAAGCTCTCTTTTTCTTCTTCTTTGATCTCCCTTCATCTATTCCCAGAGCTTCTTGTTGTTGTGTGATAGGTGGTACATGGCTACTAACAACAATTTGTTGACAAACTTGATTGACATTATCCATCACTAAATCATATTAATCACACAATTAATATTTTGAATATGAAGTTAAGATTTTACCAATATAAACAAGAGGGAAAGATAACAATACGAAATATTATAATGAGTAAAGTGTGCTATATTGAAAAACATCACTAAATTTTGAAAACATCTATTACAACTATATAAAAAGACATATCATATCAATTCATGTTGGACCATTCACAAAACATTTTCTCAGGTAAATTATCTCTCCAACTAGACCATTCATCACTTGGTTCCATAGTTTGCACATCATCATCAGTATATCCTTCATTTGTAACAACTTCAGGGACTTCTTCCTCCATTGGATCATTGGACATTTCTCGCCTAATAAAATTATGTAGTAGACAACAAGCAAGAATAATTTTATTAATAATTTTGATTGGATAAAAGAATGGACTTCTCAATATTGCCCATATTTGTTTTAGTAACCCAAAGAATCTTTCAATAACATTCCTTGCCGAAGCATGTCTTAGATTAAAAAGATCCTTTGCTATAGACGGTTGTTGACATACTCTCCATTCATTCAAATGATATCTTTTCCCTCTATATGGTCCTAGAAACCCTTATCCATTAACATACCCCATATCTACCAAGTAGTAGTTGCCTACAATCATGAATTAAATTAGTAATGAATATTAATCAATAGTAAATATGTAATTGTTTTGAATTTTAGATCTATACCATGAGGAACACAAAACCCATTTGGCCTAACCATAGCATCTATGAGAACCCTCATATCTGATGCAGAACCCTCCCATCCTGGTAGCACATAGATAAATTGCATATCTTTATTACAAACTCCGAGTACATTAGTTGCAATAAATCTTTTTCTATTCCTATATCTTGCCCTTTCCGCCTCTGGTACTCGTAGTTCAATATATGTGCCATCTAATGCTCCAAGACAACCCTATAGAATGAATTTAAATTAGCATTTAATTTTTATCGACTAGTATATATAAAAATATATTATTCTTCACTTACTTTAAACTATTTACAACGGGGGCATTTGAATTATCAGATATTTGGACTGGTTTTTGATACAATTCTTGATGCGATCTGACGACAACATTTAACATATCATGGAAGTACCTACTCACTGTCTCACCAGATCTAAAAAAGTCATCTTGAATTATCCTATTCTTTGAATGGTGAGCTAAGATATATAGAAAAATTGCAACCATCTCATCTATGGTAGTGTTCGTACTACATGCAAGCTTTCCCACTGATGTCAGTAACAAACACAAACGTCAAAATGCTAGATTGTCCATTCTGAGATTGTTAATACACTTCTTATCACTTTTATATATCTATGGATAAGGCCACTTATATTGTCATCATGATCCATTAAACTATATCGAGATCTTAACACTTTACGTTCATACGTCCATGCAACTATGATAATGATGACAATCAACATGAGAAATGATTCATGCACAACATGCATGAATAGTTTCTTATTCCTTGTAACTTTGTCTCTTTTTGACAAGCGTGCCATTGCTGCGATTGACATATATTATACAATATAAGTAAATTTTTATGGATGATATCCCTAAATTTTATGACTAAAAAGATTATACATGTGATATAAATGTTAAAAATGTTTATCAATATATTTCTAATTTTTTTTTGTGAAAAAATGATCATGTGGTTCAATAATAGCTTCTATTTGTCTATTGAAAGAAATAAACACATTAAAATAGAGAAAGACAACTTCAGGTGATAATATAAAATGAACACAAATTCATACTATTCATATTGATCTTTTCTTAGAAATATATGTGCAAGAAGTCATGACACATATAACATAGTATAAATGATAACGAATTGCCACTTAGATTCATAATCATCTAATACAAATAATAACATTCTAGTCTTTTTTTTGCAAGATAAAAACTTTTATAATGATTTATTTTTCTTCTATTTAATGGCTTGCAATTGGGCACAACTTTCTAATTAAGATGTTTTGTAGTTTATGAAATAGAAAATAAAATCGGATTGATAATATTTGAAATAAGGAAGCATGTTAACATTTTAACATGTGTTATTAATTTAAACTGGAGTAGAATCGCTTACTGGATTAATAAGGTACATGCTTGAGCAACAATATGAAGAAGAAGAGATACCTACTAGGTATTATTTGAAGTAGTCGTCCACCAATCAACAATAAAATACCAATAAAAAGAACACCAACAATGCCTTTTTCAGAGAAGAGCTGGTTCTGAACACGAACAGAGAAATCGAAAGTATGTATAAATAAAGGATGATCACCCGACTATTGATTGTACATGGAAATCAACGCCCAACAAAAAACCATTGGAAAAAGGAGTGCTTCTCCTTGCCGCAGCAGCAACACACTAGAAAAGTTTCTGTCAGACTAAGATGTATTAACTGATTAACAAATCAATCTGTGAAGTTGCACATGAGAGACTTTACGGAAACACACCCATGGAGAAAACACATACAGAGAGACTTTACTCCTATGGAGAAAGTACTTTATTCGGTGAGATACATACGTGCTGGAAGTCAGACCATCTGCAAAGTTGTTGGTGTGCACAACCTGGAACAACCAGAGGCATCCTCTGTCGGTGATCTGCACACTGAGTGAATAGGAAGGCGCCATCGCAAAAGAAATATCGCAAGTCGGGGTCGATGGTGGAGGGTCAAGGGGTTTACGAATAGTTACACCACTCAATACCTTGGGGGGTTCGGAACAGGAAAGTTCTATTTTGGTGGGACTCTTGTCCCGAAGGGATTAGAATCCTTGTGTACTTTTTTCGCAAACAAACATGGGATTGGGATTAATAATGGCATGTAAGTCCTATCCCATCCATAAGACTACAAGCCAAACATGCCCTAAAGGACATATCGAATAATGTCAGTACGAGAAAGAATTCTAAAAACAAAAAGGTTGACACAGTTTAAGTAGCAAAGTGTAGGAAAATATGGCTATAGAGTAGACAATAAATAAATTTTTTTATCTTTCATATTCTCATAAATCAACAGATCGCGTCAATAACTATAAGATGGAAAGGATGGTTTCAAGGATATACCTGGTCTTAGAGAAAGTCCAGTGACATCTCCTCATCATTTTAGATGTGCAACTGTTGACTAGTTGCTCTTTGACAATGTCTGTGCAGAACCTGGTCTTCACTACAAACAATAGACTGGACAACTTCTGTAGTGACTCCTACGGTTTCCTCACAGACTACGAGTTGATGTTTCCCTCTAGGAAGCAACTAAAGGACTCCTGCCTCTAGAGAAGTCCACACGGACCACTTAGAAATCATGTCATCCTTCTAGAACATACATGAAGGAGTTATCATTCTGTTGGCATACTAGTCACCAACTTGCTCTCCCACAAAAATGATCCTCAGTTGTTCTTTCCCGTAGATATCCATCTCTAATCAGGTAGGACTTGTTTGGGCTCTCTTGATTATCACAACCAGAGAGGATAATAATTGTCAGAGCAACTGATTCTGAATTGTCTGTGTTGTGCTTTGGGAAGCCTCCAGTACCCCTTTATTTATAGGAGGGGTTTGGGTCAGGGTTCCCTATTTATGCGGGAGTGGAAAGGACTGGAAGTTCTTGAATTTTTGCAACCTACAAATGGCAGTCTGGCAACTTAGATAGTCATCTAGAATGCGAGACGGTCATCTGGAAGTTTCCCAATCACATACAAAATTGGCAATTTTGAATCCAATTAATGCATGACATGACCTCAGCACTAATTCATTGATACAATTGAATTTCTGAAAAAATGAATGATCTCGCTCACCTAGATGGTCGTCTGGTGACCCGAGCTGAGCCGACCGGTTCAAAAGAATGAATCGGTGGGTTCACACCTCATTTTGGGAAGAACTTAACTAATTTAAGTTTCAATCATCCTGATACTCCAGACGGTCATCTCAACACTTGAGCCGATCATCTGGCACTCTATATGGACATCTCACTGAGTGAGACGATCGTCTAGCAGTGTAGCCAGCTTATTTGTTTTTTTTATTGAATACCTAAAAACTTTAGTAATCAATTCAGTCATCAATCAAAGTTTGACTCCTCTTCTAGGTCGAGACCTATGTGTGTCACCCTATAGGTCCCATACGTTGGTAGTAAATGTTCATAACAACTTATGACATCACAAGCAATGAGGAGTGTGTAGTTGCACATCAATGCTACGTAAGTAAATGGAAAGTTGGGGAACAACTTCAACCTACAATATGTGCTTGGTGTTGTAGTGTTTGTATAATTCTTTTGTCTCTGATATCCAGATTGAACCTGAGGCATGCAGAAGTCACCCTCTTCAACATTAAATCTTATGTCTTGAACCAGAGTAGTCTGTTTGAGATATATGTAAGCTCAATATCACATATTAACTAACTTGTGCATGGGCATGCATTTCTCAGTCTCGCTAATTAAGAGACCTTAGATATTATACTCCCATAGGTGGGATAAATCCCATCTCTATCACTCACAATCAGTCCCCATGTATCACAATCACCCAAGCATCACCTTTATAACAACTCTTGTTTCAGGATTGCATTTGATGATGTCAAAACATAACGAATGCCATGTGATGAGTGTAGTGATTTTAGGTCTAAGAACCACAAACACCACCATTACTATGAGAGATGACTATGACTTCCATGGTAATGGCTTCCATGTGTCAGTCTCATGGTGGGTCTGTCTGATACACTGCTCTCCAACATGTATCTGTGTGCTTGGTTTGATATTTACATATCATAACTAATGAGACTCTATCATCAACCAAATCATACATTGATCTTTTGTGTCATTGTTGTCTATCAATATTTTACAATAACAACTAATCAGGGACATAATGATAATATATATGTATTTTTAACATCCTTATGATCTCATTTCCTCAAGTCACATACCTGAAGAGATACGTCATTGAGTAATATTATCGTCTAGACATTTATAATGTTACATCATTATCACATAAAATAATTAAATATAATAAATTAGAATCTTGCCTTTATTTATTAATCAAATCAATTACAAGTTATGCCATCACAATCATCACATGATTGGCTATTAGGGCATATATATCAATATACTCCCACTTGCACTGAGAGCCAATCACCCACGAATCATATCCGAAGTGATCTAACATGACTATCATACTTCTTCTATGAAAGTGCCTTTGTCAAGGGGTCAACAATATTGTTCTCAGTTGGTACTCTACAAATCTTTACAGCTCCTCACTGTACGATCTCTCATATGACATGAAACTGCCTTTGTATATGATTTGAGTGTTTATGTGATATGGGTTCCTTAGCTTGTGCAATAGCTTCATTGTTGTCACAATACAAATTATTTGCATCACTGATGCTTGGAATGATCCTAAAATCTGTAATGAACTTCCTGATCCATACAACCTCCTTTGCTGCATTCGGTGCAAAAATATACTTGTCCATTAATGTAGAATCATCAACTATCTCTGGCTTGGAACTCTTCTAGCTTGCAACTCCATTTTCGAGGCAAGCCACAAATCTTGATTATGATTTGTAATCATCTTTGTCAGTCTGGAAGCTTGCATCGGTGTAACCTCTTACCACCAACTCTTCCTCTCCTCTATAGACCAATAACTTAGCCTTAATTTTTCTCAAGTACTTGAGGATGTTCTTCATGGCTATCCAGTGAGCATCACCTGGATCTGACTGATATATGCTCGCCATACTCAAGGCATACGAGATGTCTGGATGGGTACATAGTATTGCTTACATGATTTATCCTATTGTTGAGGCATATGGAATTAAACTCATGCATTCCCTTTCTTTACAAAACTAGGACTTTGACTCTTGTGATGATAACTCCAGTAGCATGGGCATGTTTCCTCTCTTTGAGTTCTCCATGCTGAACCACTTCAACACTTTGTCAATGTATGTACTTTGACTTTGTTCAAGAAGTCTTTTGGATCTATATCTATATATCTTTATCCCCAAGATGTATGAAGCTTTTTCCTAGTCTTTTATAGAAAACATATTTCCAAGTCATGTCTTTACCTTTTGAAAAGTAGGGATGCCATTCTCCATCAATAGTATGTCATCTACATATAATATGAGGAATGTCACTATGCTCTCACTAACCTTCTTGTACACATAAGGTTCATCTTCATTTTGAATAAAGACAAACTTTTTTATTGTTTCATCAAAACAAAGATTCAAGCTCCAAGATGCTTGCTTTAATCCATAGATTGAACTTTGTAGCTTATATAATTTATTTGCAAACTTTGGATTTATAAAACCCTCAGAGTTGTCATGTACACATCCTCAATAAGATTCCCGTTAATGAATTCTATTTTAACATCCATTTGACAAGTCTCATAGTCATGATAAGCTTCAATAGCAAGCATGATCCCGATGGACTTAACCATGGCCACTGGAGAAAATGTTTCATCATGGTCAACACCTTGAACCTGTTTGAAACCATTTGCAACCAGTCTACCCTTATAGGTTTATACTTTACCATCCATGTCGATCTTCTTTTGGAAGGCCCACTTGCACCCTATGGGGATTACCCCTTCAGGTCGATCCCTAAGGTCCATACCTTGTTAGTGTGCATGGATTCCATCTCAAATCTTATGTCTTCAAGCCATTTCTCAGACTCTTCTCCCTCTATAGCATCTTGATAGGTTATTGGCTCATTATATATGACCAATTCACTGCCTTCCTGAGTCACAAGATATCCAAATCTTTCAGGCTCAAGGTGTGTCCTATTAGATGTATGAGGTTCATGTGTTACTTGAGGAATTTGAGACTCCACAACACCTTATGATTCTCTTGTTTCCTCTTATTCATCTATTAGTTCTATGTTCTCTTTTTGGTCTCAAACCTCTTTGAGTTCCACTTTCTTCCCACTGATTCCTTTGGAAATGAATTTCATCTCAAGGAATGCAACATCCCTGGCAAGAAATAGTTTGTTGTCAGATTGGGAATAAAAGTAATATCATCTTGTTTCTTTAGGATATCCAATAAAATAACATTTATCAGATTTATGACCAAGCTTATCAGAAAAAATTCTCTTAACATAAGCTTCACATCCCCAAATCCTCATAAAAGACACTTTAGGATGTCTCCCATGCCATATCTCATGTGGTGTTTTTTGAACTGATTTAGATGGTACTCGATTTAGTGTGAACACAAAAATTTCTAGAGAATACCCCCAGATGATAGTCAGAAACTCAACGAAACTCATCATTGATCTCATCATATCTAGTAATGTGTGATTCCTTCTTTCTGACACACCATTATTCAGAGGTGTTCTAAGTGGAGTTCATTGGGATGCAATCCCATGGTCTTTAAGAAGGTTCTCAAACTCTTGGCTTAAGTATTCTTCACCTAGATCAAAATGAAGTTCCTTAATACTTTTACCAAGTTGAATATGTAATTCATTCATAAAATCCTTGAACCTGTCAAGAGTTTTTGACTTATGTTTCATTAAATAAACATAGACATATCTACTGAAGTCATCAGTAAAGGTATTGAAGTATTGATACCCACCTCTAGCAGTTGTTCTAAAAGGTCTACACACATCAGTATGTATGAGTCCTAATAGATACTAGTGCTTTCATTTCTACCAGTGGAAGGGTTCTTATACATCTTGCCTAACAAACAAGATTCACATGTCTCTATTGATTTGAAATTAAAAGAACTAGTTACCCATCTTTATGGAGTCTAAAAATGTGATTCTCATTTTTGTGCCCTAGATGACAATTCCAAAGGTATGTTTTGTTTGAGTTGTAGAGTTTTAGTCTTTTGGTATTAACATCATAAACATCTAGCTTTAGATCTAACAAGTAAAGACCATAAGACATGGGGGCACTTCTATAAAAGTTCCCATCTTTTAAAATAGAACATCGACCATTTTAGTACAGAATTCAAATGCATCCTTGTCCTTACAAGATATAGAAATGATATTTTTATTTATAGCGGGTACATAATAGTAGTTCTTTAAATTTATTACAAGCCTTGTAGGTAGAGATATACAACTACGCTGGCCGCAAATCTTGCGCCATTAACAACTCACAGTTCCACCTCACCTTTTCCTAAAGGTCTACTTCCTTTCAGATCCTACATATGAGAACATATGTGAGATCCACATACGATATCTAGTACCCATGATGAAAAAGTAGATAGATTTATCTCAATAACGTATACACCTGAAGTGGAGATCACCATCCCCATCTTCTTCTTCCTAAATGCCTTCAAGTACAAAGGATGAGTTCCTCTTGTAATTTTGTTTCTCCTTATCTTGAGTGATGAAGATTTAGATTTGGGCTTGACCTCATAACACTTTTTAGTCTTTCTTTGATTCTTTGACTCGTCTCTGCTAATCAGTACCATGAGATTGTCCTTCTTCAATTTTGCTTCAGCATGAATCAACATGGCAAGCAAGTCTGACATGTGGCGAACCATATTATTCACATGATAATATGAAATAAAGCGTCAATATGATTATGGCATTGACTTTAAAATCTTATGCGTGGCCTGTAGGGTTGTACGTGGTCAGAGTAGGTAGCGAAAACAAAAATTTTACATGAACATAAATCCAAAACTAGAAGATCGCATCAACATCTATGTAATGGAAATGATGGTTTTAGCGAGATATACCTGGTCCTGAGGCTTGCTCAGTGAAAATACCTTGCATCTAGTACGGTCTTCAACCACCTGTCTTTGACAATGTATGTGCAACACCTGGTCTTGACCCAGACTGCGGTTGACTGTCGTCCTCCTGAGTGACAAAAGTCTTCCGCATCTATAGATAGTCCACACAGACTACTGAAAACTCTAGTCATCCTGAAGGACAGACTAGAAGGAGTCATCCCCTTCTATCAGTGTACTAGTCACTGACACACTCTCCCACAACCAATTGCTTTTCTATAATTGTCTTTCCCTCACTATTCCTTCCTATACGGGTAGAACTTGCTTGGGCTCTCTCGATTACCACAACCAGAGAGGACGACAACTTTGAAAAGCAACTGATGTTCTAAGTTATGTCTCTGGAGAAGCCCCCTGTACCCCTCTATTTATAGTAGAGGGTTGGCAAAGGGTTCCTAGTCTGTGCAGAAGTAGAATGGTCGAGAATATCCATGAATAATTTGTAGTTCAATAGGAAAACCAGTCGTTTCAAAATTGAAACAGTCATTTGGCAAGGTGAGCTAGTCGGTTCACTAGTGAACCAGTCAGTTCACTTAGTGAACTGATTATTTCACTTCCCAGATTTGCCTCCAATTGACTTTCCTTATTCGTTTCTAATTAACACAAATATTAATTCTTGTCCCAATCAAATTGAACAAGTGAAACGAAAAGTTTTTTCTCACAAATCGGGAAAATCCAACACTGCTCATTTGGACACATGAACTGATCGGTTTGTCTCACTGACCATGAGTCGTTCGGTTCACCCAGTATACTAATCAGTTAGTGGTCCAGATTGTGCAGAACATAGTCAATTCAATTCTCAATCAATCTAACACTCAAATCAGTTGGTTCAACACTTGAACTTGATGATTCTGAGTCAAGTCTATTGTTTGAATGCTTAATTGAGTACCTAAACACTTTAGTGATCCATACAAACTTCATTCATGGATAAACTCCTATACCAGGTTAATCCTTTGTGTGTGACCCTATAGGTCCCATTTCACGTTGGTAGTGAATGTCCATAACTATCTTATGACACCACAAGCAAAGAGTGGTGCCTAGTCGCACATCAGTTCTACCCAAGTAAAAAGGAAAGTTGGAGAACTACTTTCAATCCTACAGTCTGTGATTGGTGTTCCAGTGAATATATAATTCCTTTGTCTCTAATATCCTGAATGAACTCAAGGCATGGAGTTGCCATCATTTCAACATTCATTCATGTTTCTTGAACTAGAGCAGACTATCTAAGATATGTGCAACATCAATATCATATATTGATTCACATGGGCATGCACATGCCTTTCTCAGACTCTCTTATCAAGTGTCCTGGACATCATACTCCATTAAGAGGGACAAATCCCATATCTATCACTCACAGTCTATCTCATGCATCAAAGCCACCCAATCATCACCGTTATAACAACCCATGTTTCAGGACTACGTTTGATGATGTCAAAGTGTACCCTATTACATTCGACGAGTGTAGTGATTTCAGGTCTAAGAATCACAATCACCACCATCACTATGAGAGATGATTCTGACTAGCATGTCATGGTTCCATGTGACACTATCCTGGTGGGTTTGTTCAATATACTATTCTCTAACATGGATCTATGTTCTTGGTTTGATATCATATATCATGACTAATGAGACACTATTATCAACCAACACACACTCTAGTCTTGATGTATCATTATTGTCTATCAACTTTCCACAATGACATCTGACTAGGGACATAACAAGAATGTACATACTCTTAGCATTCGTATGATCTCATAGTTTAGGTTCTCAAACTGAAGACATACATCATTGAGTATTATCATTCTTTAGACATTCTTTATGCTCCATCATTTATCTCATAATTGATTGATCTAGAATAAATTAGAAGCTTTCCTTTGATATTTATCAAATCAATCATGATGTATGCCAATCCAATCCTCATATGATCGGCTCTCAGGGCATACATACCAACACACTCCCACTTGCACTTAGAGCCAATCACCTTTGAATCATATTCTCAGTGATCTCTAAACATGTCCGACATGTTTCTTTTATGCTAGTGCTAATCCAGTGAGTTAGCAACACTTTGCTTTAGTCGGTACATTGCATGTTTCACATCTCATCACCGTACGACATTTTGTATGAGATGGAGTTTCCATAATATGCTATCTGATATTCCTTGCCTAATATTTGGCTCCATTGTTTGACTTAGTATTTCTACTCTATCATCAATGGTTGGAATATCTATAAGTTCATATGAATGAACTTCTAGATCCATATAGTATCCTCTGGTGTTCATAACATAAGGATACTCAACATTCCTTTTAGCATTAAATGGCTTTTCATTTTACTCGAAACATTTCACTTTTATATTTTGTATTTTGCGATCAATTTCTGTCATTTTAGAAGCTTGCATCAGGGTAACTCATTTACACTCAATTCTTCTTTTTATTACCATACAGCCAGTCCTTTAATACTTCACAAGTACTTAAATAAGTCCTTTATGATATTCCAGTTACTCTCACTAGAAGTAGACAGACATCCACTCGTCATGTCCATTACATACTAGAGAACTGGATGATCATATCATATTGTCATGTCCAATACATACAAGATGAGGAATGCATATATATTTTCTTGTCATGTCCAATACATACAAGATAATGGGATGATTACATACATGATAGATCAATTTGTGAATGCATAAGGCATCTATCTATGTGTTCCTATTCTTCATAAGAATTTGGGACACTTGGCATATGAGAGACTAACTCCATGTAACATGGACAAGTTTTCTCCCACGGAAACTTTGCATACTAAACCCTTAAGTACAAACTGCCAATGTATGGTATCTCTTTATCAGGTCAAGAGACTTTTGAGAACTATCTCTATAGATATCTATTCCTATCACATAGGACATTTCTCTTTATCCTATAAAGAAGATATTTCCACACCAGTTTCTAATTTTAGAACGTTTCATTCGTCATCATCATGTGGAATATGAATACACTCCCACTAAATATTTGTAATTAGAGATCTTTTCTTTATTTTGATATATCAGTTGTAAGGACCCTGACCCATGTTTTGGGCTAACCCAATTTTTCTTTGCTTAATAAAGGTACTTCAAACCTTAATCTAATCCCTCAAGATGTTTTGATATCATGTGACAAGTTTATGTTTACATTTTGGTCCCGTTTGGATGCTGTTTGAGCAATGTTTGCTTATTTTGGACCAAAGTGCAATTTAGCCAAAGTAAGGGGTTATATTGCAATATGTCACATTTAGATCATGCCTTTGGTTATCTAGCATCATTAGAAAGATATTGATGTTGTGGGGTGCCTATGTTCCAAGTTTGAGCTTGGGGGATGATGCTTGTGCTTTATGTGCTAGTTTTGGTGTACATTACAAATTACCCAATCTAGAGGGCCAATATGCAATTTACCTGCTCTAGAGTTTTCTTTCTTCATTTTGGCATCACCTAGTATGTGGATGAAGGCTTAGGCAACTTGTTTGGATGATAGTTGAGGAGTGACATCTCTATATGGTTTTTATGCCTTATATGTCACATGTGTTATCTTGTCCTTTAGTGTATCAGGTAGAGCTTGGAGTGTGTATCGGCCAAGAAGGTGTATCATCCATGGGACATGACCAACTGCATGATACACATCCTAGAGTGTATCAACAATCCGTGCATGTGGAGTTTGGAGTGGTCACAAGTGGCATTAAGAGCATGAGCAAGTGGCATCTAAGTTTATGTGGTTATGACACCTATCCTTTGCTACCTCTCTCTTCCTTGGTGTATATAACCCCTTTCCTCTCCACCCAAGTAACCCCTTTCATCCACCTTCTTTTGCCTTCCTGTATGGGACGAGCTTGGGAGAATGGGAGCCTAAGGAAACTCCCATGGAGCTTGGGAGGTCAAGCTCCTTGCCCATGGGGATTTCTTGCTCAAGATCCGACCTTGGTGAGTCATGCTTCTTTCCTAGATTTTCCTTGTTCTTTCTTCTTCATATCCTTATTCCCCTCTCAGCCATGGATGGACCCTTTATGAGAGTAGGTAAGGTCGTCGTTATCTCCCCCTCTTTTCTTCTTCCTGAGCTATACATAACCATGGATTCTTCTCCTTCTTCTTCTTTTGTTTCTTGAGGTGATGATAGTGGTGCTGAAGGCATGCTTAGAGATTTGGAAAGATGATCTTCATGGCAGGGAACGTGGGTTTGCTGCTTGGATCAGGAAGCTTGATGTCTTTCATGGAAATCCTCTTAAGGCGGGTTACATAAATCTTAACCATCTCTAATATGTTCACTCTCCTTATGTGCATACATTGACTCTCATCTTTAAATCGATACCCCTCTCTGTGATAGTTGTGTATGTGGAACTTGAGATCTATTCTAAGGAAATGGTCACATTTTATTACTATCCTTATCTCATTTTCCTTGTGCAATATGGTAATGGGTGTCTTGAGGTTGAAGATGACTAACCCGAGCCTTACCTGATATGGCGCTTTGCCCGATACAAAACCTTACCCAATATAGTACATTGCCCGATAGGCTATGCCTTAGTTGATGGAACATGAGAAATACCCCTTTATCTCCTTGGACTTGAGAGGTGAGCCTATGCCCTGGTAGCTTGGGAAAAACTCATCTCTCTCCTTGATTGTTGAAAGGTGAGCTTATGGCCTAGATGTTTTGGTGATATGTTGAGTGGGTTGGCCGATAGGGTGTTTCTCTACCCTTGTTGCCTGATATGCTAGAAGTTGTGCAAAACCCCAATCACTTGGTTGTTGAGAGGTGAGCCAACAATCTTGGTATCCTTGGGCAATATAGTGTGGTGATCGATATCCTTTTTCCTACCCTAGGGTTATGGTTTGGACGTTATGGTTGGTTGACACCTAGTTGATCCCTTGGCCGATAGAAGTGCTGACCTTAGTGTTGAGATGATGATCTACCCTAGTTGCATGACATGTTCTTGGGGTTGAACCCTTGGTTAGTACCTTGACGATATGGGGTGGTTATGCCTTTGGTGATGGGTATCCTTAGTAAGGTATAAGGAACCTGATAGGCTTAACCTTTGTTTGGGCGTCATTGTCTTGCCTTGCATGACACCCATGATGGGTAGTGCTGCCCGATATCCCTTGAAGGCGTTGGCTGATATGGTGCTTTGATGGGTGTCTTGACACTGTCTACCTTGGACATTAGAACTGCAACTTTGTTGGGTTGTTGCCTGATATCCCTCTCCTTCCCTTGAGCTAGGGTTGGGCGATACAGTAGGTGGTTGCCTTGTTGTCCCCCTTGGATGATATGGGGTTGTGTTGGGCGTTAGGGATGTGGGTGACTTGCACAACATCCTCCCAGATGGTGCTACCCAACACTCTGTTGTGACGTGCTGCCTGGCGTTACTGTTGCTTTGCATGATACACCCTTGGGTAGTGTTGCTTGTTACCCCATGTAGGTGTGATGCCCTCCATGATGTTGACTGATAGAGCATTTCCCGTCACAACATAGCCTGACATGAGACGCCGTCTGCTGTGAGGCATTGCTCGACACAGTGTTGCACGCTATGATATGATGCTAACCCGATATGAGCATGTTGTGTACACGATTGCTTGGGCGACACAAGGGTTGAGTGTTTGACCGATATCCTATATGAAGTTATGATGCCTTTGCCCAGTACATGTTTGGTTACCCGACACATAGGGAGGTATAGGTTGTTATATTTCTGAGCTTGGGAGATATAGTGTTTAGGGTGGCACACGTTGAGAGCTTTGGGCGATAAGGTTATGTGGCTCTTGGCTGACATGGTTACCGGGTTGCCTAACCCATTATGAAATGAGACATGAGTTGCCTGATATCCCAGAAGATGGTCCCTTTACCAGGATGGGCTGAGGTGTGTTTAGATGATATGGCCTTAGTGGCCGCTTTCCACGACATGCTTTACCCCACATCAGGCATAAGCGGAGTTTATGGGTCTTACCCGATATCCACTTGCTTAGTGCTCTCCCCCCGATATAGGTGTTGACTGATATGGCAGGTTGTGTTTGTTGCTAGGTTGAATACCGACACCAATAGTGCTTGCTAGCTTTTAGTGAGGGTTCGTTTGGTCGCTGCCCAGTTTTGGTAAGGGTAGGCGACACCTTTAGTGAGGGTTGTGTCCTAACCTGATAAACCTAAGTGTTACCTTGAGCCCTAGATGTTAGTATGATATCTCGTTACCTTGGACCCATATCTTTGACCATGATGATAAGGTATGACAAATGGGTTGTGAACAATAGTATGGTGTATTACCTATGGTTGATGGTAGGTGAACCTTTGATAAGGCATGATGGTAGATCATGGTTGTATGATCCTTAAAGATGAATCCTTAGGGATGGCGTGCCTAGTGGTACAAGGTGTAGGGTATGATGGGATACCCATAGTATGGTAACAAAAATGTGTATTGTTTAA
Organism: Alisma plantago-aquatica; assembly: GCA_963693085.1. Lineage (NCBI taxonomy): Eukaryota > Viridiplantae > Streptophyta > Magnoliopsida > Alismatales > Alismataceae > Alisma > Alisma plantago-aquatica. Next base: position 249,364,641 of record OY856413.1, on the reverse strand, counting down.
TGCACCATCTATGACATTATGCTTCATGTGTTCATAATAATGGATGATTGTTCCAAACCTATAAACCTTAATCTTAATGACATTATATGTTCTTTAAAGATTTGTATGTGGTGGTCCAGTTATCTCTTTTTCTATGCTCTCTAACCATGCATGTATTATCAATTGAATTCATAGCTAGGTCAGAGCTATGGTGATTATATGATTGTGTGCTTTGAGTAGCACTTGGTATATGTGCAATATCCGAGCAATGATGATGTGCCTTGTTGATGAGATAACATGTATCACCATATGCGGAGAACGGTCTAGTTACCTGATAAAGGCTGGTTGCCTGACTGAGGTGTTATCCTCTAGTTGTGATATGAGGGATTGCTATCCCATGATGGTGTAAGATGATGAAGCCTTGAGAGTCAGTAGCATTATGTGATGAACTGAGGGATTGATATCCCATGGCAATATGGTGATTGTTGAGGGCATTGATAATAATAGTAACAATGTGTCACTAGATAATGGAATTTAATGTTGTTTATGTTTTATATATGGTTGTTTAATACAACTTGATTGCCCTAACAATCCACTTAAAATGCTTTAACTAAATACAGATGAACTTTCATGTAGTTTGCCCTGACCATAGATCCATCATCGTCAGTAGTTGGTGATGGTGAAACACGTTCTCCTGTGGGTTAACCCAGAGCGCATATTGTTGAACATGCGGGGTTTCTCCTAGCTGGAAATAGGAGGATTAGAGAGAAACAATGGTTGTAGACTCAAGAGGTGTATAAGAGCATGGTGAACAGGCCCATGGCTTAGTGTAATAGAGCATGGTGAAGGGGCCCGTGGCTCAGTGTGATAGAGCATGGAGAACAGGCCCATGGCTCAGTGTGATAGAGAATGAGTGCGTTCATGGCTCGGGAGCATGGTGAACAGGCCCATGGCTCAAGATATACTAACATCGTAACCTGTACCAAGGTGGGCTAGAGAAAGGGTATCCTGTGGATATGACCCTGTGGATGAGGCCACTTAAGCAAGAGACTGCGGTCTTGCTTCGAATATCATGCACTGACCACGAGGAGGTGAGGTCATGGAGTCCGACTCTTCCATTGACCTTGTATGACACCGATGTTGGGCTTCACAGCTGAAGGTTGGATTTGAGCGGTATGGCTCACTTCCTCAGGGCATAATAATTCATAATCAAGACGTATAATATCTTTGCTTAGGGAAAATATGAAACATTGGTTGAGGCCTTGGATGATGTAAGCTTTCTGATATGCTTTTAAAAGGTCTTTGTATAATCTTTCATATACATGTTCTTCCTATTCCTTCTTGCATAATTGGTTAGTTATTACCTGTTATTTAAATTGATCTACCTACTCCATTATCTGTGACAATAATAAAGTTGGTAGAGGATTATGTTTCTCACTAGGACTGTGTGTCTCACTCCGCTGGTTAATAACCTTTTTAGGTGGACATGCCTGGCGATATGAAGATCATGTGGCTGAGATGATATGCAGAGGCATCATACCTAGTGGAATAGACAGTGTCTAGTAGTAGAGTCCTATGTATCGTCCCTGTACACTGAGGTCTTTGGGAGAGTTTTTGATGTTTCTCATATGATGATCGATGTATGGTTTTTGTCTTATGTACCTTGATGTAACAAATCAACATGTGTTACAGTTATTTCATGTAAAGAGATGATGGGAAATTATGTTGTAGCACCTAGAAAATATGTTATGAAAAGAAAGTATTGGCTCAGATGTAACATGTCGCATCTTATGGTGCTTGTTGTAAATTGGTTTTAATTTCCTATGATTTTTGGTAATCTGCTGGTTAGTATGTAATCGTGTTTTGTCCGAGTTGGGATGTCTCATGTGGTTGGTATCAGAGCTCTAGGTTCTTCAAGTCTACAGGGACACTAGGACTAGGATTAGGATGGTGTCTAAGGTTGGACCGTGACATAAAATATGGTACATACTACCTAATCTCAGTACTTGATGCCCTAGCCAGGCATTCAAATATTGATGACATAGGTAAGTGTGGAGCCTTAGATTTTTTCCTCCTTGATTACTCTGATCAAGTAGGCATTCTGGAGCAAACTAAAGAGCATAACAAATCAAGAAATACAACGTTAATATCTTCATCATGTTATAAAAGAAGTAAACAAATGTACCATAACCCCTTAATACCTAGATGCTTGGTAACAAAAGAAGAAGTAACAATTATATGAAACCCAAATCCATGTAGGAATATGATGAGATAAGTTCTTGAAACTGTAATATCAAGAGATATACATGGAAAGAGACAGATTAACTTGTGATAACAAGGTGAGTTAAAGCGTAAAACTTACACAAGATGAAGAAAATGCATGAAAACAAAGATAAGGTTGAAGGGAAGAGAAGAACAAATTATGAGTAAATAAGATGGAACCTGTGTTAATCTCAGACCAATCAATGAACGCAAGAAAAAAATAAGAAAGTATAAAGTGAAAATTCATGATAAGTAAAAGGGAACAAGGGAGATGATCCCTGTTCAATAAAGAATAAGTGAAGAGTAATGATCTTTTTCACAAAGAGAAAACAAAAATGTGATATAATTAGGAAAGGATCATGAAAATGATAGAACAACAATAAGGGAAAAAGTGTAATGACATGTAATGGTCTTGATGGTTCCTGTGCTGATTGCAAGGAAACCAAGAAGAAGCAAGTTAAAACCAATTGGAACAAAGTTTAATGATGCATAAACAATTGCAAACTCATGTAAGGATCAAAGAAAGTGATAATCTCCTCCCCTTGATATGAAACCATAGGTGTTGATGGGGTGATAGGAGGAGTTTGTTCCCTTATGCTCCTTCCTTCTGAGGGAGTGGCAGTCAAGTGGAGCTTGTGTCACTTGATATGTATGCTTTTGGAGCATCTCTGGTTGGATACTTTGAAAAGTATCAGTTGATCTTGGACTTTAGTTTCCAAGATGGAGATGTCTGTGATAGATGATGATGGTAGGATCCTCATGACGCGTTTTGATCTAGTGACGATGGTAGATTATGGATGTGATACCGAAAGTGATATCTTTTGGCTTAAGAGATGGATACCAAAGTAAGGAATCCAAGAATACGAGCAGGTGAGAACGTGTCTTCTAAGGGGGAATTAAGAGCCAAGATACCTGGATCGTGAAGGTATGGTGGTGAACCGTATTGACAACTCATGCTTGACCTGGAACTCATAGGATTGAAGCTTTTTTTGGAGTCTGGACTTATGTGGTGACCCTTGAGGCAACAGTTCAACATCCCAAAGGATTGCTAATGAGGATAAGCAAGTGAGGACCGTATGGTTTGACAAAGAAGTGGAGGGCAACAAACAACAATTAGATCTTGTGACATGAGCTGGCTAGAAATGGTAGGATGACCAGTGTGTGGTCGCATGTTGAATGGAGTCACTCCATTTTGCTTTGTCTTCTCCTTGCCTCTTATCTACTCCAGTTGATCTAGTTCAGGATGTACCCTCCTTTGAGGGCTTGTAGTACGTTTGGCAGATGTTTCCTTCCTGTTAGTCAGGAGAGAGATAGCCTATTGTTGAGAACCTTATTGGATGACCTGATTGTGTAGGATGAGGTATATCCTTATCATATCCTTACTTTTTGTGGACTTGACAGTCAAGTGAATCTCTTTCTACTTGACATATTGAGGACCGAGATAATCTCGGGAATGGATATCCTTGGAAAGGTGTGAAGTGGTCTCAGATGGAGAAGTTGGCTTTGGTTCAATCTGGCTAAGTGCTTATAGTATGGCTTTCACCTGTTAGGGTTTTATGCTCTGCGTAAACATGACATCGAAAGGTATGCACCCAAAGAAAGGAACTGTTGTAAGATCATTGTGGGAAAAGTTCATCAAGTTAAGCCTGGTTCCTTGGAATACTCCTAGCTAAGCTCGAGTGAAGGGAGGTCCAGGTAGGATGTGCATCTGTTACAGACATATGAATAAGGTTTGTATTCCCTATCCAGACCAGTTGAGAATAATGCATACATGTTATAATCGTGTTGACACATGTTGTGTCCTTGGGAACCAATACATAGTTGTGGCAGCCTTGTGTCTAAGATGATGTCGTGTATCTTACCTTGATGTTGCTGATCGAGATGTTTAGTTCCTCAGTTACTCGATGGCTCCTTTATGTTACATATTAAGAAAGACATAGTGAAGTGCTTTATGAGTTTTGTTATGTGTATGTACATGTTTATCTTCTGACAATCCCTTATGAGATAGATCTCCCTTGGATTAGAGACATCCTTTTTGGAAGGAGAAGGAATAGTTGGAATGTATATAACAGAAGGATAGTGATACAATTTATGTGAAGCTTAAGTGTTTAGCATGTGATATCAGAGTAGCACTGAAGAAACATAACAAGGAAGGAAATATATCAGTAAAAGGAACTAATACCCGAGTGATACAAGTTGCACGAGATGTTCTAGTATCTAAAGAGTATTATCAGACAAAGAATGATGAGACAGAGGGTTGAGCTTGTGACCAGTACAAAAAACCCTATGATGGCTTTGGAGGAAGAGAAAGTGTAAGGACCCTGACCTCCGTTTAGGGCTTATCCTATTTGCTTTGCTTAGCCTTGATTCTTAGTTGCTTGCTAATCACCTTTAGTGGAGATTAGGGTTTGTTTGTGCTTTGTTGAGAGCTAGAGGTGCTACTTGCGATTAACCCAAGTCTAGGGTTTGTGGGAAAGTTTGCCACCTTGTGAGGTGTTCCTCCCTCTCCTTGCTTCCTCTAGTGTTGAGAGGAAGGGTTGGGCTCGTTGCTTGAGTTCCTTTGGGCTTGGTTGAGCTTGTTGGGCTTTGTGGTGCCTTGTCTTTGCTTCTTTGGACCTTGTGTCGGGAAAGAGTGCCCTATGTCGGCCTAGGTGTGTTGTCCTGTGCTTGTGTCGGCATGTGGTATGTCGCCCATGGTGTGTATCGGCCATGGTGTGGGTGTGTCGACCATGGTGTGGAGGTGTGTTGCCCATGGACCCTTTGACTCTCTTTGACCTCGTTTGTGTCACCACTAGTGGACACTTGGTGCTTGATGCTTGCATATGGAAATGGCCTTGGACATGTATTTAGGGCATGTTAGAGTGGTGGCATTGCCCATGGACAAGTGTCCCTAGGTGGGCGACACCTTGCCTTGTCTTTCCTTGGTTTCTCCTCCATCCTTTCCTATATATGTGTTTCCTTTCTCTTGCTAAGGATCCCTTTAGTTCCTTAGTCTCCCACTCCCTTGGTGCACGACACCCTCTTCCTTGCAAGCTTGGTGGCCGATCCTTCTTGGAGTCTCCTTCTTCCTCTAGTAGTGGACGAACCCTAGAGTGCCTTGCTCTTCTTACTTGGTGATGCTTGGAGCTTGGAGCTAGAAGCTTGAATCTTGCTTAAGGCAGGTTACATAACTCATAACCCTAACTACACTACCTTCTTTTACGTTCTTATATGTTGCTATGATCATGATCGGATATGTATATTGCTAGCTTAGTTTCTTGCTTAGTTGTACCTTGTTGGCCAAACCTTGTTCTAGGGTTTCTTGTTGAGTGACACCCCTTTATCTCCTAGGTCTAGAGGAGTGAGCTTGAGTTCTAGTAATATGGGCAATACCCCTCTCTCGTTTAATTTGGAGGTGAGCTTGTATTCTAGTGGCTTGAGCAATACCCTCCTCTCACCATGGACTTGAAAGGTGAGCTATGTGGTGGTTGTGGACCTTGGTTGTGGTTGAACCTTGTGTTTCCCGTTTGGTGTTAATAAGCTTGGCAAGACCCCTCTCTCTTGATAGTTGAGAGGTGAGTCATCTTCTTGATCCTTTAGGGTTTTGGTGCCCTTGTGCTTGAGGTGGATAACGACCTTGTTGTGGGTTGCATCTTGGCTGATATGGCCTTGGGTTTGATGTTGCCCGATACCCCTCTTGACCTTGAGTCTTGGTTGACATGTTGTGGCTGTGTTGGGCATGACACCCTAGTCTTTGACTTTTGTGTGTTGAGCGTCACATCTGGTTTGGTGGTAGGCGTTATACCTGGTTCCTGCCATGGTGTGTGTGTGTCGGGCGTCACACTTGGTGAAGTACCCTGCTCGGCATGCCTAGTTCAGATGGTAGCTCGACGCCGTTATACCTTAGATGTCTGACGGAGCGTTGCATGATACCACAATGCACGACACATGTGGTTGCACGATATACATGGGTGCACGGTATGCTTGGTTCCCTGATGCATGATGTGCCATTGCACGACATGGTGTTGCACGTTACACCCTGCATGACACGCCCTTGGGCCCAGTTGCACGATAGACCTTGCTACACGACACATGTAGTGTATGACAAAACGTGGCACGATATACCTAGGTGCCCGATACAGCCTGAGATGGTAGCTGGGTACCCTTGCTTAGTTCTTGGTCGATATGTGGCTGGTTGGCTTGGCCGTTTGTGGCTTGAGTGTTGGGAGATATGGGAGACTACCCTGCCCGATACCTACCTTTGGTGAGGGTGCCCTACCCGTCACACCTTTGGTGAGGGTAGTGGGCACTTCTAGCGAGGGTCTTGTTCCTTATGGAAAACCTATGCGCTAGATCTTGTTCTATGATGTCAAGTTTGGTTGACAATAGTAACCCTTGATATGCTTGATGGTAATTGCTATAGTAAGTGTACATCTATGTAACTTGACATGACATCCTATGTATTTATGATCATCTGGAATTATCTGTTTAATGCTAAGGAAATGGTAAGCATATAAGATGCTTTGCTTAATGATATGACCTATGTCTATGGTCACAGGTTGAGGCATGAATGATAACGTATATAATCATCAATGTTGCCCTATGTTGATAATATGAATCTTTTGTTAATCTGTGATGATTGTGCATACTCACCATGCAGGTAACTCATACAGTTTCATAGCCAGGAATAAGGGCTATGAGGTATATATATGTTTGAGTAACACTACTTTGATGGTTACTCTTGATGATGAGATAATATGCTCGATGTGTTTTGGTCTGAGGACCTGGGATGGAAAAAAGTGCTTAGATGAGGTATTATCCTATGATGATGACTTGGGATTGCTATCCCATGGTGATGATGTAAGCCTTGAGAGATAGTGGTACTATGTGAAGAGGGATTGAGATCCCATGGCAATGCGATGATCCTTGTGATGGATCTAGATGATTGGCAAGAGGCCAAGTGGTAACATATAAGGTTGGATCCTGGTGATGGATCAGGATGATGTTGATGACAGTAAAAGCATGCTATTGAGTTTCATGTTGTTTATTCTTGTTCTTATTTGTATATTATACAACTTGGATGAATCTTTTAATCCACTTAAAATATACTAACTAATCACAGTGGAACAAATCATGTAGTTTTCCCTGGCCATAGATCCATCATCGTCAGGAGCTGGTGATGGTGAAACGGGTTCTCCTACGGGTTAACCCGGAGTGCATATTGTTGAGTATGCGAGGTTTCTCCTAGCCTAAAGTGAGGAGGTAAGAGTGCAACTTAGGTTGTAGACTCCATAGTGTGGATTCAGGCCCGTAGCTCAATATGATAAGAGCATGGTGAACAGGCCCATGGCTTAGGATATGTGATATGGGAGCATAAATGCGTTCATGGCTCAGAGCATGGTGAACAGGCCCGTGGCTCAGTTTCACTAGAGACAAAAGCTGTACTAAGGTGGGTTAGGCAGAGGGTAGCCTGACCCTATGGCTGAGGCCACTTAAGCATGAGACTACAGTCCTGCTTGTGTTGTACTCATGCACTAACCACGAGGTGGGAGGTCGTGGAGTCTGGCTCTTCCATTGACCTTGTATGGCACTGGCTTTGGGTTTCACAACTGAAGGTTGGATTTGAGCGATACATCTCACTTCCTCAGGGCATAATAATGTGTAATTCAGTCGAATAGTATTTACTACATAAGGCAAAACACGGAACATTGGTTGAGGCCTTGCTTGTGTAGTTAATCTTGTCATACTTGCAGTTACTTATACGCTCCTTATGTTATGTGATAAGATCTTATATATCTTATCTTGTTAATCATGTTCCATAAAGAAATACTTGGGTACATGCCGTATGTACATCTTGGTAAGCTTGATGGTATGAACAACTTTACTTTATAAAGTGATCTTGTTCTACACTTTATCAGTTATCTGCTATTGTTGCTCTTATCTTTCTGAGGTTTTGTAGTTTCAGCGGGATGTTATGTTTCTCGCTGGGACTGTGTGTCTCACCCCACTGGTTTATAATCTTTTTAGGTGTTTGAGCTAGACGTGGTGGTGGTCGTGGAGTTGCGGCCAAGCAGCAAGAAGAGCAGTAGAAGGCAAGAGATGGATATGCTACTATTTTGGTCATTTGTAGTAGAGTCTTAGAGTCATCCCTGTACTCTCAGGTCCTTGAAGGTGTTTTGACATTGTTTCACGATGGATATCTGTTGATGTTTTGTATATCCTGCTGTTGGCTGGATGTGGGTCATTCTGTATGTAATAATAGTTGATGAACTCATGTGATGACTAGACAACTGTTCTCCTAAGCTGTGGACACGTGTCAAGAGCTTGTAAAGGTTTATATATAACCTATTTTCCTTGCAGGATGAGGACCTAAATGTAATAATCTCTTAGTTTATCTGTTTTCTACAATTGGTTTTAATTAACCCGTGTTTTTGGTAATTTGTGGTTTATGGTGTTTTTCGCACGTTTTCACGTAACACCTCGCTGTCTGTGTGATAGTGGGATGTGTTGCCACACGTTTTTGGTATCAGAGCTCTAGGTTTGCTTAGTCTACATGGATTTAGGACTAGGTTGTGGCTGTTCTTGTGAGTTTTCCAGATTTTCTTACAATAATCTTCTTCCCTCGGCGGAAGAAAAGCCAAGATGTCTGGAAACCATGAAGAACATTCCACTGAGAACAACAATGCTGCATCAGTTGATGGAGCTATAGGGCAGGACATGAAGATCGGGTGGCTGAGGTCCCCCAACGTGACCCAACCATTCTTGAAAACCCTGCCTATCAACAACTTATGGGGCAGATGATGGCTACGATGAATCTCATGGTTGAAAGATTGCCAGTGCCTCCGCCGAGAGCACATGCTCCCCATGGTGAAACATCAGGTATTGGGAAGACTTTTGAGCGGCTTCGCCGAGTCATAGCTTTAGATTATGCTGGAACGGCTGATCCAGCGGATGCAGATCTATGGCTGAAAAGTCTTGAGAAGGCTTTCTGGATCCTTGACATCCCCAAAGAAGACAAAGTAAAGCACACTGTCTACCTTCTGAAGGGTAGTGCTGGTCACTGGTGGACCATCGAGGAGGAGAAGCAACCTGGTGAGGTGATCGGTTGGGAGGTTTTCCGGTGTGAGTTCTTCAGCAGATACTTTTCGAAGACGTATATGGATGAGAAGATCAGTCAGTTTAAGCGCCTACGCCAAGGAACGATGAACATCATCAAGTATGAAGCCAAGTTCATGGACCTGTTGAGGTTTTGTCCTCACATGGAAACAACAGATGAAGAGCGAATCAGACATTTTGAGAAGGGTATGAGTGCTGAGCTGACAACACCTATTTTTGCATTGGAGAATCGAGAGCGGTTTGCTATGTTTGTGAAATCTGTCTGGAGGATCGAACGATCGGTAAGGGAGAAAAGAGAATCCATGTCTAAGAAGAGGCCTACTCAGTTCCAGGGACAGATGTTTGGTGGCTTCATGAAGTCAAGCTTTTCAGCACCTTTCGTGATGAGAGGTTCTAGTGTACCATCGCAGTGGCCCCCAAGTAAGGGAAGAGGATATGTTTCTTCAGCGTCAAAGACACATAGTAAAACTTCAGTGGCAGTGACAGGGCCATCTGGGCCACGGTTTAAAGATAGGGCATGCTATCATTGTGGTCAGATCAGGCATCAGAGGTCAAACTACCCAAGCAGAGATGTTGGAGTAACATAGTAGCCGAGGCAAAACCAACGATGGTCAGATAGACAGTAACCCAGTAGTAGCAGAGGGTGAGGACGCGACTAGGCGTCACAAGTGGGATCGTCTGCTCAAGGAAGCAGTGGACGTGGACAACACGCAATGGCTCGATTCTATGCTATGAGTCAGCCAGAGGTGATAGTCAACCCGTGAGTGGTGACAAGTCAGATGGAGTTATTTCATTATGATATGTCTTCTCCTTGCTTTATATTTGTTCTGGTTGACCCGAGTGCTACACACTCGTTTATCGCCTATAATATGCTTGAGAACTGTCATTTACCTGTTAAGCTGTAAGAAGGATAGCTTGTTGTTAGAAACCCCTCTTGATGGCTCCTCGATGCTTTGAGAGGAGTGTCCATCCTGTGTCTTATCTTTTTCGGGACACAACATACAAGTGGATCTTATACCACTTGATAAGCATGGTTTCATTGTTATCCTTGGGATGGATACCTTAGAGAAGTATAAGGTTGTTTTGGAATGTGGTTCCAAGCAGGTTGTGTTTGATGATGATGGAGAGAAATGGATCTTCCAAGGAGATATGAAGATTCTTCCAACATGTCTGGTATCAACTATGGTGGCAGGGAAGTTGCTACGACAAGGATGTAAGGCGTTCTTAGCTCATGTTGTGGATACCTTTGTAGATACCAAGGCAAAGGGTCCTAGCCTTGAGGAGGTGTCGGTTGTCTGAGAGTTTGCGGATGTGTTTCCTGATGAGTTCCCCTGTGTTCCTCCATCCTAAGAGATTGATTTCGAGATCAATCTGGTTCCAGGAATGCAGCCAGTTGCACATACACCGTATAGGATGGCTCTAGTAGAGATGGCATAACTGAAGAAGTAGTTGCAAGAATTGTTGGAGAAAGGTTTCATCCGACCGAGTACGTCTCCTTGGGGTGCTCTGGTGTTGTTCGTTAAGAAGAAGGACAGATCGATGCGGTTATGTATAGATTACTGACAGTTGAACAAGGTCACGATCAAGAACAAGTACCCATTACCGAGGATAGATGATCTGTTCGATCAGTTGCATGGTGCTACCGTGTTTTCGAAGATCGATCTACGGTCTGGATATCATCAGTTGAGGATTAAGGCGGATGACATACCAAAGTCAGCTTTTAGGACGAGGTATGGTCACTTCGAGTTTGTGGTTATTCCGTTTGGGCTAACCAATGCACCTGCTGCTTTCATGGATTTGATGAACAGAGTGTTCTGTCTGTTTCTAGATCAGTTTATTGTAGTCTTTATAGATGACATCTTAATCTATAGTCAGGACAAGAAAGAGCATGAGTGACGTCTTCGACTAGCATTGACTCTTCTTCACCAGCATCAGTTGTATTCCAAGTTCAGTAAGTGTGAGTTCTGGTTGGAAGAAGTGACTTTCTTGGGTCATGTGATATCTGCGGAAGGAGTCAAAGTGGACCTGAAGATAGTGGAGTCCATTGCACAGTGGGAACAACCGAAGACGCTGATAGAATTTCGTAGTTTCCTTGGTTTGACATGATACTACTGGAGATTTATCAAGGACTTCAGTACGATTGCATTGCCGATGACGAAGTTGACTAGGAAGGATGTAACTTTTGTCTGGGATGATCATTGTCAGCAAGCTTTCCATAGTTTGAAGGAGAAGCTGACCAGTGCTCCAGTGTTAATCCTGCCTGAACTGGGAAAGGGCTATGTTGTTTTCCGCGATGCTTCCAAGAAAGGTTTAGGTTGTGTGCTGATGCAGGAAGATCATGTGGTTTCTTTTGCTACGCAACAACTTAAGAAATATGAGGAGAACTACACGACTCATGATTTAGAGTTGGCAGCAGTGGTTCATGCGTTAAATATTTGGAGACACTATCTTTACGGAGAAGTGTGTCAGATCTTCACAGATCATAAGAATCTGAAGTACATCTTTTTGCAGCATGATTTAAACATGCGACAATGCCAATGGATGGAGCTAATTAATGATTATGACTGCACCATCGAGTATCATCCTGGTAAGGCAAATGTGGTAGCTTATGTGCTTAGCCGAAAGTCTTCTTCTTTTCCTTCAAAGAAGGCACAATTGAGTTCCCTGGTATGCCATAGATGGGATATGCTTGTTTCCTTACAACAGATGAATGTGCAGATGGAAGTTTCCTTGTTAGTAGGACTTTTAGCACAGATGCAAGTCAAGCCTACGCTGAGGTAACAGATCAAAGATGAACAACAAACAGATGATACAGTACAGTTGATCAGATCAGAGTTCGGCAACGAAAAGCGTGATGGGTTCCATGAGTCCGAGGATGGACTAGTTTGCTATCATGATAGGATGGTGGTCCCCGGTGATGATGATATGAGGAAGTTAGTGCTCGAGGAAGTGTGGCCCGGTTTGAAGAAAGATGTAGCCGAGTTTGTGGCTAGGTGTGCGGTATGTCAGCAAGTCAAGGTTGAACATTAGAAGCCGGCAGGTACGTTACAACCCTACCGATACTGCAGTGGAAATGGGATCATATAACCATGGATTTCATAGTTGGTCTACCCAGGACAACTAGGAATCATGATTCCATTTGGGTAATAGTGGACAGATTGACAAAGTCTGCCCATTTCATACCGATAAAGACAACGTATACAGCCGAGAAGCTCGCTCAAGTATATGTGGATGAGATAGTGCATTTACACGGTGTGCCTGCAACAATAGTTTCTGATAGAGGTCCTCAGTTCACGAGCCATTTCTGGGAACAGTTGCACAAGGCGTTGAGAACACAATTGAGGTTCAATACCGCCTTCCACCCATAGACAAATGGACAGTCTGAGAGGACTATTCATATTTTGGAAGATTTCCTTCGAGCTTGTGTTTTGCAGTTCTTAGGCAGTTGGGACATACATCTCAGTTTGATAGAGTTTGCTTACAACAATAGTTATCAGCGGAGCATTGACATGGCTCCTTATGAGGCCTTATATGGCAGGAAGTGCAGATCTCCGTTGTGTTGGTATGAGACCGGTGAACATCATCTTTTGGGTCCTGAGTTAGTACGGAAGATGACAGAAAAGATCAAAGTGATACATCAATAGTTAAAAGCGACACAGGACAGGATGAAGTCTTATGTAGACAATCACCGATGACCTTTGGAGTTATAGGTAGGAGACAAAGTGTATCTTAAAGTCTCACCATGGAAATGTGTGCTAAGGTTTGGCCGAAAGGGTAAGCTAGCACCCAAATATATGTGGCCATACCCAGTCATAGCACATATTGGAAAGGTAGCTTACGAGTTAGAGCTGTCGCTAGAGTTGCACATGTTACATCCAATGTTCCATGTCAGTATGATGAAGAAAAGTCATCCTGATACAGGGACAGTGATACAGCCAGGAAAAGTTGATCTTGATGAAGATGTGACCTACGATGAAGGTCATGTGATGATCCTTGACAGAAGAGTTAAGAAGCTGAAGAGGACGGACATGGTTCTTGTGAAGGTTCTTTGGCATCCTCATGGTGTTGAGGAAGCCACATGGGAGCTTGAGGAAGATATGAGGAGGAAGTCTCCCTCGCTTTTCTCTTTGGATTTCGGGGACAAAATCCCTTTGTAGGGGGTTAGCTTGTAAGGACCCTGACCTCCGTTTAGGGCTTATCCTGTTTGCTTTGCTTAGCCTTGATGCTTAGTTTCTTGCTAATCACCTTTAGTGGTGATTATTACTACTACAGAACCGACCTTTAGTGTCAGTTATTTAAAGCCTTTAGTGTCGGTTTCTAAGAGACACCTATGTGGGTGACACTAAAAGTCCACCCATTAGGTGTTGGTTCCAAAACCGACGCCCAAACTCTTCACACGCCACCGAAAGCGCGCCATCAGGGGACTATAGGCGTCGGTTATTAGATAAAAAACCGACACCCAAACTCTTCGCGCGCCACTGAAAATGCGCCATCATGGGACTATCGACGTCGGTTATTAGTTAAAAGTCGACGCCCAAACCCTTCGCGCCACAGAAAGGGTGCCATCTTGGGCACTATCAGTGTCGGTTATAAGTAAAAAACCGACGCCCAAACCCTTCATCTTGGGCACTATCAGTGTGGGTGATAAGTAAAAAACCGACACCATATATCTTCACGCCATGGCCGTGCTGTCCAGCACGACCGTGGTGTTAAGGAAATAGACGTCGGTTTATTGTAGGAAAACTGACACTATAGCATTATGTGTCGGTGATTTACAAATAACCGACGCCCAAACCGCAGTCGTGGTGTTAAGTAAATAGACGTCAGTTTATTGTAGGAAAACCGACATGATAGCGTTATGTGTCGGTTATTTACAAATAACCGACGCCTATTGGTTTTTTTTTCTGTCAGTCTGCAGACCTGCTGTGGCTGGTTGCAGGATGAGAAACCTGTTCAGTTCAGTTATGAACTGCAGGTTTTACGACATCCATTAATATCAGCCGACAACAGGATGCAAACCTATAAAATTAACAATAAAAAAGTAGCACATGCATTTAGCAATGCAACCTACAGTTCCATTTTATTTTCACACATTTATAAATATTCACACATGCTAGCAATCTGTAGTTCCATTCATTCACATTCACACATGTAGAAACATTCATATAGCAACCAACACTTTCATTCATTTTCACTTAGACACATGTAGAAACATTCACACATATATTATAATTCAGAAATTCATTTACAAAGTATCATTGTTTAGTCATTATTCACTATCAGGATCCCAATTATATTTTAAAGCCCCCACTAATTGTATGGTTGTTGCCCATTCTTCTCTTACTTCATTTAATTCTCCCATCGTATAGGGAGCATTAACATTTGGTAAGTCCTTTCCTGTAATGGGGTAAGCTTTAAACACCTGTAAAGAGAATGATGTATATATATAATTAATGAGCTATAAATAAGATTGATATATTTCGATCATATTATCTAATGAGACTATATAATACCTGAGCAATACATTCGATATCCAGTACGACATGTTTGATAATCATGTGCATATATCGCATGACATAGTATCCACATGTCCATCTGTTGTCTTGTGTAGAACACTATAAATTCAAACATACAAAATATTAAAAAATACAACTAATTAAGCATTGTTCACATAAATAATATATACATATATTGGAGTCGGGAACTTACTTTCACGTTCTTCCAAATTATTGGCTGGTTCTTTTTCGTGGGGACCTTTCCTCCAGCCTTTTTGTACTCCTCAAAACCCCTACATGTTAATGTAACACAGAACATTGCAATTAAATAGTAATGTAATAACATATGTTAACGGATATGAAAAATGAAATATTTCTCACCAAAATATTGCCATTTTCATTATGTGTCCAAATCTTGTATTCAATTTACCCCCCTTAGGATCTAGATAATACACAGTGAACGTCTCGGGGGAAATAACCAATAACTCCCAATGCCTACCCCTAGAGGAAAAAAAGTTAAAAATTAATAACTCAAAATCCACAATAAAATGTAATTTTCTTAAGTCCAAATTATAATAAGCAAAGTAAACTTACTCTACATTGAATGGAGCCATTATCACCGTCTTCTTTTTTACAGCAAAATTTGAAAAATCCTCACAGCAGTATTTTTGAACTGATGTAGGGTCTTTAGCTACTAGACTAATCAAGGATGGAATCAAAAACCCTACATGTTGGAATCCAAAATCTACACATATGTTGTCTAAGTAGCTGCAAAATATGTATTAATTACGCATGCATTAATAAATAAGAAACTAGATCACCAGATCATACATAAGGTATATGGATGTATAAAGAATATCTCACCTTATCCATAGCTCTATCACAGATGTATTTAGCCAATCATATCGAAACAACTCCAATATATCTTGTATAAATAGTTTTGTTTCGTATGACTGACCTGTAGAATCTAAATCAGAAGAAACAGTTATATGGGAGTTTATATCATGTTCCCCTAACCATACTGCCATACCCCTACAGTTAGTACCTAATGAGACAGGTAGGTCCTGTGGAACCCAACTAGGTAATGTAGGAGGTGGAAGTGGAGGCCTAGATGTTGTGGGTGTCTTCTTTTTAACCTGTATATATATAATTTCAGATCAACTGCCAACATATACACACACTAACAATTGAACGTAATGTAAATTTACCATACCTTATCAGTAAAGAAGACATCCACTTTTAGCCACAATATCACTCCGCCTATTGCCTCACCAAGTGTTTCACAATCTGGGTGGGCATATGGCAGTGGAAGATCCATCCACTGGGGGAATATATGTATCGGGCTCACCCGAATCCAACCAGCTGGTACTGGAGACCCGTGACACGTTTCCATCGGTAGGGATGGATAAGCCGACACCTCTGCTACGACATATTCTTTACTTTTTAGACGACATGGCTTCAACCCCTACAATTGTTTGTGTAAAGAATGTTATATACATATATACATATCATCTTTTTTTGAAACGACTACAATTTCATATATACATATCATCTTGAATTAAAAAACTAGTTACTATGTTATAAAAATACTTACAGTGGATGTGCTAGGTGGTGGTTCTACAGGATTACTCCCAACCTCTGCAGTAGGAGTAGGAGTAGAGTCTACAGTAGGTATTGTCTGGTAAGTGGTAGTCTGAGATGCCTGGCACTTTTTCATTGCTTCTTCGAGTTTCCTGTCAAATAGCTTATCCACCTATACATGGATAAAAGAAACATCAAATTCTAATTTTTGAATTCTCTTTTACAGTAACATTATAAAGAAAGAATACGTTACCTCTTCTTGTGAAAGTCCCGCTTTTGGGACATGTTTGCGCTGGGATGACCCAAAAAAAGATTTGATGTCCACACCAGCGCCTGCAGCCCTAACACGTCCAGTATGCTCTGGGTTACCCAGAGCAACTGTCAATTCATCTTTTGTTTCCTCAAGGATGAACTTTCCTTGTTTCCTCAGCTCGTGCAGCTCCCGCTAATCGCCAAAACAAAAATTTGTACTTAAGTAAACAACACAAATAATTAATATTCGAATGATTGCTGTAAGAGTTGTATTTTACCATTTTTTCAGCCGCCTCAGCACTTGCGGCCTTAGTTAATTATCCCTTCTTATTTTGCCTCCCAGCTATCTAGACATCATGGCAAGGAAGAGGTGTGCTACCTATGGTAGAGGACTCCTGAGTAGCAGCAGACTGAGCAGTAGTAGCCTCAGCCTGTAGTCTTTGGCAAACGCCTGCATACCCCTTTGGACCCATTGTGTGGTCATGCACATTCAGTGCACGCCTTGATCTTTGTGCCTCACTGAGGGCCTAGTTAGTATGCAAATTAATGATTTGGTTAGTAACACTAAATGTTAATATTGAATAAGTGAATACAACATATATTAATTAATGAGATTGAGACTGACGCCTAATACCTTGAATTCATCAGTTTGTCTTGAAGCGACAAACGCGTCCCATTCTTCTTTGTCCAGGAAGTTCCACTATTCAGTGGCTGTCTTCTTCCTCTTGTCGGCTTCTTTTATGTATTCTCTGGTGAGATTTGTCCTATAGTTCCTTAGGACTCTCCCACAGCGTTGCATCACGCATTTACGATGCAACTTTTCATCCAATTCAAATATACTCTGCAAAATAGAATTGCTATTAACTAGTATCCAAAAATTTAGTAATCTACAAAATAGAATTGCAAATTAATAATAACTCACACATAAATACCTCCATATTAAATCTTTCTTCTCCTTAGAAACATTATGCCAAGCATCTAAGCGACAACCGCAATGGCTACGAGTAGAAAACCCAAGATATGAAATAAATGAATTGCGATTCACACCTCATGCATTTCCAGCATTATCGAAATCCACAACAAGTTTGGGTCCATTGCCCTTTTGCGCAATTAACTTCTTCATCATATTGATGCCCCTTCTCTTGTCAACTTTTTGGTGTTGCTGATCAAGTGCCTCAAGTGCTTCAGATGGTACCTGTGCATCATCAACCTAAAATTTGACAAAATAATTCACATTTACAAGATATAACTATAAATGGACATATAGATATAAATATATGATATATTTTTAAAAGTTACATTGTGAGGCGGCACATTGATGTCCTCACCCTCATGGTAGTCATCAGCACGGTCATCAGGAGAATGGTCATCCATCTGCAAATTCACATTCAAATTGTAAAGTTCACATTGTAAAGTAGTAATTCAAAGTGTAAAGCTCACATTGTAACGTAATTCAAATTGTAAAGCTCACATTGTAAAGTAATTCAAATTGTAAAGCTCACATTGTAGAGTAATTCAAATTGTAAAGCTCACATTGTAAAGTAATTCAAGTTGTATAGGGTCTAGGGTTAACAAATACATGTGATGTAATTCTTATATATAATAAATGTGTACCACCTATCCCATTCTTGAATACCTAATCTCACTAGTAAGTGTATAATGTGTATTGGGTTTTCAAGAAAATTTCGGCAGCATTTCCCCGCTGTTCTCCAAGTACATATGTACTTAGAGAACAAACGGGGAAATGCTGTGGAAATTTTCTTGAAAACCCAATACACATTATACACTTATATCCTAAGCGAGATTAGGTGTTCAAGAACAGTCCCAAATCGGGGACTATCCAAGATTTACTCCTAATGAGTAAATCTTGGATGGGTTTCTAGGCCAACAAATAATGTGTTGTCATTCTTATACCTAAAATCCTAGTTCTTCAAGTTAGGGTGATTATTGATGTCTTTGAAAGCATGATTGGAAATTTAAGGAAAAGTTCATCATTTACATTCCAAGCATGTCACATGTGTGCATTACAGTTCATCATTAAGCAAAAGAAGGGTGATTAGGATTCTCACCAAGAATATAGCTAAACTATTAAACAATGATTATAGCTAAACTATTAAACAATAGACTTGCCACACATAAAACACCCTATACAACTATAAAACAAAAAAGTATTAAGTATATATGCATGATACAATAACTATTTTGCATCACATTACAACAGACTTATCATTGATACCTTACTAACTTATTGCTACAATTACATATCATCACTTGATCAAAAATTACAGTAGTACATTTAACCAAAGTATGCATTCTAAAATCTATGTCATGATTAGTTACATGTAATTTACTTGGATATACAATAGTACCCTATTACTATGTCTTACATACAAAGTATGCATATTAAATTAACTAAGGCTTATCATATAACATGTATTGTATAGACAATAGAGGATTCAGCTCAGTAGAAGCACAAAATCAGTACCTAAACCCTAAAATCACACCTTTTTAGCATTTATTCTAACAGGTTTATGTACATCAATATGTGTATGAGCCCTAATTAAAACTGATTCTCATAGGAAGTAAATAAATTAAAAAAAAATGCCCAGTAGTAGGGCGGGCACCTTGAGGGAAGAGGAGCAGAGGAAGAAGAAGAAGGCAGGGAGGGCACCTTGAGGGAAGAGGAGCAGCGGCCGGAGCAAGTCCTAGCACCTGCCGGTGGTGAGGAGAGGAGCGGCGAGGCTAGGAGACCTAGCTGCTACCGGTGACGGTGGAGAGGGCGGTGGGCGGGCGGGTGGGCGGTGACTGCTTCTCGCGGTGACGACGACGAGCGGCGAGCTCGGAGGAAGGAGCGGCGGCGACGGAGCACGGCGACGGAGCACGAACGACAGGGAGGGGTGGCGGCGGCAGGGAGCAAGAAATCACCGGAGCTATGGAAATCGGGAATGAAACAGGGAAAGGGGAAGAATCAGTCGGGTAGGGTGAGCTATTAAGTTGACAATAGGTGTCGGTTATTTAAAAAAACGGACAACTAAACCTACAGTGTCGGTTCTTTTCAAAAAACCGACACCTATACTACATTTTAGTCATCGGTTTTTAAGTAAAAGCCAACCAACAACTATTCCTGTCTCGCTTTAGTCGTCGGTTATTTAGTTATGACCGACGCCATATGTAAAATTTTGGAGCCAATTTTTTCACTGGAATTTTGGTTTTGGCGGTTGAGTTTAGGTGTCGGTTGTTTATTAATTAACCGACACTTAATAAAAGCGGTGCCAGTGCCTGGTCGACCTTCATAGATTGGATGTCGGTTTATGTTATCAACCGACACTGTAGAGTTTAGGTGTCAGTTTTTGTATACAACCGACACCTTAAAAAGTGACTTTATAAGCCATTTCTGTAGTAGTGTACAGTTTTTTTGTGCTTTGTTGAGAGCTGGAGGTGCTACTTGCAATTAACCCAAGTCTAGGGTTTGTGGGCAAGTTTGCCACCTTGTGAGGTGTTCCTCCCTCTCCTTGCTTCCTCTAGTGTTAAGAGGAATGGTTGGGCTCGTTGCTTGAGTTCCTTTGGGCTTGGTTGAGCTTGTTGGGCTTTTTGGTGCCTTGTCTTTGCTTCTATGAACCTTGTGTCGGGAAAGAGTGCCCTGTGTCGGCCTGTGCTTGTGTCAGCCTGTGGTGTGTCGCCCAGGGTGTGTGTCAGCCATGGTGTGGGTGTGTCGGCCATGGTGTGGAGGTGTGTCTCCCATGGACCCTTTGACTCTCTTTGACCTCTTTTGTGTCACCACTAGTGGACACTTGGTGGTTGATGCTTGCATGTGGAAATGGCCTTGGACATGTGTTTAGGGCATGTTAGAGTGGTGGCATTGCCCATGGACAAGTGTCCCTAGGTGGGCGACACCTTGCCTTGTCTTTCCTTGGTTTCTCCTCCAT
The DNA here is from genome assembly GCA_963693085.1 of Alisma plantago-aquatica. NCBI lineage: Eukaryota > Viridiplantae > Streptophyta > Magnoliopsida > Alismatales > Alismataceae > Alisma > Alisma plantago-aquatica. Next base: position 249,344,051 of record OY856413.1, on the reverse strand, counting down.
CCTATCCTATATATGCATTTCCTTTCTCTTGCTAAGGATCCCTTTAGTTCCTTAGTCTCCCTCTCCCTTGGTGCACGACACCCTCTTCCTTACAAGCTTGGTGGCCGATCCTTCTTGGAGTTAGGAGTTTGAAGCTTGGAGCTTGGAGCTAGGAGTTTGAAGCTTGCTTAAGGCAGGTTACATAACTCCTAACCCTAACTACACTACCTTCTTTTACGTTCTTATATGTTTCTATGATCATGATCGACTATGTATGTTGCTAGCTTAGTTTCTTGCTTAGTTGTACCTTGTTGGCCGAACCTTGTTCTAGGGTTTCTTATTGAGTGATGCCCCTTTCTCTCCTAGGTCTAGAGGAGTGAGCTTGAGTTCTAGTAATATGGGAAATACCCCTCTCTCGTTTAAGTTCAGAGGTGAGCTTGTGTTCTAGTGGCTTGAGAAATACCCTCCTCTCACCATGGACTTGAAAGGTGAGCTATGTGGTGGTTGTGGACCTTGGTTGTGGTTGAACCTTGTGTTGCCCGTTTGGGGTTAAGAAGCTTGGAAACACCCCTCTCTTGATAGTTGATATGTGAGTCATCTTCTTGATCCTTTAGGGTTTTGGTTCCCTGGTGTTTGAGGTGGATAACGACCTTGTTGTGGGTTGCATCTTGGCCGATATGGCCTTGGGTTTGATGTTGCCCGATACCCCTCTTGACCTTGAGTCTTGGTTGACATGTTGTGGCTGTGTTGGGCGTCACATCCTGGTCTTTGACTTTTGTGTGTTGAGCGTCACATTTGGTTTGGTGGTAGGCGTTATACCTGGTTCCTGCCATGGTGTGTGTGTGTGTCAGGCGTCACACTTGGTGAAGTACCCTGCCCGACATGCCTAGTTCATATGGTAGCTCGATGCCGTTATACCTTAGATGTCTGACGGAGCGTTGCATGATACCACAGTGCACGACACATGTGGTTGCACGATATATATGGGTGCACAATATGCTTGGTTCCCAGATGCATGACGCGTCGTTGCACAACATGGTGTTGTGTCTGGCATCCCACTTGGTGAAGTACCCTACCTGGCATGCCTAGTTTAGATGGTAGATCGACGCCGTTATACCTTAGATGTCTGACAGAGCGTTGCACGATACCACAATGCACGACACGTGTGGTTGCACGATATACATGGGTGCACAATATGCTTGGTTCCCTGATGCATGACGTGCCATTGCACAACATGGTGCTGTGCGTTACACCCTGCACGACACGCCCTTGGGCCCAGTTGTACGATAGACCTTACTACATGACACATGTAGTGTATGACATAGCATTGCACGATATACCTAGGTGCCCAATACAACATGAGATGGTAGCTCAGTTCCCTTGCTTAGTGCTTGGTTGATATGTGGCGAGTTGGCTTGGCCATTTGTGGCTTGAGTGTTGGGTGATATGGGAGAGTACCCTGCCAGATACATACCGTTGGTGAGGGTGCCCTACCCGTCACACCTTTGGTGAGGGTAGTGCACACTTCTAGCGAGGGTCTTGTTCCTTTTGGAAATTCTATGTGCTAGATCTTGTTCTATGATGTCACGTTTGGTTGACAATAGTAACCCTTGATATGCTTGATGGTAATTGCTATAGTAAGTGCACATCTATGTAACTTGACATGACATCCTATGTAATTATGATCATATGGAATTATCTGTTTAATGCTAAGGAAATGGTAAGCATATAAGATGCTTTGCTTAAGTATATGACCTATGTCTATGGTCACAGGTTGAAGCATGAATGATAACGTATATAATCATCAATGTTGCCCTATGTTGATAATATCAATCTTCTGTCAATCTGTGATGATTGTGCATACTAACCATGCAGGTGACTCATATAGTTGCATAGTCACGAATAAGGGCTATGAGGTATATATATGTTTGAGTAACACTTCTTTGATGGTTACTGTGGGCTCTGATATCCAAAACCCGAAATAAACACGATATAAACTCAGCGGAAGCGATTCGATTAGCAGTAGAATACCAAAAATCACCGGAAATTAAAACTTTTTGAGATAAGATATTGAAACCATAAAACTTCCTTCATAGAAACAAGATAAACTATTTACATCTCTGTTAAATTACTTCTCGAGTAATTATATACAACATGATACAAAGTCTCAAGAGTCAAATCAAAATCTCAGACCATAACTCTTAGGACATGAGAGTACAGAGACAACATAGGACTATCTATCTAACTGCACAACTCAGCAGATAAAATCTCCACCTGAGATTTACTGCTGCTCCTGGTGCTGCTGCTGCTGGTATTAGTCACCTGTAGGTTGGCTCCTGCGTCCCCGACGACCACCTATAAAGTTGAAATCTACGGGGTGAGACAAATTTAAATAATTGTCCCAGCGAGAGTTATAACTCTCTGCCAGAAGCTTTATATAGCAATCAAAGGACAACATAAGTAAATACAACTTTTAAAGCAATCAACAACATATTGACATTAAGAAGATCAACAACATTTAAGAGATATGAAGAAGATATGTACTATGTAGTTTAACATCATTCATGTATATCATAGTTCAACTTAAGCAGATATACTACGCGACTAATTATGTTTTACAAACATCCTTAAGCCCTGTGGAGATGAGGTATACCGCTCATACTCCAACCGACCACTGTTAAGTCACCTCAGTATCATACTAGGTCATCGAAAGAGCCGGATTCTCATGACCTTCAACTTCCTCAGTCAGATTAAGGATAAACATGCAGGACATCTAGTGTCTCTGCTACCATAGCTTACCAGGGTATTCTGGTCCTTCGCTATTAGAGTCACAGTGGCATTCTGCACTCTCTTCGCTATCGAAAGATTTCTTGTTTATCTCTCATCGATGCGGTATAAAAGACTTCCTCAGGAGAATAATGTTACATCACCCCGGTATAAACATATAGTGAAGGGTTGATGGATTAGGATACATCTACATCAATTCCTACACTAGGATGTAAGGAGTTACACATCCATATTTCCCCCACATACTCAAAAGTATGTGATCCAGGAGTTCCCTTAGGAAAACCTGTTTCACCATCATATAACTTCTGACAATGATGGATCTATGATCAGGGCTCTACATGGTATGATTATACTTGATTAGTTAGGTACATTTCAATATTCTTCTAACATCATTCATGTTCTCAAACATTAGTCATTAGCATAGAAGCTATTAAAGCAGAATACTAAATGTACAAGTCTTACTCGCATCAATTATCATTTCTCAATCATCTCATCACAAGTCATCTCATGACCTAGATGATACTCATGGCTCTTACAGCCTATCATCTCATAGGATGCCACTTTTGGGATAACAGGATATGTCACTATTAATAAAGCTAATAACCTGCTTTCAATGAATATGGTATCATCATCCTTACCTGGATATGATCTTTATTATATAAGAACCTGCATGGTTAATTCAACTGATAAAAGTAAGCAATTCATTTCAAGAGTTGTGTCTTCATATTCTTCACAAGGGTTAGGTTCCCTTATTCTCATCAATTACGGTTTACTATTCACATTACATGTTATCGCCCTAGAATTAGGGTTTACTATTCACTTCATGGTGAATGAACTCATAACAACATCATGTATGAGAAACATCACCATTGATGCCTTCAGATTAGATTAAGATTCATCAACTATCATAATTAGGGTTTCTATGATCTCACATAGGTGGATCATACCCTAATCATGTACTATCATACACATTGAAGGTTCTTTACTTGAGTTTCAGCCATAATTAGTACTTTCTCTCTCCTCTTACTAGTAGATGTTGATATTCTCTCTCCTCTTATTAGTAGATGGTGACTACATCACTCTAAAACAAGTTGGGTTAAGTCCTCATTGATTAACATAAGCCAAAACAACACTTTCAAGTCAATAGGGTTTGGTTAAAACCAGGTATCAATCAATCGAACCCTTCAAGGGAATATTGGTAAAATGCCCCATTGATCATCATCATGGGTCAATTCATTAATCACTTAGTCCCTTAAAGTCCTAGGGTACCTTTAGGGTTTAGATTAAACCACCATTGAACAAATTAGAACCTTAAAAGTACTAAGAAAACACAACCCTAAAGTCTCCAAACGGTTACACACAATCAACCTCCAAACGGTCCTGAGACTGTTTGGATGTGTTGACCGTTTGCTAGGGTTGACTCTAAGACCACATGACACCCAAGGTCGTTTGCCCTCAAACGGTCTTAAGACCGTTTGGGTGAGTTGACAATTTGGGTAGAGTTTACCTCCAAACCGTTGGAGGTTATGTGGTTTGAAACCGTTTGATCTTAAACGGTCTTGAGATCGTTTGAGCCCAAATGGTCTTGAGACCGTTTGGCCTCAAACGGTCAAGAAAAGATACTTTCGGTAACCAAGACTCGCACTTGCTAAACTTAGCGTATAGCTTGTGTTCTCTTAACAAGGTCAAAGCTTAGAGAAGATTTTGTTCATGTTGCTGAGCATCCTTACTATAGATCAGAATGTCATCTATGAAGATGAAAACACACTAATCAAGGGAAGGTCAGAAAACTCTATTCATGAGTTCCATAAATGCAGCTAGTGCATTAGTTAGTCCAAACGACATAACTGTGAACTCATAGTGACCATATCTTGTTCTAAAGGCAGACTTGGATATGCCACTATCCTTAATACGGAGTTGATGATATCCAGACCTCAAGTCTATCTTTGAGAAGAGTGTTGCACCACGCAACTGATCAAACAGATCATCAATCCTCGGCAAAGGGTACTTATTCTTTATAGTTACTTTATTGAGTTGTCTATAATCAATGCACAACCGCATTGACCCATCCTTCTTTTTAACAAACAAAACCGGAGCACCCCAAGGTGAAGTGCTCGGTCGGATGAAACCTTTCTCAAGCAACTCTTGAAGCTGTTTCTTGAGTTCTGCCATTTCGGCAGGCACCATCCTATACGGTGTCTGTGCTATGGGTTGTGTATCTAGGATTAAATTGATTTCAAAATCAATTTCCTGAGGCGGTGGTATACCGGGAAGTTCTTCAGGAAACACGTCCTCGAATTCCCTGACTATAGGAACTTCAGTAGGGTTGGGGCTCTCCTTGGTAGTATCTACCACATGGGCCGAAAATGCATAACATCCTTGCCTCATCAGCTTATCAACAACCATAGCTGACACAAGATTGGTGGGTAGAATCTTTCTTTCTCCTTGAAAGATCCATGTGTCTCTATCATCAGCAAACACAGCCAACTTGGATTTGCAATCCAAGACAACCCTATACCTTTCCAAGGTATCCATCCCAAGGATTATATCAAATCCTTGCATATCAAGTGGTATAAGATCCACTTGAATGCGATGATCAGAAAAGAAGAGGATGCAGGGAGAGCATACCTCCTGCAAAATAGCAGACCCACTCAACGGGGTCTCCAACAACAAGCTATCTGCCCTATGACTGACTGTCATATTGCAGTTACAAATCACTCTTAGAGTGATAAAGGAGTGCGTAGCACCCGGGTCAATCAAAATAGATACAACACAGGATTTAGACATATCAAAATATAAAAGTTCCATCTGACCTGCCACAACCCGTGGATTGACCACTGCATCTGGTGGGTTCATAGCATAGAACCTCGCTGTCGCCTGAGGTTGAGTTGGTGCGGATGATCCAGCTTGAGACGCTTGTCCACGTCCTCTAGCTTCTCCTTGTGATTGCCTTCTCTGTGATCCTTGTTGACTCTGTCTCGGAGGCTGTGTCACACTGACAGGCCTAGACGTGCAGTCCTTCATCAAATGTCCCACCTTACCATAGTTGTAGTAGTTTCTCTCCTGTTGTTGTGGTCTTGGTGGTCCAGTGACTGACATTGATGCCAAACTGTGAGTCTCATGAGGCGGTTGACTCCGTCCTCTACCTCTACTTGGAGACCATTGAGTCTGAGAACTCGATCTGGGTGGTGGAGGGGTAGGTGCAGAGAATCTAGGCTTCTTAAAGTCCCTAGATGAAGAACCCTGGAACTGTAGATATCTCTTTTGGGTTTTCCTCTTCTCGACCACAGATCTCTCTATCCTTCGGACTGAATCAACGAAGGTAGAGAATCTCTCCCGGTTTTCTAGGGCAGACACGGGAGTAGTCATGTCGGCATTCAAACCATTCTCGAACCTTCTGATTCTTTCTTCTTCTGAGGCAGCCATGTGTGGACAGAACTGCAACAACTCCATGAACTTAGCTTCATACTAGCTAATGTTCATCATACCCTGCCTCAATCTCTCAAACTGAGAGATCTTCTCATCTAGGAAGGTCTTCGGGAAATATCTGTGAACAAATTCCTCACGAAAGTCTTCCCACGGGATCTCTATTCCAAGCCTCTTCTGCTCTTCCATGGTCAACCAGTGACCAGCACTTCCTTTGAGAAGATAGACAACATGTCTAACCTTCTCAGCTTCAGGGATGTTAAGGATTCTGAAGGCTTTCTCCAACTCTGTCAACCACAGATCAACGTCTGCGGGGTCGGCTGTCCCAAAGTATTCGATAGCTCCGACATGACGAAGTTGCTCGAACGTCTTACCGATACCTTGTCCTTCGGGCTGGACAGGTGCCCCAGGTGCAGGCATGGGCATCCTGTCAGTTATGTGTGTCATGGCAGTCATAAACTGCCCAAACATCGCTTGTACAACAGTGTTACCCATGTCAACTGGGTCGAACTGAGGTGGCTCCCTGGGTGGCTCGGGTACAGGCTGTTCTAGTTCTGGGTGTCTTGCACCTTCCCGAGGTGCAGTAACACTACTTTCCGCCTCGTACTCCTCATGTGGCTCAGACATCCTTATGTATCTTCTTCTCCTGAGGAGCAGAAGATTCTATTAGATAAGGAAGAAATTCTAAGGATAGACTCGACATCATAAGTCCTATGTCTCTGTAGACTCAGCGAACCTAGAGCTCTGATACCACTTAATTGTGGGCTCTGATCTCCAAAACCCGAAATAAACATGATATAAACTCAGCAGAAGTGATTCGATTAGCAGTGGAATACCAAAAATCATAGTAAATTAAAACTTTTTGAGATAAGATATTGAAACCATAAAACTTCCTTCATAGAAACAAGATAAACTGTTTACATCTCTGTTAGATTACTTCTCGAGTAATTATATACAGCATGATACAAAATCTCAAGAGTCAAATCAAAATCTCAAACCATAACTCCAAGGACTTGAGAGTACAGAGACAACATAGGACTATCTATCTAACTACACAACTCAGCAGACAAAATCTCAACCTGAGATTTACTGTTGCTCCTGGTGCTGCTGCTGCTGGTATTGGTCACCTGTAGGTTGGTTCCTGCGTCCCCGATGAACACCTATAAAGTTGAAATCTACAGGGTGAGACAATTTTAAATAATTGTCCCAGTGAGAGTTATAACTCTCCTCCAGAAGCTTTATATAGCAATCAAAGGACAACATAAGTAAACAAAGCTTTTAAAGCAATCAACAACAGATTGACATTAAGTAGATCAACAACATTTAAGAGATATGAAGAACATATGTACTATGCAGTGTATCATCATTCATGTATATCGTAGTTCAACTTAAGCAGATATACTACGCGGCTGATTATGTTTTACAAACATCCTTAAGCCCTATGGAGATGAGGTATACCGCTCATACTCCAACCGACCACTGTTAAGTCGCCTCAGTATCATACTAGGTCATCGAAAGAGCCAGATTCTCATGACCTGAAACTTCCTCAGTCAGATTGAGGATAAACATGTAGGACATCTAGTATCTCTGCTACCATAGCTTACCAGGGTATTCTGCTATTAGAGTCACAGTGGCATTCTGCACTCTCTTCACTATTGAAAGATTTCTTGTTTATCTCTCATCGATGCGGTATAAAAGACTTCCTCAGGAGAATAATGTTACATCACCCCGATATAAACATATAGTGAAGGGTTGATGGATTAGGATACATCTAAATCAATTCCTACACTAGGATGCAAGGAGTTACACATCCATATTTCCCCCACATACTCAAAAGTATGTGATCGAGGAGTTCCCTTAGGAAAACCTATTTCACCATCATATAACTTCTGACAATGATGGATCTATGATCAGGGCTCTACATGGTATGATTATACTTGATTAGTTAGGTACATTTCAGTATTCTTTTAACATCATTCATGTTCTCAAACATTAGTCATTAGCATAGCAACTATAAAAGCAGAATACTAAATGTACAAGTCTTACTCGCATCAATTATCATTTCTCAATCATCTCATCACAAGTCATCTCATGACCTTGATGATACTCATGGATCTTACAGCCTATCATCTCATAGGATGCCACTTTCTGGATAACATGATATGTCACTATTCATAAAGCTAATAACCTGCTTTCAATGAATATGGTATCATCATCCTTACCTGGATATGATCATCATTATATAAGAACCTGCATGGTTAATTCAACTGATAAAACTAAGCAATTCATTTCAAGAGTTGTGTCTTCATATTCTTCACAAGGGTTAGGTTCCCTGATTCTCATCAATTAGGGTTTACTATTCACATTACATGTTATCGCCCTAGAATTAGGGTTTACTATTCACTTCATGGTGAATGAACTCATAACAACATCATGTATGAGAAACATCACCATTGATGCCTTCAGATTAGATTAAGATTCATCAACTACAATAATTAGGGTTTCTATGATCTCACATAGGTGGATCATACCCTAATCATGTAATATCATACACATTGAAGGTGCTTTACTTGAGTTTCAACCATAATTGGTACTTTCTCTCTCCTCTTACTTGTAGATGTTGATATTCTCTCTCCTCTTATTAGTAGATGGTGACTACATCACTCTAAAACAAGTTGGGTCAAGTCCTCATTGATTAACATAAGCCAAAACACCACTTTCAAGTCATTAGGGTTTGGTTAAAACAAGGTATCAATCAATTGAACCCTTCAAGGGCACATTGGTAAAATGCCCCATTGGTCATCATCATGGGTCAATTCATTAATCACTTAGTCCCTTAAATTCCTAGGGTACCTTTAGGGTTTAGATTAAACCACCATTGAACCAATTAGAACCTTCAATATACTAAGCAAACACAACCCTAAAGTCTCCAAACGGTTACACACAATCAACCTCCAAACGGTCCTGAGACCGTTTGGATGTGTTGACCATTTTCTAGGGTTGACTCCAAGACCGCATGACACCAAATGTCGTTTGCCCTCAAACGGTCTTAAGACCGGTTGGGTGCGTTGACCGTTTGGGGAGAGTTGACCTCCAAACCGTTTGAGGTTATGCGGTTTGAAACCGTTTGATCTTAAACGGTCTTGAGATCATTTGAGCCCAAATGGTCTTGATACCGTTTGACCTCAAACGGTCTTGAGACCGTTTGGATACAAACAGTCTTGAGACCGTTTGGTCCAAATGGGCTCAAACCGTTTGGACCTCAAAGGTAACTCAAAGGTTATACTTGGTTGGGATATCTTATGTTGAAGCCTTCAATTGGACATGTATTTGTTAATCACTTGTAAATTAGTCAATTAGGGTTAGGCTTAATCAACTGGACACCAAATTGACCCTCAATTGAAAGCCAATTAGGGTTGAATCCAACTCAATTAGGGTTTTCAATCGGCTAGTCATCAATGTTCAACAATGTGAATCAAATCGAAGTTGAACCCATCAATTGACCTCCAATTGGGCCCAAAGTTGGCCCAAACGGTCCTGAGATCATTTGGACATCCTCCAAATGGTCTTGAGACCATTTTCCCAAAGTTTCATCAAAAACTAAGTCGATTGGATTGGGGTTGAACCCTAATTAGGTCTAAAATCAACATTTTTATCAATTCATCAACATGTTGTAATTAGGCCTTCAAATCATCAAATTACCTCATCAATAGAACTCCAAACGGTATTGGGTTGTCACCAAACGGTCTTGAGACCGTTTGGATGAACTCACTAACGGTCTTGAGACCGTTTGGATCCTTCAACCCAAAGTTCACCAAAAACTATCCTTGAGATCAGCATTTCAACCCGATTAGGGTTTAGGGGGTTGAAGTGCCTTCAACTTGGAATTGGTTTGGAATTATGTTATGATTACTTGTAGGAATTAAATTCAATATGTTTACAACAGACCCTTAAACGGTCTTCCCTTAGTCAACCCTATCAAACGGTCTTGAGACCGTTTGATTCTAAACGGTCTTGCAAGACCGCATGAGATCAAACGGTTTGAAACCGTTTGGTCTCAAACGATTTGCAAACCGTTTAGACCAAAAGGGGTCCAAGGTCATTTGATAAAGTTGCCTAGGAAATCACGCCCATCATCTTATACATATGTTAAGGTCGGTTACTCCACGGATTGCTTGCAAGAGTGCAAGGAAGAATGGGGAAGAAGAAGAACTAAGTATAATTGCAAGAACATAGATATGCATAATAAAGCAAGAAGTTTAGAGTTATAAAACCCACCTCAAACGTTGTTCCTAGAGCTCCAAGCTCCCAAGATTCAAGCCTTTAATGGAGTCTTGAGATCCAAAGGTTGGTCCAAGGTGATTCCCCAAGAAAAGATGGAGATGATCGGGTAAAACAAGAAAACTAATTAAATTAACCATGAAGCCAACCTTATACAAGGAATTCATCCAAGAATCCGAGGTAGAAGATGGTTTCTCCTCACCTTAGAACTACTTGGTCGTCTCCTTGAGTTCCTGAGCTCTGCCTTGGTCGGTTGAGAAAGATGAGAAATGAAGAAGAGAAGAGATACATTTACTTGGTTTGCAAAGGAATTGGCTTATATAGTTTAGGCTAATTCTCACCATAAGGACCTCTAATTAATGAATTTCTCATCTAAGTCCCTCCATACTTGCAAGGCACGTCCAAACCATCATAAATTAGATAAATTCCGTCAAAACTCAAGATCTAAGGGTAAGGAAGACTAACATGCAACTATGGTACATATATGAAGAACCTCCTTACTCATGCTAGGTGGATTTTACTACAAAGATCATTCTTCTTATCTGATTATTTCATTAAAGCATCCCTTTCATAATTTCTATTCTAAATGATGTCAAGAGTCATAAAGGATATTCTAGAAGATGTATTTTACAAGTTGCACCCCACATTTTGGGTAAATTACACTTTACTCCAAAATTAGGGTTTTTAAGCACCATGATCATTCCACAAGCTGCATCTGAAAGCCCAAGCTTAGGAAATCCATCATATCTCATCATATCCACTCATGTGATGTCTCATCATCATAGGAACATCTTAAATTGTGAAATTTGCAAGTGAAACCCCTTAAATAGGTAATTTGCACATAGGTCCCTGCATTACAAAACAATGTTACAACTTTGTTAAAAAGGGACAAAATTGAGAGTGTATGTTCCTGAGGAACTTAGTTACATGCCAGAGAGTAATCACAAGTGTTTAATTACATATTTAGGCAAAACTTCTAGGGTCAGATTATAACCCAGGTCAGGGATGTTACAGTTACTCTTGATGATGAGATAATATGCTCGATGTGTTTTGGTCTGAGGACCTGGGATGGAAAAAAGTGCCTAGATGAGGTATTATCCTCTGATGATGACTTGGGATTTCTATCCCATGGTGATGATGTAAGCCTTGAGAGATAGTGGTACTATGTGAAGAGGGATTGAGATCCCATGGCAATGTGATGATCCTTGTGATGGATCTAGATGTTTGGCAAGAGGCCAAGTGGTAACATATAAGGTTGGATCCTGGTGATGGATCAAGATGATGTTGATGACAGTAAAAGCATGATATTGAGTTTCATGTTGTTTATTCTTGTTCTTATTTGCATAATATACAACTTGGTTGAATCTTCTAATCCACTTAAAATATACTAACTAATCACACTGGAACAAATCATGTAGTTTTCCCTGGCCATAGATCCATCATCGTCAGGGGTTGGTGATGGTGAAATGGGTTCTCCTATGGGTTAACCCGGAGCACATATTGTTGAGTATGCGAGGTTTCTCCTAGCCTAAAGTGAGGAGGTAAGAGTGCAACTTCGGTTGTAGACTCCAGAGTGCGGATTCAGGCATGTAGCTCAATATGATAAGAGCATGGTGAACAGGCCCATGGCTCAAGATATGTGATATGGGAACATGAAAGTGTTCATGGCTCAGTGCACGGTGGACAGACCCGTGGCTCAGTTTCACTAGTGCTGATACTTGTACTAAGGCAGGCTAGGCAGAGGGTAGCCAAACCTTATGGATGAGGCCACTTAAGCATGAGACTGCGGTCCTTCTTGTGTTGTACTCGTGCACTGACCACGAGGTGGGAGGTCATGGAGTCCGACTCTTCCATTGACCTTGTATGGAACCGCTTCGGGTTTCACAACCGAAGGTTGGATTTGAGCGGTATGACTCACTTCCTCAGGGCATAATAATATGTAATTCAACCGAATTGTATTAACTACATAAGGCAAAACACGGAACATTGGTTGAGGCCTTTCTTGTGTAGTTAATCTCATCATACTTGCAGTTACTTATATGTTCCTTATGTTATGTGGTAAGATCTTATATATCTTATCTTGTTAATCATGTTCCATAAAGAAATACTTGGGTACATGTTGTACGTACATCTTGGTAAGCTTGATGGTATGGACAACTATACTTTATAAACTGCTCTTGTTCTACACTTTATCAGTTATCTGCTATTGTTGCTCTTATCTTTCTGAGGTTTTGTAGTTTCGGCAGGGAGTTATGTTTCTCACTGGGACTGTGTGTCTCACCCGCTGGTTTATAACCTTTTTAGGTGTTCAAATTGGACGTGGTGGTGGTCGCGGAGTTGCGGCCGAGCAGCAAGAAGAGCAGTAGAAGGCAAGAGATGGATATACTGCTATTTTGGTCGTTTGTAGTAGAGTCTTAGAGTCATCCCTGTACTCTCAGGTCCTTGGAGTTGTTTTGATGTTGTTTCACAATGGATAGCCATTGATGTTTTGTATATCCTACTGCTGGCCGGATGTGGGCCATTCTGTATGTAATAATAGGTGATGAACTCATGTGATGACTAGACAGCTGTTCTCCTAAGCTGTGGACACGTGTCAAGAGCTTGTAAAGGTTTATATATAACCTATTTTCCTTACAGGATGAGGACCTAAATGTAATAATCTTTTAGTTTATCTACTTTCTGCAATCAATTTTAATTAACCCGTGTTTTTGGTAATTTGTGGTTTGTGGTGTTTTTTGTACATTTTCGCGTAACACCTCATTGTCTGTGTGATAGTGCAATGTGTTGCCACAATACGTATGTTGGTTATAGATCTATGACACCCAAGAGCTTTTGTGGACACTACTACAGAACCTACCTTTAGTGTCAGTTATTTAAGGCCTTTAGTGTCGGTTTCTAAGCGACACCTATGTGGGCGATGCTAAAAGCCCAACCATTATGCATAGGTTCCAAAACCGACACCCAAACTCTTTGCGTGCCACCGAAATCGCGCCATCGGGGGACTATAGGCGTCGGTTATTAGATAAGAAACTGACACCATACACCTTTGCGCCACAGAAAGGGCGCCATCTTGGGCACTATCAGCATCGGTTATTAGATAAGAAACCGACACCATATACCTTCGCGCCATAGGAAACAGGCGTCCGTTTTTTATATAAAACTGACACTATAACTTTGTGTGTCAGTTTTATACAAATAACCGACGCCTATTATTTTGTTTTTTTTTATCAGTCTGCAGACCTGCTGTGGCTGGTCGCAAGATGAGAAACCTACAGTTCAGTTATGAACTGCAGGTTTTACGACATCCATTGATATCAGCCAACAACAAGCCACAAACCTGCAAAATTAACAACAAAAATATTCACACATTTAGCAATGCAACCTGCAGTTCCATTTGAGTTTCACATATTTAGAAACATTTTGTAGTTCCATTCATTTTCACATTCACACATGTAGAAACATTCATATAGAAACCAACAGTTTCATTCATTTCCACTCAGACACATGTAGAAACATCCAGACATGTAGAAACATTCACACATATATTATAATTCAGAAATTCATTTACAAAATATCATTCTTTAGTCATTATTCGCTATCAACATCCCAATTATATCTTAAAACCCCTACTATTTGTATGGTTGTTGCCCATTCTTCTCTTACTTCATTTAATTCTCCCGTTGTATAGGGAACATGTACATCTGGTAAGTCCTTTCCTGTAGTGGGGTCAGTTTTAAACACCTGCAAAGAGAATGATGTATATATATAATTAATGAGCTATAAATAAGATTGATATATTTCATATTATCTAATGAGACTATGTAATACCGTAGCAATACAATCGATGTCCAGTGCAACATATTTGATAATCATGTGCATATATCGCATCACATAGTATCCACATGCCCATCCGTTGTCTTGTGTAGCACACTATAAATTAAAAAATACAAAATATTAAAAAATACAACTAATTAAGAACTGTTCACATAAAAAATACAACTCCGGAGTTGTATGATGTGATGTGGGAGTAACACCTGTTTTCCTTCCGCTCAGGATTTCGAGGACGAAATCCTTGTTAGGAGTTTATGACTTGTAAGGACCCTGACCCATGTTTTGAGCTAACCCTTTTTTCTTTGCTTAATAAAAGTGCTTAGAACCTTAAACTAATCCCTCAAGATGTTTTGATATCATGTGACAAGCTTATGTTTACAGTTTGGTCCCGTTTGGATGTTGTTTGAGCAATGTTTGCTTATTTTGTATCAAAGTGCAATTTACCCAAAGTAAGGTGTTATATTGCAATATATAACATGTAGAACATGTCTTTAGTTCTCTAGCATCATTAGAAAGCGAATGATTTTGTGGGCACCTTGTGGAGGGCCTATGTTCCAAGTTTGAGCTTGGTGGGATGATGCTTGTACTTTATGTGCTAGTTTTGGTGTAAATTGCAAATTACCCAAAGTAGAGGGCCAATATGCAATTTACCTTCTCTAGAGTTTTCTTGCTTCAGTTTGGCATCACCCAGTACGTGGATGAAGTCTTGGGCACCTTGTTTGGATGATAGTTGAGGAGTGACATCTCTATATGGTTTTTATGCCTTATATATAACATGTGTTATCTTGTCCTTTAGTGTATCAGGTAGAGATTGGAGTTTGTATCAGCCAAGAAGGTGTATCGTCCATGGTATATGACCAGCTGCATGATACACAGCCTAGAGTGTATCACCAGGCCGTTAATGTGGAGTTTGGAGTGGTTATAAGTGGTGTTAAGAGCATGAGCAAGTGGCATCTAAGTTTATGTGGTTATGACACCATTCCTTTGCTATCTCTCTCTTCGTTGGTGTATATAACCCCTTTCCTCTCCACCCAAGTAACCCCTTTCATCCACCTTCTTTTCCCTTCCTGTATAGGACGATCTTGGGAGCATGGGAGCCTAAGGAAACTCCCATGGAGCTTGGGAGGCCGAGCTCCTTGCCCATGGGGATTTCTTGCTCAAGATCCAACCTTGGTGAGTCATGCTTCTTTGCTAGCTTTTCCTTGTTCTTTCTTCTTCATCTCATTCTTCCCCTCTCAACCATGGATGGACCCTTGATGAGAGTAGGCAAGGCCATGGTTATCTCCCCCTCTTTTCTTCTTCCTGAGCTATACATAATCATGGTATGTTCTCCTTCTTCTTCTTTTGTTTCTTGAGGTGATGATGGTGGTACTGAAGGCATGCTTAGAGCTTTGGATGTATGATCTTCATGTTGGGGAACGTGGGTTTGCTGCTTGGATCCGGAATCTTGATGTATTTCATGGAAATCCTCTTAAGGCGAGTTACATAACTCTTAACCATCTCTATTATGTTCACTCTCCATATGTGCATACGTTGATTCTTGTCTTTAAATTGATGCCCCTCTCTATGATAGTTGTGTATGTGGAACTTGAGATCTATTCTAATGGAAATGGTCACGTTTTATTACTGTCCTTATCTCGTTTTCCTTGTGAAAGATGGTAATGGATGTCTTGAGGTTGAAGATGACTAACTCGATATGGTGCCTTACCTGATATGGGGCTTTGCCCAATACAGAACCTTGCCCAATATAGTACCTTGCCCGATAGGCTATGCCTTGGTTGATGGATCATAAGCAAAACCCCGTTCTCTCCTTGGACTTGAGAGGTGAGCCTATGCCCTAGTATCTTGGGCAAAACTCCTCTCTCTCCTTGGTTGTTGAAAGGTGAGCCTATGGCCCAGATGTTTGGGTGATATGTTGAGTGGGTTGACCGATAGGGTGTTTCTCTACCCTTGTTGCCCGATATGCTAGAAGTTGTACAAAACCCCTCTAACATGGTTGTTGAGAGGTGATCCAACACTCTTGGTATCCTTGGGCGATATGGTGTGGTGACCGATATCCTTTTTCCTACCCGAGGGTTAGGGTTTGGACGTTATGGTTGGTTGACACCTAGTTGGTCCCTTGGCCAATAGAAGTCGTGACCTTAGTATTGAGATGATGATCTGCTCTAGTTTCACAACATGATCTTGGGGTTGAACCCTTGGTTATTACCTTAATGATATGGGGTGGTTATGCCTTTGGTGATGGGTATCCTTGTTTAGGTATAAGGAAACCGATAGGATGATCCTTTGTTTGGATGTCATGGCCTTGCCTTGCACGACACCCATGATGGGTAGTGTTGCCTGATATCCCTTGAAGGTGTTGGCTGATATGGTGCTTTGATGGGTGTCTTGACCACCATCTACCTTGGATGTTAGAATTGAACCTTGGTTGGGTTCTTTCCCGATATCCCTCTCCTTCCGTTGAGAAAGGGTTGGGCCATACAGTAGGTGGTTGGCTTGTTGTCCCCCTTGGACGATACGGGGTTGTGTTGGGCGTTAGGGTTGTTGGTGCCTTGCACGACATCCTCCTAGATGGTGCTACCCGATACTCTGTTGTGACGCACTGCCTGGCATTGCTGTTGCTTTGCATGATACCCCCTTGGGTATTGCTTCTTGTTACCCCATGTAAGTGTGATGCCCACCATGATGTTGCCCGATAGATCATTGCCCGTCGTAGCATTGCCCGACATGAGACATTGCCTGTTGTGACGCGTTGCCTGCTGTGAGGCGTCACTCAACACAGCGTTGCACGTTATGATATTATGCTAACCCGGTATGAGCATGTTGTGTACATGATTTCTTGGGAAACACAAGGGTTGAGTGTTTGATCGATATCCTATATGAAGTTATGGTGCCTTTTCCCGATACATGTTTGGTTACCCGACACTTAGGGAGGTATAGGTTGTTATCTTTTTGAGCTTGGGAGATATAGTGTTTAGGGAAGCACACATTGAGAGCTTTGGGAAATAAGGTTATGTGGCTCTTCGCCAACATGGTTATCAGGTTGCCTAACCCATTATGAAATGAGACATGAATTTCCTGATATCCCAGAAGATGGTCCCTTGACCAGGATGGGCTAAGGTGTGTTTGGATGATATGGTCTTGGTGGCCTCTTTGCACGACATGCTTTGCCCCACATTAGGAATAAGTGGAGTTTGTGGGTCTTACCCGATATCAGCTTGCTTAGTGCTCTCCTCGATATAGGTGTTGATCGATATGGCATGTTGTGTTTGTTGCTGGGTTGAATACCGACACCAATAGTGTTCACTGGCTTTTAGTGAGGGTTTGTTTGGTCGCTGCCCTATTTTGGTAAAGGTAGGAGACACCTTTAGTGAGGGTTGTGTCCTAACCCGATAACCCTAAGTGTTACCTTGAGCCCTAGATGTTAGTATGATATCTTGTTACCTTTGACCCATATCTTTGACCATGATGATAAGGTATGCCAAATGGGTTGTGAAAAATAGTATGGTGGATTACCTATGGTTGATGGTAGGTGAACCTTTGATAAGGCATGATGGTAGATCATGGTTGTATGATCCTTAAAGATCAATCCTTAGGTATGGTGTGCCTAGTAGTACGAGGTGTAGGGTATGATGGGATACCCATAGTATGGTAACAAAAATGTGTATTGTTTAATGCACCATCTATGACATTATGCTTCATGTGTTCATAATAATGGATGATTGTTCCAAACCTATAAACCTTAATCTTAATGACATGATATGTTCTTTAAATATTTGTATGTGGTGGTCCAGTTATCTATTTTTGCTATGCTCTCTAACCATGCAGGTATTATCAATAGAATTCATAGCCAGGTAAGAGCTATGGTGATTATATGATTGTGTGCTTTGTGTAGCACTTGGTATATGCACAATATTTGAGCATTGATGATGTGCCTTGTTGATGAATTAACATGTATCGCCCTATGAGGAGAAAGGTCTGGTGACCTGATAAAGGTTGAGTGCCTGATTAAGGTGTTATCCTCTAGTTGTGATATGAGGGATTGCTATCCCATGATGATGTATGATGATGAAGCCTTGAGAGGCAGTATCATTATGTGATGAACTAAGGGATCGATATCCCATGGCAATATGATGATTGTTGAGGGCATTGAGAATAACAATATTAGTGTGTCACAAGATAATGGAATTTAATGTTGTTTATGTTTTATATATGCTTGTTTAATACAACTTAGTTTCCCCCACAATCCACTTAAAATGCATTAACTAAATACATATGAACTTTCATGTAGTTTGCCCTGGCCATAGATCCATCATTGTTAGTAGTTGGTGATGGTGAAATGGGTTCTCCTGGGGGTTAACCCGGAGCACATATTGTTGAATATGTAGGGTTTCTCCTAGCTGAAAATAGGAGGATTAGAGAGCAATGACAGTTGTAAACTCAAGAGGTGTATAAGAGCATGGTGAACAAGCCCATGGATTAGTGTGATAGAGCATGGTGAACATGCCCATGCTCAGTGTGATAGAGCATGGTGAACAGACCCATGGCTCAATGTGATAGAGCATGAATGCTTTCATGGCTCAGGAGCATGGTGAATAGGCCCACAGCTTAAGATATACTAGTGTCGTAACCTGTACCAAGGTAGGATAGAGAAAGGGTAGTCTGCGGAGCTGACCCTGTGGCTGAGGCCACTTAAGCAAGAGATTGCGGTCCTGCTTCGGATATCATGCACTGACCACGAGGAGGTGAGGTCGTGGATTCTGGCTCTTCCATTGACCTTGTATGGCACCAGTTTTGGGCTTCGCATCTGAAGGTCAGATTTGAGTGGTACAACTCACTTCCTCAGGGCATAATAATTCATAATCAAGCCGTCTAGTATCTTTACTTAGGGCAAATATGAAACATTGGTTGAGGCCTTGGATGATGTAAGCTTTCTGATATGATTTTAAAAGGTCTTTGTATAAGCTTTCATATACATGTTCTTCATATTCCTTATTGCATAACTAGTTAGTTATTACCTGTTGTTTAAATTGATCTATCTGCTCCATTATCTATGACAATAACAAAGTTGGTAGAGGGTTATGTTTCTCATTGGGACTGTGTGTCTCACCCCGCTGGTTAATAACCTTTTTAGGTGGACGTGCCTGACGAGATGAAGATCATGTGGCTGAGATGATATGCAGAGGTATTGTACCTGGTGGTATAGATAATATCTAGTAGTAGAGTCCTATGTGTCATCCCTGTCCACTCAGGTCTTCGGGAGAGTTTTTGATGTTTCTCATATGATGATTAATGTATGGTTTTCGGCTTATGTACCTTGATGTAACAAATCAACATGTGGAACAGTTATTTCATGTAAAGAGATGATGGGAAATTATGTTGTAATACCTTGAAAATATGTTATGAAAAGAAAGTGTTGGCTCAGATGTAACATGTCTCATATTATGGTGCTTGTTGTAAATTGGTTTTAATTTGACATGATTTTTGGTAATCTTCTGGTTAGTATGTAATCATGTTTTGTTCAAGTTGGGATGTCTCATCAGTCAAACCTTTTGACTATATACTCATAGTAAAGACTCCAGTTCTGAGGTGTTTGTATTTAATCAATCATATTAATTAATCTCTAGTAACTTATAGATTGCATTTGCATTAATAGAATTATAAAACCCTTCAGGTTGTGTCACGTACACAACCTCATGTTATTACTGCTAGGAATGCAATTTTAATATACATATGCCAAATTCCTTTATCTTCAAGTTCCAATAGTAAGCATGATCCTCTCTTTAAATGTCATCCATCTCAGTCTTAACACTTAAGACCCAATTGCACTTATGGGTTTTATCCCTATAAGTGATACCATTAAGGTCATACCTTATTTAGTTCACATGGAAGTCATTTTGAATCTTTATGTCTTCAAACCATAACTCAAAACCTAGTTCCTCAACATCATCTAGAGTGATTATTGGCTCATCATCATATAACCAATTCATCACCTTTGAGTTTGTAGGATATCATTATCCATCTGGATCAAGGTGTTTTCTTGTGGATATATGGGGTGTATCTGTTACATAAGGAATTTGTGAATCCAAAACATTTGTGATTCTTAATCTACTTTTGTACGTTTATTTAGTGTAAAGCATGTTCTTTAAAAAAATTCTAGAAGATTAGCTATTTGTTTGATGATCATGCTCATACTATTTAGAGTATGATTCCTTCTTTAATTTAGACATCATTATGCCTTAATCATGAGTTCTCTATGATACACTATCATTGTTACTCACAAGGTCCTTAAACATTTGGTTTAAGTATCTTATTCATTGATCATATCAAGAATTAATACTTTTACCAAGTTTGTTCTTCATTTATGATACTCTTTAACATTTCAATGTATTCATATTTGAAGTATCAACATGTACTCCAATAGGTATGTATATACATCAATATGTATTATACCTAATAGAACAGTCATTCTCCCACTACATCTAGTGAAGATTGACTTGTCATCATGCCCAATAAATAAGATATTCATATCTCTTAATGGTTCATTAACCAAGAGAGTCTAGTTTATCCATAAACATGGAACCTAGAGATGAATTTCTCATTCATTTGTTTAAATGATAATGCTAATTTATTTTTTGAGTCATCAATAACTTATAGGTATTATTATTTCATCTCATGCATACCAAGTACCACAAGATAAATAAGGCATTTACATGAAAGATCATATCTTTGAAATTGAAACATGACCTTTATTGATAGACATCCTTGTCATTACAAGATGTAGAAATAAAATGTTTCTATTTATTGGCAAAATGAAATAGTAGTTCATAACTCTATTACATGTCCTTTGGGCTGAAATAAACTAAAAGGTAATACATTCTATGGAAGCAACACTTGCTCCAATGTTGATGAGTGTTCCTTCTTGGTCCTTTTATAAAGGCCATCACTTATTTTTAGATCCTTCACATCATATATGCCAGATCTATATCTTCGTATCATATACCTAAGATAAAGAAGCATTTTAAGTTTATTTCATAATACCTTAGGTGGAGACTTCCATCCCCTCTTTCTTCTTCTTCAGTTCATCTATGTAGAGAGGACAATTTCTCTTCCAATGTCCTGGCTCATGACAATGGTGACATTTGCCTCCCTTGTTCACCCCTCCCTTGGCATTGAGAGTTGAAGATGACTTGGGCTGCTAGATAGCATCAAAACCTTTCTTTGCTTTGACCTTTCCCTTGGCTTCAGACTTTCCCTTCTTTCTGTTGATTATCATCACATATTTGGGTTTGTCTTTCTTCGTCTGTGCCCCAACTCTCCTCAACATGCCCAAAAACTCTGTCAGTGGCCTGTCAAAGTTGTTCATGTTGTAGTTCATCACAAACTGATTGTAAGATTCTAGCAACAATTGCAGTATCACATAAGTAGACAACTCTTGGCTTAGAGGGAATCCTAGTCAAGTTAGGTTCTCCACATACCCAATCATCTTGAGTGTGTGAGGGCCTACTGGATCTCCTTATGTCATGACGCACGTGAACAATGCCTTAGAGACATCATACCTCTCTTGTCGTTCTTGGTCTTGATACATGTTCTTGAGATGTTGAACCATCTCAATGACGTCCATGTTCTCATGTTGTCTTTGCAACTCATAGTTTATCGAGCACAACATCAAGCACTTCACATCAATGGCATCCTCAATATGCTTCTTGTAAGCATCCCTTTCAGCCTTTGGTGCGGCAGGAGTGGGTTCTTCTAGTTTTGGTGTATCTAGGACATAGAGCTTTCACTCTTGAGTGAGAAAAATTCTCAACGTCCTAAACTAGTCATGGAAGTTGTTCCCATTTATCTTGTCCTTCTCGAAGACCGATCACAAAGAAATGTGATTGTTGTTGGTAACCATTTATTCTACAAATAGGAAATTTGCAATTTTAGTCGAAAACTCTTTTGATTTGATTTGATTTGAAATTGATGATATTAATTAGGTCTTTTAATTAATTATCGCTCCCACTATTTTAATCAAATTGATAACCCTCATGTATTAATTTGGAAGATTGCAGCGTACAACCTTCTAGTGAGCCAAGATCCATATTTCATCTAATCATGAGTCAGCTTTGGCTGATTGCCCACAATAAGATTATTTAGGTAGACAACCTTTGCCAATTTCATATGAGTGCAACTCTTAGATAGATGGTATGCACAACTCTTTGTCACAACCTATCTTTATGCTTATAGCTACTTAATCTCATTAAGATCACCTAGTTAAGCCCGACCCAAAAGACAACACAATAGACTAAGTACCCTGCTTTGGAAGACCCACATATCTACCATCACACTTCCACAAGATGGACCGCGCACCACGCTTTGGCGTAACCTACGCTTGGTCAATCAAGCTTTTCATGTGTGCTTCTTATGGAAAGCATCTAAGACTTAATATTATGTTGAGGGGTTTTAATATGCTTATATATGTATATATGTATCCAATCACCACATATATATGTATCATATACATGCTATATCCCACAAACAAAAACATGCAATAGTGTAAATGCAATGATTATGGCCATCCTATTGTAGTTCCTTGGAGCTGCAAGGAACTATGATCATCTAAGGTCTACATCACATGAAACATGTTGTTGATGAAGATCTGTGCTAAGGCCGTTATGGGTTGATCAACTCATCCTATGACTGATCGGCTCACCTCCTGGCCAGTCGGTTGGTTGTCACCAACCGATCGTTTGAATCCTCTAGATGGTCAATTCACCGGGTTGTTGGGCTCCTCGTTCGGCCACCAATTGCTCATTAGTCGATCATCTCGGCCCATCAAGTGGTCAGATTTAGTCTTTAGAAATACAATTGTCCTACTTTTACATAATCTTTGTGAAACCTCGAGGTACAATCGACGGGAGCAAAGGTAGAAGAGAATCTCAAGTTATCTCCAGTTACATTTAGAATAGAAGAAGAGGGCTTGGTGCACAAACAGAGATGCAAACAACCATAACCAACCACAAACATGCACATAGGGTTTATAGGCCATAACCATGCTACACATCCATCGTCAAAACCATTTTAGGGTGACATGTATCGATTGCATATATACCATATCATATATTTATATATTAGTTTGGGATCATGTGGTATTAATCAATTTGAACATCATTCATGGATAAACTCCTCTTCCAAGTTAATCTTTTATGTGTCACCCTATAGGTCCCATTTCACGTTGATAGTGAATGTCCATAACTAGCTTATGACATCATAAGCAAAGAGTGGTGCCTAGTCGTAAAGCATTGCTATCCAAGTGAAAAGGAAAGTTGGAGAACAACTTTCAATCCTACAGTTTATGATGGGTGTTTGAATGTATAATTCCTTTATCTATGATATCACGAATGAACTCAAGGTATGGAGTTGTCATCCTTTCAACATTCATTCATGTTTCTTTAACTAGAGAAGACTGTATGAGATATGCATGACATAAATGTCATATATTGATTCACATGTGCATGTACATGCCTTTCTCAATATTTCTTATCAAGTGGCATGGACATCATACTCCCTTAGGAGGGACATTTCCATATCTATCACTCATAATCTATCTCATGCGTCAAATCCACCCAATCATCACCATTGTAACAACTCATGTTTAAGGACTGTGTTTGATGATGTCAAAGTGTACCCATGTTGTCTATCAACCTTCCATAATGACATCCGACTAGGGACATAAACAAGAATTTACATACTCTTAGCATCTGTATGATCTCATTGTTTAGGTCCTCAACCTGAAGACATACATCAATGAGCATTGATATTATTTAGACATTCATTCTACTCCATAATTTATCACATAATTGATTGAGCTAGAATAAATTGGAATCTTGCCTTTGATATTTATCAAATCAATCATGATGTATGCGAATCGAATCATCATATTATGTGTAACATACCATATTTCGAACCGTACCCTGGAAGTTGACATTTTTGACTTAGACAAACAAGGTTGAAGGTTAGATCTAAATAGACGTTTAGTATAACCCCAATGAGAAATTTCATGTATATATCACCTTAATGTAACCTAATGTTCTAACATAATCTTAGGTTTATAATGGATACATAAAATATGCCACATAACACATTTTGGTGGTAATATGAAGATAAGAAACTGAATTGGATGAATAATTTAGATAATGGGCCATATGACATATCTCATAAAAAGAAGTCTCAAAAGTGGAAAAAAAATTCAATTCAAAATCTACATATCAAAATTAGCCTACATGTCAAATTTCATCTAATTTGGACCCCTTGAAATATTAGGATGGTTTAGGAGAGATAAAATGAGTACAAGGCATAAGTAATGCATAATGTGATTATATTAACTTCAAAATATGGGAATAATGGAAAATTTATATTCAACACATAAAATATAACTTATGTATGAAGTTTGGTCCAATTTGGATGTTGTTTGTGCAAGTTATGCAATTTTTGGTACATTGTGCATTTTTATGCAATTTACCCAATTGGGAGGTTTTCTTTGCGAATTGTCACATGAATTATAATACTTATATTTTCCCTTACCATTCCCTAGTTTTTTAACCTTAGGGCACCTGGTTGCACCTTGGTTTGAAGGTGTTTCTTTCCAAGGGCATTTTAGTGATTACTCTCTTTATAAATGAGCTTATCTTTAGAAGCTATCAACCAATGGGGTTATTTCTTTGATTGGAGGTCGGTTGGATTGGCCTATAAGTGTCCATAAACTGATATTTAATATTCTAGAAGCTTCTATGAATTGTCCTCTTGCATGGCCATGAAATCCTAGGCTAAGGACACATGGAAAGCTCCATGGTCACCTCATGCTTGACTTCTTCCTTATCCATAAAGGTTTGCATGTCCATAGGCACCCTTAGCATTGGACACATAGAAAGTAACTTGACACCTTGTGCTTGAATTCTTCCTTATCCATAAAGTCTTGCAGGTCCATGGACACCCTTATACATGACACATGGAAAGTCTCATAGACACGTCATACTTGACCTCTTTCTTTATATAGCCATATCTACCCCTCCCAACTCCCAATTTGAAAACTCTTGCTCTTCTTTATTCCCTCTAGCTTAGAGCATCATTCCTACTCTATTTTGCCACGAAGGTGTTGTCCCAAGGTAAAATGAGGTGCCTACCTTGGTGAACAAGGCTCCTAGGGTTCCAAATTTCTCTATTTAGGATTTCATAAGCTCCTCCTTGGTGATTTTGACCAAAACTAGTAATTATCCCCCTTTCCTTCCCTATTTTCATGTTGTTAGTCTTCCTTACACCTTCCTCCAGGTCGGAACCATGGCCTTCCATGGTTAAATCCCACCTAGAACCCATAAACACCTCATATACATGTTCTTTTGTTAGGGGTTTTCACCTCTAAAGTGGAGAAGGTGCTTCTTGCTCGAGATAGAAGCTTTTTTGGAGAAACCATACTCTCTAAGCTTGGGAACCTTACTTATTGGACCTGTCCACCTTCCCTAGAGGTTCTTTGGAGGCCTAGTCTTGGATTTAGAACTGACGTGGACAGTTTCGACTCAGAAGTTGAGGTATGATGTTTCCCTTATTCTTCTATGTTGAGAAATTCACCTATGCTTATTCATTCTCTTTGTCCTATGGACATTAGCCTATACACAATGTATTTTCTTTTAAAAATCATGGATCATGTGAACTACTTTATTTGATATTGATCATGTGATCATGTATTGATGTGGCTTTTGAATGCACTAACAAATTCACTCGGGGTTTATATCCCCGAGCTTTTACCAAAACCAAGTGCAACAATACCACCCGCAAGCGGACGGATCTTATCGCAGTATAGTTTAGGATCGAACCCAAAGGACAACGTTTTTAAGAATCCTTGTCAGTTAGATCTAGCTCAAGTAAAACTAATTTTTAGAACAATAGGTTGATTTTGGTTTGATTAAACTAATTGCAAGAAAGTAAATGTGGAATAAAAGATGGGTTTAGATTAATGATACGAAATCGCTGGGATGGTACCGGGTTTGACCACCGCTACACACACAATCATACTCTCTCGCGAACAATCCAGGCACGAAATAACACTCCAAGTAGAGCTGCTGCAGAACCCCCCTTACGGGCGTCAGGTCCGCGTAAGCGTCACCATAGGCAGCCAATTTCTCATCGCCATCCGGATCATACGTCTTACGGCTCTGAAGATACAGAAATCCACGGAAGCTGTGAACCCCCCTTACGGGCGTTAGGCGCACAGAAGTGTCACCGAAGGTTAGGCGGACCGTCCCCTCGCGGATCATACACTTACGACCTCGATGAAATCCCATCCTATTTCTAATCAGGGAGTCAACCGCGCAAACCGCAAAGCAAACAAGCGACTATTGTACGTGTAAACATCGACGAAAAGCACGAAGATACAAAATCCAACTAAGGCTGTGAACCCCCCTTACGGGCGTCAGGCGCACACAAGTGTCACCGAAGGTTAGGCGGACCGTCCCCTCGCGGATCCTACACCTACTACCTCAAGGAATCCTATCGGAAGTTCTCGTCAAGGAGTCTAACATGCTAAACGACATTCATACCTATGCATTGAAGTTCTCGCAACATAGGGAGCACAAAGATGGAAACACGCACATAACCAACTCACAAGCTTAACGATAAACGACAAAATGAAGAGTTATATACATTGCCATGGAAAGTTTAACAAGAGAACATGGTTTGCATGGGCAGCGGGGCTAGTCCCCGCACCCCAGCGAAAGAGGACTACTCGCTCATGATGCGAGGTACAAGAAAGATAGAAGAAGAAGATAGATCCGCCATGAGCTCGGTGCAGAAGGTGGACGCAGCCCGGTGAAGAGGATGCGCTCCTTGCTCCGTCTTCTTCTCCTTCTTAGCCTCCTTGGACGCAACACCAGCTGTAGGTGGAGTGGAACTTGATCGGGATGGTGCTCTGGCAGCCTTTCGGCGTCCGGAACCGATGCCTCAAAATGGGGACCCTGGGGGTCTATTTATAGTTTTAGATCTGACGCCAAACGGTCTGGGGACCGTTTGGGCGCCAAACGGTCTTGAGACCGTTTGGGCGCCAAACGGTCTTGAGACCGTTTGGGCGCCAAACGGTCTCGAGACCGTTTGGGCACCAAACGGTCTTGAGACCGTTTGGGCATCAAACGGTTTGGAGGTCGTTTGAGCGCCAAACGGTCTTGCTTTGATCAGTCTGGCTTTGGTGTGGTCGCGCGGCTTTAGTTCTTCAAACGATCCTTGTGCTTGCATCGAACGGTCTTGGGACCGCGCGAGACCAAACGGTCTTGGGACCGCATGGGACCAAACGGTATTGGGACCGCATGAGACCAAACGGTCTTGAGACCGCATGGGACCAAACGGTCTTGAGACCGCATGGGACCAAACGGTCTTGGGACCGCATGGGACCAAACGGTCTTGGGACCGCATGGGACATAACGGTCTTGAGACCGCATGGGACCAAACGGTCTTGAGACCGCATGGGACCAAACGGTCTTGGGACCGCATGGGACCAAACGGTCTTGGGACCGCATGGGACCAAACGGTCTTGGGACCGCATGGGACCAAACGGTCTTGGGACCGTATGGGACCAAACGGTCTTGAGACCGCATGGGACCAAACAGTCTTGGGACCGCATGGGACCAAACGGTCTTGAGACCGCATGGGACCAAACGGTCTTGAGACCGCATGGGACCAAACGGTCTTGAGACCGCATAGACTTCTTGGGCAACTGGTTTCGTCTTGTTTCTTTGTGTATTCCAGCAAACGATCTTGAGACCGCATGGATCCAAACGATCTTGAGACCGTTTGCATGGAGTTGCCTGCTGTACCTGCATAAAATGAAAGATATTTAGTTAAAACCTTGATTATTGAATTACTTAGTAGTTTTGTGCATTATGATTCATATTAGGGTGAAAAGATGTGGAAAAGATATTAAATTGTTCCAAAAAGGTAATTGAAAATTATGATGAGTATGCACTCATCAAAACACCCCGAACTTAAATCGTTGCTCGTCCTCGAGTAACATAAAATTTGAAACTGTTGCCTAATGAAATACTTTCGATCCATGTGATTTCTTCATCTTCACATCACAAGTGTTTTCTTTCTGCTCAGTATGAATGAGTACCTCAACTTCCTGGGACCACTAAACACGTCTTTCCATAGCTTCGTTCCTGAGTTCGTTTCCCAACAACGCTTCCTCCCCGCCTTTTCTAACACCAAGCATGTCAAAGAGTGTCGTAGGAGTTCTGAGATACCCGCAGAATCAACAAGTATGCATTTGATCTGACACTGGTATTGTTAAGGATGGTAGGGCATGTATTGTGCCCTTAGGTAGAAAAATGAGTGAAAGGTGGTATGAAAGGAAGAAGAAAATCTCTCCTCTATTCGACTCGAGATTTTTATTTGTTTTGCAATTTCATTTATTGCAAATATTTTTTTTTTGTGTGCGCTATGGCATCTTTTGTTGCAGATCTCTCCTCTATTCGACTCGAGATTGCATTTATTTTGTGTGCACTTTGGCATCTTTTTATTGCAGATCTCTCCTCTATTCGACTCGAGATTGCATTTTTGGTGGTACGCCCCTACTTATTGGAAGGGGTATGGAAGAAGCGGATATGGGGAAAGTGGCGTGCCACCCCGAACTTAGGGATTTGGCACAAGTTTGGCTATTTTGGTGGTATTTATGGATGGAGGGATACGAAGATGATAGAAGAAGTGTAGAAGAGAGTTCAGATCAGGATGCAACTTGATTTACAATTCAAAACCGGGTTATTCTCTTTGTCATACTCTGCTCAAATAATGACTTGGTGCGGATCCGGTGGGGTTTCTGAGCCATTGTTCCATTAGTCAGTTAGGAAGCGCAACGTGTTTGATCCCTATCAGTTTGACAGATACTTGTCATTATGTAAAAAGGATTATGATGTTAGGAATCATAAGTTTCACAGGATGATTTCAGGCAAGTTTCAAAAGTCAGTCCTCTTGGGGATTTGTTTCGAATAAGGAGGATGTTATGATAGAAGATGCATAGCAAACAGTTAGTTACATTTTTATCAATAAAAGACAAAATTCCATCAAGTATCTGTTCACAATTTTGAAAAATTTTATGATAGAGACATATTGAGTATAAAAGAGGGTGTGTATGTGGAAGTGGAATACGTACCACCCACCCTCCACCCCGAACTTAGAGATTTGCTCGTCCTCGAGCAAACCCTAAATTCAAGATGGAGGGGAAAGGAAACACCAGGTATGACTGCCGAGAATGAATTCGTTGTGATCAGCACCAATCCGATCTCGTATCCTGAAAGAAAACTATCCATAAGGCAAATTTTATTTAAGGAAAATTAACTATAAAACAAAATTGGGAAAAGAAAGGTAAAACAGATTTATTGGTCGGGTTGCCTCCCGACAAGCGCCTTTGTTTTATGTCGATGGCTCGACAGAGTCCTTCGTCGTCATGTGGGATCCTTAGGATCGGTGAGTTCCAGCGTTGATTTGGTGCCTATGTCTGTTGTGGTGAAATATCTCTTTAGGCGGTGGCCATTGGTTATGAATTCACCCGACTCTGCACTCCATAAAGAGAAAGTGCCCTGAGGAGAGATGCTTTTGACAATGTATGGTCCAGACCAGCGTGAGCGAAGTTTTCCTGGGAATATCCTTAATCTTGAGTTAAAAACCAGAACTTGGTCTCCCACTTGAATGTCTTTTCTTTTCAGATGTCCATCGTGCCAAAGTTTTGTATGTTCCTTGTAGATTCGAGCATTTTCATAGGCCGTCATTCTAAGTTCATTCATCTCGTTGAGTTGCAGAATCCTGGCTTGCCCTGCTTCCTTTATATCGAAATTTAATTGTTTAATATCCCACCATGCCTTATGTTCTAATTCGACCGGAAGGTGACAAGCTTTTCCATATATCAAACGAAAAGGAGTAGTACCAAGGGGAGTTTTATAAGCAGTGCGATAAGCCCATAGGGCATCGTTGATTTTTGTCGCCCAATCTTTTCGATTACGCCCGACGGTTTTCTCAAGGATGGCCTTTAGTTGTCGATTAGAGACTTCTACCTGTCCACTGGTCTGTGGATGGTAAGGAGAAGCTACCTTGTGTGAGACGCCATATTTTTTTAATAGAGCTTCGAAGCTTCTTTCGATGAAATGGGAGCCTCCATCAGAAATCACGGTTCTCGGCACTCCGAACCGTGGGAAGATAATATCTTTGAATAGTTTGATGACTGGTTTCGAATCACAAGTGACGGTTGGTATAGCTTCAACCCATTTGGAGACGTAGTCCACCGCCACAAGGATGTAAGAGAATCCATTAGAAGATGGGAATGGCCCCATATAGTCTACTCCCCAGACGTCAAATATCTCTACTTCTTGCCATAGATTCAGTGGCATTTCATCTCTCTTGGTTATATTGCCAGCTCTTTGACACTTATCACATGATATGACAAAATCATAACAGTCCTTGGATAAAGTTGGCCAGAAAAATCCACATTGCAAAACTTTTAAGGCAGTCTTTTTAGAGCTCATATGCCCACCCACGGGTCCTGAGTGGCATTGTTCCAAAATGGAATGGGCTTCTTCTTTGGCGATGCAACGTCTATACAATCCATCCGCGCAGAGTTTGAAGAGATATGGTTCATCCCAATAGTAATGCTTCACATCATGCATAAATTTCTTCAGACCGTTCCCTGTGTATTGAGGATGGATGACTCCGGCGGTAAGGTAGTTTACTAAGTCTGAATACCATGGTTCAGATTCTGAGACTCTCATAAGTTGATCGTCTGGTAGAGAGTCGTTTATCGGAATTCCTTCAGCATCCAGAGTGTGGATGCGACTCAGGTGATCTGCTACGACATTCTCCGTTCCTTTCTTATCTCGTATTTCTAGGTCAAATTCTTGTAGAAGGAGTATCCATCTGATCAGCCTTGGCTTAGCATCCTTCTTTGCCATAAGGTAACGGATGGCAGCATGGTCTGTGTAAACGATTACCTTTGAACCAGTAAGGTAGGATCTGAATTTATCGAAGGCATAGATGACTGCCAAAAGTTCCTTTTCAGTAGTGGCATAGTTCCTTTGAGCTTCGTCGAGGGTTTTCGATGCATAATAGATAACATAATGTTTCTTCTCAATGCATTGTCCTAAGACTGCACCCACTGCGTAGTCACTGGCATCACACATAATTTCAAAGGGGTGCTCCCAATTTGGAGCTCTAATAATGGGGGTAGTCGTAAGGGCTTTCTTCAGCGTATCGAAACTTTTGATGCATTCCTTATTGAAATTGAAATTAGCATCTTTGAGAAGTAAATTGGTCATCGGCTTTGTTATCTTAGAAAAATCATGTATAAACCTTCTATAGAATCCAGCGTGACCGAGAAAAGCACGAACTTCTTTCACATTTGTGGGTATTGCCAATTTAGATATGACTTCTATCTTGGCTTTATCAACTTCAATTCCTTTGTTGCTAACCTTGTGGCCCAAAACTATGCCTTCCTTTACCATAAAGTGGCATTTCTCCCAATTTAGCACCAGATGTGCTTCTTCACAGCGTTTGAGTACCATGGAGAGGTGCTTAAGACAAGAATCAAAGGAGTCACCATATACAGAAAAGTCGTCCATGAAAACCTCCATAACTGTTTCAGTAAGCCCTGCAAAAATGGCAGTCATGCAACGTTGAAAAGTTGCAGGGGCATTACACAAGCCAAATGGCATCCTTTTAAAAGCATATGTCCCGAAGGGACAGGTGAAAGTTGTTTTCTCTTGATCATCTGGATGTATGGGGATCTGATAGAATCCAGAGTAACCGTCCAGGTAACAGAAGTATTCTTGGTGAGCCAATCTTTCCAAAACCTGATCGAGGAAGGGCATAGGAAAATGATCCTTCCGAGTGGCCTTGTTTAATTTTCTATAATCAATACACATCCTCCACCCAGTCACTGTTCGGGTGGGGATGAGCTCATTGTTTTCATTTCTTGTGACAGTGGTACCTCCTTTCTTGGGTACAACATGAACTGGGCTCACCCATGGTGAGTCCGATATCGGGTATATTATTCTAGCTGTAAGGAGTTTGATGATCTCACGACGGACCACTTCCTTCATATTCGGGTTTAATTTTCGTTGATGCTCGATTGTTGGCTTATGGTCTTCCATCATGGGAATTCTGTGCATGCACAAAGCTTGACTGACCCCTGTGAGGTCACTCATTCTGTAGCCTATGGCTTTCTTGCTATCCTTTAATATTTCCAGAAGTTTCTCTTCTTGTTTGGTTGTTAAACCAGAGTTTATAATGACAGGACAAACTTTGAGATTGTCTAAAAACATATACTTCAGCCCTTCAGGTAGGGGCTTCATTTCAGGAGGTTCTGGTTTTTTACTGATTTCTTCTGGGGTTTCGGTAACCTTTAATTCCTCATAGGTAGCTTCATGATTCTCCTCAGCAGAGTCGGGAGGTTTGGCGCAATCCTTATCTTGTTGGTCAGTAGGTTCATCATTAAAAAGGTCATATAGAGAAGTTTCCAAAGGATCGCATGACTCGTGATATTCTTGAGTAAGTTGTGACATCTGCTCAACACAATCTATCAGATAGACTTCCTCCTGTATACTTGGTCTTCTCATGCTTTCAAAGACCTTGAATTCCAGAGTTTCTTTCCCTAACCTGAGCAGTAAGGTTCCGGCTTCAACATCGATAAGAGCTCTAGCAGTAGCGAGAAATGGACGACCGAAGATAATAGGGTATTTGGTGTCTTCTTTTATGTCCATGATAACAAAATCACATGGGACATATGCGTCCTTGCCTACCTTGACCGGGATGTCTTCGAGAATTCCTAGCGGTCTTTTTACTGAATTGTCCGCAAGTTGGATTGTCATAGCAGTTGGAAGCAATTCTTTGAATCCTAATCTCTTGCATAGACTCAGCGGCATAATAGAAATACTTGCGCCAAGATCTGCCAATCCTTTCTTACATGATGAATCACCAATGTGGCATGAGATTCCGAAGGATCCTGGATCTTTTTGTTTCTTCGGCATCTTGCTTAATATGATATCTGATGTAGTTGCAGCCAATTTCACAGTTTCACACTCTTCCATGATGTACTTCTTGGTGAGAAGCGACTTTAGATATTTGGTCCAGGCTGGTATCTCATTAAGAGCATCCAAGAATGGTATATCAACATGGAGCTTCTTCATAGCTTCTTTGAATTTGATGAATCTAGTATCAAACTTGGTTTCCCTCAGACGGGATGGGAAAGGGACACGAGGCTTATATACAGGAATTTCTGGTTCAGGAGTCTCTACTTCTTCATTGGTAGGTTTCTCAGAAATCCCCTTATCATTATTTCTCTCCTTCGGTTGCGGTTCTGATGTTGTTGAGTTTTGATCAGTCAAGGGTTCATTCTCCTCAGGGATATCCATAGTTGTTTTCGCTGGTGGATCCGAATAACTTTTCCCTGATCTTGTGGCGATAACCTTCAGCTGCTCCGGATGTTTCGGATTGTTCTCAGGTTGTCCAGCGAAAATCCCAGCTTGTGGCTTAATACTAGCAGCAAGTTGAGCTAGTTGAGTTTCAATAGCCTTCTGCTGGGCTTGTTGATTGGCTATCATCGTTTGTTGTGTTTGCAATAACTTCTCGATGGTAGATAGCTTGTCATCAGAAGGGATAGGTCCTGTTTGACCCTATTGTTGGTTCAAGTTTTGATACTGAGAGTTGTTCTGATAATTGTTATAGTTTCTGTTCTGAAAGTTTCCCTTGAAGTTTCCTTGATTCCCAAAGTTCTGTTGCTGATTAAACTGATACCCAGATGGGCCTCTTGGTTGATTATTTGGAACAAATTGATGTGAGTTCATAGCTCCTGAAGGATTTCCGTACTGGAAGCCTGGGTGATTCCTATTTTGATTTGGATTGTAAAAGTTCTGCCCAGGGTTGGTGTTAATAGCATTAAGATTTTCCATCTGGCAACTATCTCCTTGTCCACAGGCATTGCTTAAAACAACATCATAGAGAACATTGCATGATAGTGTTGAATGGTCAGTGCCTTTGCACGCTTCACAAAACAAAGAAGTGGACTTGACTTGTTCTGGTTGCCTAGTTGGAGAATGTCCTCTTCCAATTGCAGCAAGGGATGATTCTATGTGATCTTGCTTTGCGACCAAGACTTTCAAAGTTTCAGCTATAGATTTGTATTCTGGGATAGCATCAGCCATAGCTACCTTTAGGACTCCTTTACCAACAGATCTACCCCAGTTGGCTTGGTTTTCTGCTCCCAGGGTGACAACTCTCCATGCGCTGTCGTAACTTTGCCGCATGAAGTTCCCTCCGGACGAGGAATCAAGGAACATCTTAACATCATCTTCCACACCCCTATAGAATATCTCGATCAGCTGGTTCTTAGGAATTCCATGGTGTGGGCATTTTCGTAGGAGCTCCTTGTACCTATCCCAAGCTTCGGAAAGAGTTTCACCTGGGACTTGAGTGAAATTTGTGATTCGTCCCCTGATTTCGTATGTAAGAGATGGGGGGTAGAATTTTTCCAGAAAGGCGTTTTGAAGCTGCTCCCAGGTGGTGATGGGTACATCACTCTGCAGTGAGTTGTACCAACTAATGGCTTTGTCAGCCAGAGAGTACTTGAAGAGACGGAGTCGAATAGCATCATCAGAGACTCCATTTTGCTTCGTCATGGCACACAGGTCAATGAATCTGAGAAGATGACCTTGGCTGTCTTCAGCTTGTTTACCGTAGAATGGGTTGTTCTGAAGCAAGGTTATCCAATGTGCTCTAATCTCAAAGTTGGCAGCTTCGATGGGAGGAGGCTGCACCGGATGATATACATTTGCGGCCTTTGGGATAGAGAACTCTCTAAGATCCTTCTGAAGTTACGCTGCCTGCGCTGCTTCTTGTGCTGCTAAGATCTCCTGTTGAACCGCAGCTCTAGCTTCTTGCATGAACCTCTCTCTCTGCGCATTGATGGCTTGAGCTACCCTACGGGCTACTTCTTCTTCTTGCGCCATTCTGGCTTGATTCTCTCGGATCTGACGATGGAAGGTTCTATCGATCTCGGGATCAAAGCTCGCAGTCAGTCCGAGACTATCCGAACGGTGCATACACTAATCGTCAAGAGTACCTAAAACTTAAAAAGGTTTGAAAGTGAGATCCTTGGAGTAGAATAAAGATCAAGTAGATAAGCGATAGTTTCAAAAAGAAAAAACAAAATCCTAGATTAGTCTTAAAAGAACTTGATTTGACTGACTGATTCCGTTGTCCCCGGCAACGGCGCCAGAATTTGATGTGGCTTTTGAATGCACTAACAAATTCACTCGGGGTTTATATCCCCGAGCTTTTACCAAAACCAAGTGCAACAATACCACCTGCAAGCGGACGGATCTTATCGCAGTATAGTTTAGGATCGAACCCAAAGGACAACGTTTTTAAGAATCCTTGTCAGTTAGATCTAGCTCAAGTAAAACTAATTTTTAGAACAATAGGTTGATTTTGGTTTGATTAAACTAATTGCAAGAAAGTAAATGTGGAATAAAAGATGGGTTTAGATTAATGATACGAAATCGCTGGGATGGTACCGGGTTTGACCACCGCTACACACACAATCATACTCTCTCGCGAACAATCCAGGCACGAAATAACACTCCAAGTAGAGCTGCTGCAGAACCCCCCTTACGGGCGTTAGGTCCGCGTAAGCGTCACCATAGGCAGCCGATTTCTCATCGCCATCCGGATCATACGTCTTACGGCTCTGAAGATACAGAAATCCACGGAAGCTGTGAACCCCCCTTACGGGCGTTAGGCGCACAGAAGTGTCACCGAAGGTTAGGCGGACCGTCCCCTCGCGGATCATACACTTACGACCTCGATGAAATCCCATCCTATTTCTAATCAGGGAGTCAACCGCGCAAACCGCAAAGCAAACAAGCGACTATTGTACGTGTAAACATCGACGAAAAGCACGAAGATACAAAATCCAACTAAGGCTGTGAACCCCCCTTACGGGCGTCAGGCGCACACAAGTGTCACCGAAGGTTAGGCGGACCGTCCCCTCGCGGATCCTACACCTACTACCTCAAGGAATCCTATCGGAAGTTCTCGTCAAGGAGTCTAACATGCTAAACGACATTCATACCTATGCATTGAAGTTCTCGCAACATAGGGAGCACAAAGATGGAAACACGCACATAACCAACTCACAAGCTTAACGATAAACGACAAAATGAAGAGTTATATACATTGCCATGGAAAGTTTAACAAGAGAACATGGTTTGCATGGGCAGCGGGGCTAGTCCCCGCACCCCAGCGAAAGAGGACTACTCGCTCATGATGCGAGGTACAAGAAAGATAGAAGAAGAAGATAGATCCGCCATGAGCTCGGTGCAGAAGGTGGACGCAGCCCGGTGAAGAGGATGCGCTCCTTGCTCCGTCTTCTTCTCCTTCTTAGCCTCCTTGGACGCAACACCAGCTGTAGGTGGAGTGGAACTTGATCGGGATGGTGCTCTGGCAGCCTTTCGGTGTCCGGAACCGATGCCTCAAAATGGGGACCCTGGGGGTCTATTTATAGTTTTAGATCTGACGCCAAACGGTCTGGGGACCGTTTGGGCGCCAAACGGTCTTGAGACCGTTTGGGCGCCAAACGGTCTCGAGACCGTTTGGGCACCAAACGGTCTTGAGACCGTTTGGGCATCAAACGGTTTGGAGGTCGTTTGAGCGCCAAACGGTCTTGCTTTGATCAGTCTGGCTTTGGTGTGGTCGCGCGGCTTTAGTTCTTCAAACGATCCTTGTGCTTGCATCGAACGGTCTTGGGACCGCGCGAGACCAAACGGTCTTGGGACCGCATGGGACCAAACAGTCTTGGGACCGCATGGGACCAAACGGTCTTGAGACCGCATGGGACCAAACGGTCTTGAGACTGCATGGGACCAAACGGTCTTGGGACCGCATGGGACCAAACGGTCTTGGGACCGCATGGGACCAAACGGTCTTGAGACCGCATGGGACCAAACGGTCTTGAGACCGCATGGGACCAAACGGTCTTGGGACCGCATGGGACCAAACGGTCTTGGGACCGCATGGGACCAAACGGTCTTGGGACCGCATGGGACCAAACGGTCTTGGGACCGCATGGGACCAAACGGTCTTGGGACCGTATGGGACCAAACGGTCTTGGGACTGCATGGGACCAAACGGTCTTGAGACCGCATGGGACCAAACGGTCTTGAGACCGCATGGGACCAAACGGTCTTGAGACTGCATGGACTTCTTGGGCAACTGGTTTCGTCTTGTTTCTTTGTGTATTCCAGCAAACGATCTTGAGACCGCATGGATCCAAACGATCTTGAGACCGTTTGCATGGAGTTGCCTGCTGTACCTGCATAAAATGAAAGATATTTAGTTAAAACCTTGATTATTGAATTACTTAGTAGTTTTGTGCATTATGATTCATATTAGGGTGAAAAGATGTGGAAAAGATATTAAATTGTTCCAAAAAGGTAATTGAAAATTATGATGAGTATGTACTCATCATGTATATTCTTTTAAACTCTTATCTTATGCTTTGTTCACGATGGAACTCTAAAAGATGACATGTGATGTCTTTTGCCCACTTATGAGGTGGATGTAGATGTTGGTCACTTATGTGGTGAATAGTTTATATATTTTGACTATAATTTATACTTACATCTAAATTAAATATGCTATGTGATTTAGTACCACTAGAGTAGTGTAATTGCATTGGTTTTTATGGTAGATGCGTTATTTCTTGTCGAACAAATGTGATATTTCCTGCTCTTTTGGGATGGAAAGGAACCTCATACCCAGGGCAAGATGTGTGATTCTTGGTCCATGTTCTATATATTTGGGAGATTGGTAGTATTCCTTTCTCTATCAAGTTTCAAGTTTATGAGACTTGGCCGCCTTTGTGTTTATACTGTTCTAGGGCTACATTTATCTCACATGCATGCATGTTGATCATATGGGGTGTGAGCCCTAATTCTTTACATGTGCTAGTGTGGTACAATATTTATGTTTTATTAATGGAAAGTATTCTTTTGTTATCATATGATTTCAATTCCTTTTCTCTTGATACCCATTTAGGTGGTCATTATCCTTTCTATGGGAAGCTTTTTATATTTGATGTCATTTATTCCATATATTTCTCAATTTCCTATTTAGTATGCACATACCAGCCTTTGTTGATGGCATCTATTTTCTCTTCTTGCTGGGGTATGCTTCAAACCCTTGGTGAATGACTTGGATGATAAGGCATGAATTCTTAGACTAGCTTAAGGAGTTAAAGCTTGGAGACAAAGTTGTTATGGCTTAGATTTCCCTCTACTAGATCCTTATGTTGAGTGATACATGTAAACCCTTTGTTGGATATTATGATGTTGTTTTGTAACCTTGTGATAAATTGAATATAGTCAACATTTTTATTCCACTTCTATACTTTGGTTGTTTTGAATACCATTTATTGAATTTTGAAAAATTTCCACCTATTCCAACATACCTTTGAGTGTGTTTTGAATGAATATTTTATTCTTCAATTTTTTTAGTAAGGAGGTGTTCCCACCTCTTTATAGAATGGTATCAGAGCCCATGGTAGTTGGAATATGACTATTTCAATTTTGTCTCCCTATTTCGAATACTTGCCTTACCTTTAAGTGACATGTTTGCCCTAGAGTTGATCATTAAATGATGAAAAGTTGATTTTTTTTGGAACTAGTTCAACTAGTTACATCATTGAGCTACATGATAGAGAGACGGGAAGGACTTAAGGTCCTCTAGGTAGATATGATTGTCCTGGGGTGGACACTCCTACCACATCAATGGTGAGGACGGCTGCTTCAGACAGAACTTAGCTAGAGCATCAGTCAATTCGTTTTGGCTTCTTTGCTGATAAATGATTTTCAGGGTGGCAAGGTTCCGTAGAGCATCAATGATCTTGCTTGTGATCAAGAGGTACTTATCCGGAGGCTTCTTAGCTATAGTTGCCCATTGCACAACGTTCCATGAGTCTGAAATAATCAAACCTTCTGAGAAGTCATTGAGAGCAGCCAACTTGACACCTAAAAGGATGGATTTCAGTTCCCCTTCCGTAGCATCAGTGCTAGGGGTTAGATTGGCGCTTCCTGTTAACCAGTGATCATGGCAACTTCTGGCAATGGCACATGAGCTAATGGTTTTCGTAGTACTCGAGAGAGCTGCGTCCACATGTATGATGGTAGCCGAGGGACCTAGCGTCATAGAATGAGGAGGCATTACTTCTGCAGGGCAACTGGTATCATACATACCATCATCGGAATTATCCGAAGACGGAGTTGGGGAGGGCAAAAAGGCCTGAATGATAGAGGAAGTGTCAGCCAAACATTGAAGGGCCAGAATGCGGGAAGAGGTCTTCCTATTCTCAAATATGAATTGGTTCCGGTTCTTCCAGATCCTCCAACATGTGACTCCAAATTTGATATCCCAATACTCATGCTCACACATATCCTTGATATTGTAGGAAAACCACTCGTAAACATCCTGGTATTGAAAGAAGTTTTGTGCCAGCAGTGGCAACAATAAGGTCCAGGTGCGCTTCGCGTCATTATAGTCCCTTATGGTGTGAAGGCAATCCTCTTCTTCAGTGGTACAACTGGAACAGATGGGGTTGTCGGTAAGGTGTTTAAGGGCCTCATGGAATTAGTAAGAAGCCGGCCATGTAGAAGGAGCCAAATGTGAAGCTTGATTCGGTGAGGTATCTTCATGTTCCAGATAGTTTTGAACAGCGGAAGGTCCGTGACATCTGTCATGGTGATAGCTGTGTAGGCGGAGCTCGGCGAGAAGGTGCCATGTGGAGTGAGCTTCCGAATGCGTTTATCTGAGTCGAGTGACAAATTGGGAGTAGGCATATTCAGAATGGAATGGGCACTGCCTGTGTCAAACCAATAGTTGATGAAATCAGCATCCCAGCAGCCGTCTCTAACCAGGCTTGAGACCTTGAGATCAAGCAAGTCCTCTGGTATAGTTAGCTCAGGTTTGATCGCGAGTTTCAAGCCGTTGCCCAACCATTCATCCGACCAGACATAGGTGTCGAGTCCAGAGATGGTGATGCGTCTGGAGTTGTCAAGCAAGAAAGGTGTTAAGTTCATTATGCTACGCCAAAGGTGGGAACCATTGGGGTTGGGTTGTCCCCTACTCAAATATTTCCCGATCACGAGTTAAATCCAGGGGATGCGTTGTCTTTGAAGGAAGGCCCAGGCCATCTTCGATAGAAGAGAAGTATTAAAATCCTTGGTACGTTTGATGGCTAGACCTCCTCATGCTTTTGGTTTGGTAACCTGCTTCCATGCCATGAGATTGAGGCACTTACTGGAGTTCCCATTCCAGATAAAGTTTTGAATAAGCTGGTCGATCTTGTCGCAGGTTGCCAATGGTAGCTGGACAGACTGCATCACATAATAGGCCTGCGACTGTAAAACCGATCGAGCTAAGGTAGTCCTTCCTGCAAGTGAAAGAAGTTTGTTCTGCCATTGGTTGATCTGATTGTGGATCTTCTCTGTGAGAGTTAAGAATAAACTCTTACTCTTCCTTTTATGAACAATTGGAACACCAAGGTGGCACCCCAGGTTACTGGTCTCCTGTATTCCTAGCTTTCTGCAGATCAAAGTTCTTAGGCATCTTGGTGTGTTGTGCGAGAAGAACAAGGTGGACATTTCCTGTGATAGAAACAAGCCGGAGGCTTTGATGAATCTCCTGAGGCAAGCCTTGATGGTTTTAGCTTGGGATATAGAAGCTTCGCCAAAAAGGATGATGTCATCCGCAAAACTAGCATGGGTGATAGGTATTTTGGACCTGGATATGATGATGGGTTTCCAGGAGTGGTTGGAGACCTCTTGGGCTATCAGCTGGATGAGCCTCTCAAGGCAAAGCACGAAAATTTATGGTGACAAGGGGTCACCCTGCTTCACCCCGCAGGAAGGTTTGAAGGAGCCCGCCAATTCTCCGTTCTAAAGGACAGAGGACTTCCCAGAAGTGATGATCTGCATTATGGTGTTGATGATGACCTCCGATAGAGAAGTTTTGTTGAGAGTGTCAAGTATGAAGTGCCAGCTTAGCTTGTCAAAGGCTTTCACTAGGTCCAACTTCAAGGCCATGGATTTCTTCTTGCACGTTTTGGATTCCATAGAGTGGATGACTTCTTGTACTAAAGCAGTGTTATCGCCGATCCTACGGCCAGGGATAAAGGCTGACTGGTGGGGTGAAATCTAATCACAAAGGAAAGGTTTGATTCTGGAGGCTATCACTTTGGACAACAGCTTGGAACAAACATTGTTAAGTGAAATTGGGCGGAATTGGGAGCATCGTTCTGGGGTAGAAAGCTTGGGTATGAGAACAATGAGAGAATCAGACCACCCGAGAGGCATAACTATACCATGGAAAGGTTGTTGAACAAAACGACAAAGCTGGGACTTGAGTGAATTCCAATTCTTTTGATAGAGATCTACGTCCAACCCATCAGGTCAAGGGGCCTTGATAGGGGACATTGAGAAGAGGGCTTGGTGAACCTCGACCTGAGATAGAACGACTGCCAGCTGAGCCCGCTGGCTACTGGAAAGGGGTTGAAAGGAAACTGGGAAAGACGGGCTGGTATTCCTTCTTAGGTCGTTGTTGGATTCCAAATAGACATTTGAAAAGAAGGAGAGAATGATGGATTTGATATCCAACAAATTGTGAATCCATTCTCCATCGCCGTCTTTGAGGCAGGTCACTCAGTAGCGCTGTCTCCTAGATTTGATTAAGGAGTGAAAAAAGCGAGTGTTATTGTCCCCCAACAGTATCCAGTCGCATCTAGCCCTTTGCTGGCTCTCAGCTTCTTCTCTTCTCAGGATCATATCTAATTGTCCTTGTAAGCAGATGGTTTCTTGGGATGTTTCTTGATTGTAGTGAAGGGACAAATTCATCTGGTTCCATTGGATTTTGTTCGAGATCCTATCCTTCTCCTTCCTGTCAATCTTCTTGATAGATGAGTCCCACTTCCTGGCTTTAGAGAGAAAGGAGACGCTCGTTGTCATGAGGTCTTGCTCTAAAGGCCACAATTCTTTGAAGAAATTTAGAAATCCAGACGTGGTGTACCATCTAGCAGAGGTTCGGGTAGGAATAGAGTTGCAGGTAGGCGGATGATCAGAGTATGACACCATGATGGGAGTGTGGTCTGGGTGATTCTTTTCGAGAACTTGAGTCTCCTTTGTGCTGGAAGACTCGATCCATGATCTGTT
The DNA here is from genome assembly GCA_963693085.1 of Alisma plantago-aquatica. Taxonomy (NCBI): domain Eukaryota; kingdom Viridiplantae; phylum Streptophyta; class Magnoliopsida; order Alismatales; family Alismataceae; genus Alisma; species Alisma plantago-aquatica. The sequence continues at coordinate 249,301,482 of OY856413.1, read as the reverse complement.
CGCCAAGGCTCTATCCAGATGTTCATGGAGGAGCCCCCTTCTGAAGGTGGTACGGGCACTTGATTCCCCCAGATCGTACATGGAACACTCATTCATAGCCTCAATGAAATCGTTGCTATTGGCGGTGTCAAAGGTATCGCTCCCATACTTCTCCGAGGGATACATGACGACGTTAAAGTCACCCATCACCACCCAGGGGGTCGTCGTATTGGAGAGGGAGCTGAGGTGGTTCCATAAAAGTTTGCGGCCACTTCTGGTTGTACTTGCATAGATGAAGGTGAAAAGGGTGCCCCCAATGTTGCAGTGAATGAACTGTTTATGAGAGAAGAGGATCTCCAAGTTGACATTGTGCTTCCAAAGAACCCAGATGCCTCTTGAGAAGCCCACGACTTCAACTCTATGCGAGTGAGCGAACCCAAGCTTCTTGATGATCCCAGAAGCCCTGTCGCCGCTACATCGAGTCTCCAGCATACAAAAGACCGAAATGTTGTATTTCTGAGTAAGATCTTTAATAGCAAGGTGGGTGTCTTTGTCACAGGCACCCTGTACATTCCAAGAGATTACCTTCATTGATCATGGTTTGCAAGGGTAGAGGCGCCCATCACCCTGGCTTCTTCTTCAAGATCCGGTAAGAGAGATGTCGTAGTCTACTTCCTATTAGACAGAATCGCGCCCCCCGATTGGATCACCGTCCTATTTCTGAGATGAATTCTGACCAAGTTTCTTCTTGGACTCCGGTAGGGATGAATTGGGAAGTCCCTAGATGGTGTATCGCCCAGCGAGAAGGACATGGTGGTGAAGGGGTGCTCTTCCTGCGATCTTCCGGCGAGGACCGCATCTCCAGTAGGGTGTACCGCCGTATGGTTGTCGGAAGGCTGCAGGTTTGTGGCGCAGGAAACAATTGTCCCCTGAGAGTGCGGAGGGGGTCGAGTTATTGTTCAGTCAGGCGATGGTCTGTATTGGCTAGATCTCGCCGCAACCTTGAGTTCCGCTTATGTGTCCTCCCATCGATACCACTGGTTACTCTTTCCACAACATTATCGACATTGATGGTCTCAGTAGTGTCATTTTCCTTTTCCTACGTGTCTAGGGTTTGGAAGCGGTTCATCATGGGAGGTTGTTATTTTTATCCTTCTGCTCTGGGAGGGCACTTCTTGCGTTGGATAGGTCTGGCATATATGCACTCTGTGAACCCTGGTGATAGGGGGGGTGGCTGTGCAGGAACGTCACTCGCAACATTTTTTCTTAATTCGTTCTCCGCCGTGATGCGCTTAGTGCAGTCTTTCTCAAGGTGTCACGCACGGCTGCAGTGCATACAGATGAAGGGGATGTTCTCATACTCAATGCAGTAATGGTTTCCTTCAATCATAACTTGCGGTGTCAGGGGCTGCACCATATCCAGTTCAACCGCGATTCTGGCAAAACGACCCCGCCGCTGTGTTAAGGTGTTGAGGTCCACTTTGATGTTCTTCCCGATTACATCGCCGATCTTCACTAGCAAAGTTTCCTTGTAAAGATGGATAGGCATATTTGGGATCCGTAGCCAAGCAACCAACTTTGGGTTCGAGGACGTTTCTGGCAAGAAATCCGACTGCCATTGCTGAACTGTGAGGTACAAACCGAAGAGTGGCCAAGGACCGCCTGCTAAGGCATGAATATAATCATCTTCCCGCTGCAACTGGATGACAAAGTAGTCATTGGAAATATCAATGAGATTAAAGGAGCCTTTCGGTTTCCACATTAGTTTCAACCTATCTTGGAGAGTAAGAAAACCTATTTCTTTAGAAAGAAGCTTGACAATGACCGTAAATTGCCATGGATTAAGAAGATTGTCACGGGCATCCGGTTTCAGACCAAAGGCCGGCATGCCGTTCTCAGATGTGCATATGATGTCATCGGGATTCAGGGTGGTGTTATTATCTTCAGGATCGATCCATATATAGCCTTGGTTCTCTGTCATGTGACTGCCTACCGATTCTCTGTATGAGCGTCGTTGTGCAACCGGAGGTTGCTGTAAGTTCAGATTCCGATTGGGTAAGTCAGGGAACTGAGACTGCGAGTCGATGCCGAGGTCGACTTCCATAGTGTTGGTGTGGGTGGTGTGGGATCTGATCTCCAAAAGACAAGATAAACATGGCGGAAATGAACCGATTAATCAGCGGAAAGTGGAAAATCATGAAAAATTAAAACCTTTCGAGAAAAGATCATGAGACCGAGAACACTTCATCCATGAAAGTTATGAAAATCAGCTTACATCTCTGATGAGTCACTTCTTGAGTGAACATATACAACCATATACAACAATTCAAGACTCCAAAATTTCAAAATCTCAGATCTGACTCCCGGGACCTTAGTGTACAGAGACGACATAGAACTTCTAGCTACCACTGGACTACTAAGGTAACCACTTGAGGCTCACTGCTGCCCCAGGTGCTGCTGCTGTTCTTCTGCAGGCTGGTTCCTTCGTCCCCGACGACCACCTAAAAGGTTGAAGCTTACGGGGTGAGACAATTACAAATAATTGTCTCAGCGAGAGTTATAACTCTTCGCCAGAAGCTTACTAGAAAAAGGTAAACAACATTAGGTAGTTTATCCTGCAAGGCAGACTTAAGAGTAGATAAGCAGTAAATTCTTCTAAGTATTAACATGAAAGACATATAAGCTGAGTAGGCAACAGAAACATTATATTCAAGCAGATACAAACGTTACTTCTTGCTGTTCAACCTAGGAAAATATACTAATCAGCTGAATTACGTTTTTCAAACAACAATATTCCCTGTAGAGATGAGGTGTACCGCTCAAACTCCAACCGACCACTGTTAAGTCGCCTCGGTATCATACAAGGTCATCGAAAGAGCCGGATTCTCATGACCTTCAACTTCTTCAGTCAGGTTGAGGTACAACATGCAGGACATCTCGTGTCTCTGCCATTATAGCTCACCAGGGTACTCTGGTCCTTCGCTATTAGAGTCACGGTGGCGTTCTGTACTCTCTTCACCATCGAAAGATCTCATGTTTATCTTCATCGAGGTGGCATCACATTTTTGTCGGGCGATTCGTGATACATCAACCCGACATAACACATAGTTTGGTGTCGATGGAGTATTCTCCACATCAACCCCTACACCAGGACGTAAGGATATACGCGTCCATCTCCCCCACATACTCAAAAGTATGCGCTCCAGGAGTTCCCTTAGGAAAACTTGTTTCACCATCATATTACACCTGACAATGATGGATCTATGATCAGGGCTCTACATGATATGGTTACACTTGATTAGTTAGGTACATTTCAGTATTCTTTTCACATCATACATGTTCTCAAACATCAGTCATTAGCATAGCAACAATGAAAGTAGAATACTAAATGTACAAGTCTAACTCGCATCAATTATCATTTCTTGAACATCTTATCACAAGTCATCACATAAGCATGACCTTGATGATACACATGGATCTTACAACCTATCATCTCATAGGATGCCACTTTCTGAGTAAACATGATATGTCACTATTCATAAAGCTAATACATGCTTTCAATGAATATGGCGTCATGATCCATACCTGGATTTGATCATCATTATATAAGGACCTGCAAGGTTAATTTAGCTGACAAGGATAAACAATTCATTTCAAAAGATGTGCCTTCACACTCCTTACAAGAGTTAGATTCCTTAATTCTCAACAATTAGGGTTTACTATACACATTACATGCTATCACCCTAGAATTAGGGTTTACTATACACTTTACATAAAATTGAACTCCTGACATCATCATGTAGGATAAGCATCACTATTAATACTCTTGGATTAGAATAAGATTCATCAACTATCATAATTAGGGTTTCCATGATCTCACATAGGTGGATCATACCCTAATCATGCACATTCATGTACATCGAAGGTACTTTACTTGAGTTTCAACCATATCAGGTACTTTCTCTCTCCTCTTACTAGTGGGTGTTTATTTTCTCTCTCCTATCATAGATGATGGTGATTACATAACTCTAAAACAGGTTGGGTTAAGTCCCCATTGATTAACATAAGCCAAAACACCACTTCCAAATCATTAGGGTTTGATTAAAACAAGATGTCACCCAATTGTACCCTTCAGGGGTATATTGGTAAAATGCCCCATTGATCACCATCATGGTCAATTCATTAGTCATTTAGTCCCTTAATGTTCTAGGATACCATTAGGGTTTAGATTAGATCACCATTGAACCAATTACATCTTCAATTTCTTAAACATAAACAACCTTGAAATGTAGAAACAGTTTCCACCTTCAACCACCAAACGATCTTGAGACCGTTTGGCCCCAAACGGTCTTGAGACCGTTTGGCCCCAAACGGTCTGCGTTGACCGTTTGGGGAGGGTTGACTTCCAAACCGTTTGGGCTTATGTGGTTTGAAACCGTTTGATCATAAACGATCTTGAGATCGATTGGTCCAAACAACCTTGAGATCGTTTGAGCCCAAACGGTCTTGAGACCGTTTGGTCCAAATGGGCTCAAACCGTTTGGACCTCAAAGGTGGATCAAAAGTTACAATCGATTAGGGTTATCATTGTTGAACTCCTCAATTGGCCAAAACCATGTTAACCACTTACAAATTGAGTTAATTAGGGTTAGGCTTGATCAATTGGACACCAAATTGAACCTCAATTGAAAGCCAACTAGGGTTGATTCCAACTCAATTAGTGTTTCCAATCGGATACTCATCAATGTTCAACAATGTGAATCAATTCGGGGATGAACCTATCAATTGACCTCCAATTGGACCCAAACTTGGCCCAAACGGTCTTGAGACCGTTTGGACATCCTCCAAATGTTCTTGAGACCGTTTGCCCAAACCTTCATAAAAAACCAAGTCGTTTGGATAGGGGTTGAACCCTAATTAGGTCTAAAATCAGCATTTTTATCAATTTTTCAACTTATTGCAATTGGACCCTCAAAATGCCAAATTACCTCATCACTAGACCTCCAAACGGTCTTGGGTTGTGTCCAAATGGTCTTGAGACCGTTTGGATGAAACCTCAAACGGTCTTGAGACCGTTTGGGTCCTTCAACCCAAAACTCAACAAGATCTATACTTGAAATCAGCAATTCAACCCGATTAGGGTTTAAGGGGTTGAAGTGCCTTCAACTCTCAACTGGTTAGGAATTATATTATGATTCTTTGTAGGAATGAAATTCAACATGTTACCAGAAGACACTCAAACGGTCATCCCTTGGTCAACCCTATCAAATGGTCTTGAGACCATTTGAATCCAAACGGTCTTGCAAGACCGCATGAGATCAAACGGTTTGAAACTGTTTGGTCTCAAACGGTTTGCAAACCGTTTGGACCAAAAGGTCCAAGGTCGTTTGATAAAGTTGCCTAGGAAATCACTCCCATCATCTTCAACCTCTGTTAAGGCTGGTTACACAACGGATTTGCTTGCAAGAAGGCCAAGAAGTTTGGGGAAGAAGAAGAAGTACTAGTACATGTGGGAACAAGTATAAGTATTGAATAAGAAAGTGGTTTAGAGATATAAAACCCGCCTTAAGAACGTCCTTAGAGCTCCAAGATTCCAATATCTCAAGTCTTTAATGGCACCTTGAGCTCCACTGGTCGGCCAAGGACTTCTCTTCAAGAAAAGGCTGAGGAAGGTCGGCTAGAACAAGAACCCTAGGCAAGATAACCACAAAAACAACCCTAAGAACCATATTCCTCCATGAAACCGAGCTAGAAGATGGTCTCTCCTAACTTGGAACAAGATGGCCGGCTCCTCTAGCTCCCTTTCTCTTCCTTGGACGGACCAAATGAGGTGGGAAAGGAGAGAAATGAAGGGAACGTTCAAGTGTAAGCATGGGAGGTGGTATATATAGCTAGGATGGGTTTTACCAAAAGGACCCCTAACTTGCTCCATTTTTCAACTAAGTCCCCCATTCTCTATTGCACGTCCCTCCTCCTTTTCTAGGAGAGAAACTTTATAAAAAACAAGGGCTTAAAGGCAAAGAAAAGGTCACCTTACTATTAAGATACACATTTTAGGGTTTCTTACTTTAAAACTTGGGGTTTTCTTTACAAGGTTGTTCACATTATTTGATTAGCTAATGAGGTGCCACTTTTCATCAAATCTATTCTAATATGATATCAAGAACCACACAAGATACTCTAGAAGGTGTATTTTATACGTTGCGCCCCACATTTTGGGTAAATTGCACTTTACACCAAAATTAGGGTTTCAAGCACAAGGATTGCTCCAGAAGCTGCATCTCTATGCCCAAGCTTGGAGAATCCATCATACCTCATCATATCGATCTATATGGTGTCTCATCATCTGAGGAACATCTCAACATGTGAAAATTGCAAGTTAACCCCTTCTACTTGGGTAATTTGCACATAGATCCCTACATTACAAAACAATACTAAAACTTGTTTAAAAAGGGCAGAAAGGTGAAACATGTTCCTCAAGAGCTTACTTACATGCCAAGGAATAGTCACAAGCATTTAATTACATATTTAGGCAAAAATTCTAGGGTTAACTCATAACCCGGGTCAAGGATGTTACAAATCATCCACCCCTTACTAGGATTTCATCCCCGAAATCGATAAGACATATCAAGAGAAAAGAGCAGGGTATTTTCTCCTCATTTCTTCCTCTAGTTCCCAAGTGGCTTCTTCGACACCATGATAATTCCAGAGGACTTTTACAGGGCTTATATCTTTCTTCTTTAACTTTTTAATTTTGTTAGCGAGGATCGATACTGGTCCCTCCTCGTATGTTACATCATCATTCAATTCTACCTCCGTAGGTTGTAGAACTGACTCGGTTTCCGGGTGACAGTTCCTCAACATGGAAATGTGAAACACAGGGTGTAGCTTCTGCAACTCAAGGGGCAACTCTAGTCTATAGGCTATCTTTCCAACCCGTTCAATGATTGGATAGGGCCCCATAAACCTGGGAGCTAACTTCCCCTTCCTTCCGAACCACAGAACTCCCTTTCAAGGCGAGACTTTGAGATACACCCTGTCTCCAACCTGGAACTCTAGGGGTCTATGACACTTATCGGCATATGACTTCTATCTATCCTGTGTAGTCTTAAGCTGTTGTTGGATTACTTTGATCTTTTATGTAGTCTGCTGCACAAGCTCGGGGCCCAACAACTGATATTCACCAGTTTCATACCAACAAACCGGTGATCTGCAACGTCTGCTATACAAGGCTTCATAAGGTGCCATATCAATGCTATGCTGATAGCTATTGTTATAGGCAAACTCTATCAAGCTCAGGTATAGGTCCCAACTCCCGGTAAACTGGAGAACACATGCTCTCAATAGGTCCTCCAAGGTTTGTATAGTCCTTTCCGAATGTCCATCATTCTGTGGGTGAAAGGCCGTACTAAACCTCAACTGGGTGCCCAAGGCCTTATGCATTCGTTCCCAAAAATGACTCGTAAACTGGGGACCTCTATCTGATACTATGGTGACTGGAACTCCGTGCAAACATACTATTTCCTCAACATACAACTGTGCCAACATCTCCACGAAGTAGGTTATTTTGACAGGTAGGAAGTGCACTATCTTTGTCAACCTATCAACAATTACCCAGATGGAATCATGTCCTTTGCTTGTCCTGGGTAGGCCAACTACAAAGTCCATGGTAACATGATCCCACTTCCACTGTGGTATGGGTAAAGGCTGCATTGTTCCTGCAGGCTTCTGGTGTTCAGCTTTAACCTGCTGACACACAGGACACCTTAGAACAAACTCTGCAACATCCTTCTTCATCCCTGGACACCAATACATGTCTTTTAGGTTTCGATACATCTTGGTTCTCCCGGGATGCATAACATACATCGAAGAATGAGCTTCTTCCAGGACTAGCTTCCTCAAGCCATCTTCATCCGATACTATCATCCTCCCATGATAGCAGGCCACCTGATCATCTGAATCATGGAAACCATCTCTTCCTCCATCACCATACTCTGACCTAATCTTCTGAACCGTACTATCAACTAACTGAGCCTCCCTAATCTGTTCTCTTAGGGTGGGTTTGATTTGCATCTCCGCCAACAACCCGGCTAACCATGATACTTTCAAATTTACATTATCTCGTCTTAGGGAGATGAGCATATCTCTTCTAGGGCATACCAAGGAGCTTAGATGTGCTCTATCAGAGGATGGTGTTGCTGATTTTTTGCTCAGAGCATCTGCAACTACATTGGCCTTCTCCGGATGGTAATCTATCGTACAATCATAGTCCTTGATCAACTCCATCCAACGTCGCTACCTCATGTTCAGTTCATGCTGAGAGAAAATGTACTTAAGATTCTTATGGTATGTGAAAATTTGGAATGTTTCTCCGTAAAGGTAGTGTCTCCAAATCTTCAAAGCATGAAGCATGGCTGCTAACTCCAGATCGTGTGTTGGATAGTTCTCCTCGTGTTTCTTAAGCTGTCGGGAAGCAAAAGAAATCACATGCTTATCCTGCATCAGCACACATCCGAGTCCGTTCTTAGAGGCATCACAGAAAACCACATATCCCTTGCCTTGCTCAGGCAGCACTAGCACAGGCGTGCTTGTCAACCTTTCCTTCAACATCTGAAAAGACTGCTGACACTTGTCACTCCAGATAAAGGGAACACCCTTCCGGGTCAACTTCGTCAAGGGTAGGGCTATGGAACTGAAGTTCTTAATGAACCTCCGATAGTAGCCGGCTAGCCCTAGGAAACTACGAACCTCCGTCAGTGTCTTCGGTTGTTCCCACTGTAGAACAGATTCTACCTTTTTGGGGTCAACATGAATTCCCGAGGAGGATATCACATGCCCGAGAAAGGATACCTCCATCAACCAAAACTCACACTTACTGAATTTTGCATAAAGCTTATGTTCTCTAAGCAAGGTCAAAGCTTGGCGAAGGTGCTGCTCATGCTGCTGGGCATCCCTACTATAGATCAGGATGTCATCTATAAAGACGACAACACATTGATTGAGAAAGGGTCAGAAGATTCTATTCATGAGTTCCATGAATGCAGCTGGTGCATTAGTTAGTCCAAACGACATAACTGTGAACTCATAGTGACCATACATTGTCCTAAAGGCAGACTTGGGTATGTCATTGTCCTTAATACGGAGTTGATGATATCCGGACCTCAAGTATATCTTTGAGAAGACGGACGCGCCACACAACTGGTCAAAGAGATCATCAATCCTCAACAGAGAGTACTTATTCTTTATTGTTATCTTATTAAGATGTCTTTAGTCAATGCATAACCGCATCGATCCGTCTTTCTTTTTAACAAACAAAACCGGAGCACCCCAAGGTGAAGTGCTCGGTCGTATGAAACCTTTATCAAGCAACTCCTGAAGTTGTTTCTTGAGTTCAGCCATCTTGGGAGGCGCCATCCTATACAATGTTTGGGCTAAGGGTTGCGCACCTGGGACCAAATTGATTTCAAAATCAATTTCCCGAGGCAGTGGTACACCAGGAAGCTCTTCAAGAAACACGTCTTCGAACTCCTTGACAACATGAACTTCAGCAAGGGTGGGACTCTCCATGGTAGTATCTACCACATGGGCTAAGAATGCATAACATCCTCGTCTCATCAACTTCTCAGCAACCAAAGAAGACACTAAACAGGTGGGTAGAATCTTTCTTTCTCCTTGAAAGATCCAGGTATCACTATCATCAGCAAACACAGCTTGCTTGGATTCACAATCCAAGACAACCCTATACATTTCCAAGGTATCCATACCAAGGATTATATCAAATCCTTGCATCTCAAGTGGTATAAGATCCACTTGAATGCAGTGATAAAAAAAGAAGAGGATACAAGAAGAGCATACTTCCCACAAGATAGCAGACTCCCTCAACAAAGTCTCGAGCAACAAGCTATCAATCCTATGACTAACTATCATATCGCAGTCACGAATCACCTTCCGAGTGATAGAGGAGTGCGTAGCACCTGGGTCAATCAAAACAGATACTATGCAGTATTTAGACATATCAAAATATAAAAGTTCCATCTGACCTATCACAACCCGCGGATCGACCACTGCATCAGGAGGGTTCATGGCATAGAACCTCACTGTCGCCTGAGGTCGGGCTGGCGCTGACGACCTGGCTCGGGACGCTTGTCCACATCCTCTGCCTGCTCCTTGGAACTGCCTCCTCTGAGACCCCTGCTGATTCTGCCTCTAAGGCTGTGTCACACTGACAGGCTTAGACCTGCAGTCCTTCATCAGGTGTCCCACCTTCCCACAGTTGTAGAAGCTTCTATCATGCTGTAGTCTAGGTGGTCCCGTGACCGACACTGATGCTGAACTGTGAGCCTCCTGAGGCGGTAGGTTCCATCCTCGACATCTACTCGGGGACCAATGCGTCTGGAAACTCGATCTGGGTGGTGGAGGGTTAGGTGCAGAGGATCTAGGCTTCTTAAAGTCTCTAGATGAAGATGCCTGGAACTGTGGGTACCTCTTATGGGTTTGTCTCTTCTCAACTACTGACCTCTCTATCCTTCGGACTGACTCAACGAAGGTAGCAAACCTCTCCTGGCTCTCTAGAGCAGACACGAGAGTGGATAAGTTGGTATTCAAACCCTTCTCAAACCACCTAATCCTTTCCTCCTCGGTGGCAGCTATGTGTAGATAGAACTGCAATAGATCCATGAACTTAGCCTCATATTCGCTAATGTTCATCATACCTTGTCTCAAACTCTCAAACTGTGATATCTTCTCGTCCAGGAAGGTCTTCGGGAAGTACCACTTAACAAACTCCCGACGAAAGTCTTCCCAAGAAACCTCTACTCCAGGCCTCTTCGCCTCTTCCATGTTCCACCAGTGACCAGCACTTCCTTTGAGAAGATAGACAACATGTCTCACCTTCTCAACTTCGGGGATAGCTAAGATCCTGAAAGCCATCACCAGCTCGGTCAACCACAGATCTGCATCTGCGGGGTCAGCTGTTCCGAAGTATTCGGTTGCTCCGACTCTGCGTAGTCATTCGAACGTCTTCCTGATACTTGCCCCCTCATGCTGAGCAGGTGCCCTGGGTACAGGCACGGGCATCCTATCGGTGATACGTGTCATGGCAGCCAAGAACTGTCCAAACATAGCTTGCACAGCTGGGTTCGCCATGTCGGCGGGGTCAAATTGGGGTGGCGGTACATGTGTCTCAGGTAAGGGTTACTCTGGCTCGGGGCTTCCTGCACCTCTTCGCGGTGCAGCCACACTACTTTCGCTCCCTGACTCTTCACGTGGCTCAAACATCCCTACATATCTTCTTCTCCTGAGGAGCAGAAGACTCTATTAGACAAGAAGTGACACTAAGGACAAACTCGACATCCTAAGTCCTATGTCTCTATAGACTCAGCGAACCTGGTTCTGATACCACTGAATCGTGGGCTCTGATCTCCGAAACACAAGATAAACATAGCGGAAATGAACCGATTAATCAGCGGAAAGCGGAAAATCACGAAAAATTAAAACCTTTCGAGAAAGGATCATGAGACCGAGAACACTTCATCCATGAAAGTTATGAAAATCAGTTTACATCTCCTGTGAGTCACTTCTCGAGTGAACATATACATCCATATACAACAATTTAAGACTCCAAAATTTCAAAATCTCAGATCTGACTCCCGGGACCTGAGTGTACAGAGACGACATAGAACTTCTAGCTACCATTGGACTACTAAGGTAACCACCTGAGGCTCACTACTTCCCCGGGTGCTGCTGCTGTTCTTCTGCAGGCTGGTTCCTTCGTCCCCGACGACCACCTAAAAGGTTGAAGCTTACGGGGTGTGACAATTACAAATAATTGTCCCAGTGAGAGTTATAACTCTTTGCCAGAAGCTTACTAGAAAAAGGTAAACAACATAAGGTAGTTTATCCTGCAAGGCAGACTTAAGAGTAGATAAGCAATAAATTCTTCTAAGTATCAACATGAAAGACATATAAGCTGAGTAGGCAACAAAAACATTGTATTCAAGCAGATTCAAATGTTACTTCTCACTGTTCAACCTAGGCAAATATACTAATTGACTGAATTACATTTTTCAAACAACATTATGCCCTATGGAGATGAGGTGTACCGCTCAAACTCCAACCTACCACTATTAAGTCGCCTTGGTATCATACAAGGTCATCGAAAGAGTCGGATTCTCATGACCTTCAACTTCCTCAGTCAGGTTGAGGTACAACATGCAGGACATCTCGTGTCTCTGCCACTATAGCTCACCAGGGTACTCTGGTCCTTCGCTATTAGAGTCACAGTGGCGTTCTGTACTCTCTTCACCATCGAAAGATCTCATGTTTATCTTCATCGAGGTGGCATCACATTTTCCTCGGGCGATTCGTGATACATCAAGCCGGCATAACACATAGTGTGGTGTTGATGGAGTATTATCCACATCAACCCCTACACCAGGACGTAAGGATATACGCGTCCATCTCCCCCACATACTCAAATGTATGCACTCCAGGAGTTCCCTTACGAAAACCGATTTCACCATCATATTACACCTGACAATGATGGATCTATGATCAGGGCTCTACATGATATGGTTACACTTGATTAGTTAGGTCATTTCAGTATTCTTTTCACATCATACATGTTCTCAAACATCAGTCATTAGCATAGCAGCAATGAAAGTAGAATACTAAATGTACAAGTCTAACTCGCATCAATTATCATTTCTTGAACATCTTATCACAAGTCATCACATAAGCATGACCTTGATGATACTCATGGCTCTTACAACCTATCATCTCATAGGATGCCACTTTGTGAGTAAACATGATATGTCACTATTCATAAAGCTAATACATGCTTTCAATGAATATGACATCATGATCCATACCTGGATTTGATCATCATTATATAAGGACCTGCAAGGTAATTCAGCTGATAAGGATAAACAATTCATTTCAAAATATGTTCCTTCACACTCCTTACAAGAGTTAGATTCCCTGATTCTCAAAAATTAGGGTTTACTATACACATTACATACTATCACCCTAGAATTAGGGTTTACTATACACTTTACATGAATTGAACTCCTGACATCATCATGTAGGATAAGAATCACTATTAATACTCTTGGATTAGAATAAGATTCATCAACTATCATAATTAGGGTTTCCATGATCTCACATAGGTGGATCATACCCTAATCATGCACATTCATGTACATTGAAGGTACTTTACTTGAGTTTCAACCATATCAGGTACTTTCTCTCTCCTCTTACTAGTGGGTGTTGATTTTCTCTCTCCTCTCATAGATGATGGTGAATACATAACTCTAACACAAGTTGGGTTTAGTCCCCATTAATTAACATAAGCCAAAACACCACTTCCAAATCATTAGGGTTTGATTAAAACAAGATGTCACCCAATTGTACCCTCCAGGGGTATATTGGTAAAATTTCCCATTGATCACCATCATGGTCAATTCATTAGTCATTTAGTCCATTAATGTTCTAGGATACCATTAGGGTTTAGATTAGATCACCATTGAACCAATTACATCTTCAATTTCTTAAGCATAAACAACCTTGAAATGTACAAACAATTTCAACCTTCAACCACCAAATGGTCTTGAGACCGTTTGGATGCGTCGATCGTTTGGAGAGGGTTGACTTCCAAATCGTTTGGGCTTATGCGGTTTGAAACCGTTTGATCATAAACGATCTTGAGATCGATTGGTCGAAACGACCTTGAGATCGTTTGAGCCCAAACGGTCTTGAGACCGTTTGGCCTCAAAAGGTCTTGAGACCGTTTGGTCCAAATGGGCTCAAACCGTTTGGACCTCAAAGGTGGATCAAAAGTTACAATCGATTAGGGTTATCTTTGTTGAAGCCCTCAATTGGACAAAACCATGTTAACCAATTACAAATTGAGTTAATTAGGGTTAGGCTTGATCAATTGGACACCAAATTGAACCTCAATTGAAAGCCAACTAGGGTTGATTCCAACTCAATTAGGGTTTCCAATCGGATACTCATCAATGTTCAACAATGTGAATCCATTCGGGGTTGAACCTATCAATTGACCTCAAATTGGACCCAAACTTGGTGCAAATGGTCTTGAGACCGTTTGACCAAACCTGCATAAAAAACCAAGTCGTTTGGATAGGGGTTGAACCCTAATTAGGTCTAAAATCAGCATTTTTATCAATTCTTCAACTTATTGCAATTCGACCCTCAAAACGCCAAATTACCTCATCACTAGACCTCAAAACGGTCTTGGGTTGTGTTTAAACGGTCTTGAGACCATTTGGATGAAACCCCAAATGGTCTTGAGACCGTTTGGGTCCTTCAACCCAAAACTCAACAAGATCTATACTTGAAATCAGCAATTCAACCCGATTAGGGTTTAAGGGGTTGAAGTGCCTTCAACTCTCAACTGGTTAGGAATTAGATTATGATTCTTTGTAGGAATGAAATTCAACATGTTACCAGAAGACCCTCAAACAGTCATCCCTTGGTCAACCCTATCAAATGGTCTTGAGACCGTTTGAATCCAAACGGTCTTGCAAGACCGCATGAGATCAAACGGTTTGAAACCGTTTGGTCTCAAACGGTTTGCAAACCGTTTGGACCAAAAGGTCCAAGGTCGTTTGATAAAGTTGCCTAGGATATCACGCCCATCATCTTCAACCTCTGTTAAGGTTGGTTCCACAACGGATTTGCTTGCAAGAAGGCCAAGAAGTTTGGGGAATAAGAAGAACTACTAGTACATGTGGGAACAAGTATAAGTATTGAAGAAGCAAGAGGTTTAGAGATATAAAACCCGCCTTAAGAACATCCTTAGAGCTCCAAGCTTACAAGCTCTCAAGTCTTTAATGGCACCTTGAGCTGCACTGGTAGGGCAAGGACTTCTCTTCAAGAAATGGCTGAGGAAGGTCGGCTAGAACAAGAACCCTAGGCAAGATAACCACAAAAACAACCCTAAGAACCATATTCCTCCATGAAACCGAGCTAGAAGATGGTCTCTCCTTACCTTGGAACAAGATGGCTGGCTCCTCTAGCTCCCTTGATCTTCCTTGGACGGACCAAACGAGGTGGGAAAGGAGAGAAATGAAGGGAACGTTCAAGTGTAAGCATGGGAGGTGGTATATATAGCTAGGATGGGTTTTACCAAAAGGACCCCTAACTTGCTCCATTTTTCAACTAAGTCCCCCTTTCTCTCTTGCACGTACCTCCTCCTTTTCTAGGAGAGAAACTTTATAAAAAAAACAAGGGCCCAAAGGCAAAGAAAAGGTCACCTTACTATTAAGATACACATTTTAGGGTTTCTTACTTTAAAACTTGGGGTTTTCTTTACAAGGTTGTTCACTTTATTTGATTAGCTAATGAGGTGCCACTTTTCATCAAATCTATTCTAAGATGACATCAAGAACCACACAAGATACTCTAGAAGGTGTATTTTATACGTTGCGCCCCACATTTTGAGTAAATTGCACTTTACACCAAAATTAGGGTTTCAAGCACAAGGATTGCTCCACAAGCTGCATCTCTATGCCCAAGCTTGGAGAATCCATCATACCTCATCATATCCATCCATATGGTGTTTCATCATCTGAGGAACATCTCAACATGTGAAAATTGCAATTTAACCCCTTCTACTTTGGTAATTTGCACATAGATCCCTGCATTACAAAACAATACTAAAACTTATTTAAAAAGGGCAGAAAGGTGAAACATGTTCCTCAAGAGCTTACTTACATGCCAAGGAATAGTCACAAGCATTTAATTACATATTTAGGCAAAACTTCTAGGGTTAACTCATAACCCGGGTCAGGGATGTTACAAATCATCCACCCCTTACAAGGATTTCATCCCCGAAATCGATAAGACATATCAAGAGAAAAGAGTAGGGTATTTTCTCTTCATTTCTTCCTCTAGTTTCAAAGTGGCTTCTTCGACACCACGATAATTCCAGAGGACTTTTACAAGGCTTATGTCTTTCTTCTTTAACTTTTTTAATTCTGTTATCGAGGATCGATACTGGTCCCTCCTCGTATGTTACATCATCATTCAATTCTACCTCCGTAGGTTGTAGAACTAACGGTTTCCAGGTGACACTTCCTCAACATGGAAATGTGAAACACATGGTGTAGTTTCTGCAACTCAAGGGGCAACTCCAGTTTATAGGCTACCTTTGCAACCCGTTCAATGATTGGATAGGGCCCCATAAACCTAGGAGCTAACTTCCACTTCCTTCCGAACCTCAGAATTCCCTTCCAAGGCGAGACTTAGAGATACACCATGTCTCCAACCTGGAACTCTAGGGGTCTACGACGCTTATCGGCATATGACTTCTGTCTATCCTGTGCAGTCTTAAGTTGTTGTTGGATTACTTTGATCTTTTCTGTAGTCTGCTGCACAAGCTCGGGGCCCAACAACTGATATTCACCAGTTTCATACCAATAAACTGGTGATCTACAAAGTCTACCATACAAGGCTTCATATGGTGCCATATCAATGCTATGCTGATAGCTATTGTTATAGGCAAACTCTATCAAGCTCAGGTGTAGGTCCCAGCTCCCGGTAAACTGGAGAACACATGCTCTCAACAGGTCCTCCAAGGTTTGTATAGTCCATTCTGACTGTCCATCAGTCTATGGGTGAAAGGCCGTACTAAACCTCAACTGGGTGCCCAAGGCCTTATGCAGGCGTTCCCAAAAATGACTCGTAAACTGGGGACCTCTATCTGATACTATGGTGACTGGAACTCTGTGCAAACATACTATTTCCTCGACATACAACTGTGCCAACTTCTCCGCGGAGTAGGTTGTTTTGACAGGTAGGAAGTGCAGTGTCTTTGTCAACCTATCAATAATTACCCAGATGGAATCATGTCCTTTGCTTGTCCTGGGTAGGCCAACTACAAAGTCCATGGTAACATGATCCCACTTCCATTGTGGTATGGGTAAAGGCTGCATTGTTCCTGCAGGCTTCTAGTGTTCAGCTTTAAGCTGCTGACACACAGGACACCTTAGAACAAACTCTGCAACATCCTTCTTCATCCATGGCCACCAATACATGTCTTTTAGGTTTCGATACATCTTGGTTCTCCTGGGATGCATAGAATACATCGAAGAATGAGCTTCTTCCAGGACTAGCTTCCTCAAGCCATCTTCATCCGATACTATCATCCTCCCATGATAGCAGGCCACCTGATCATCCGAATCATGGAAACCATCTCTTCCTCCATCACCATACTCTGACCTAATCTGCTGAACCGTACTATCAACTAACTGAGCCTCCCTAATATGTTCTCTTAGGGTGGGTTTAATTTGCATCTCTGCCAACAAACCGGCTAACCATGATACTTTCAACTGTACATTATCTCGTCTTAGGGAGATGAACATATCTCTTCTAGGGCATACCAAGGAGCTTAGATGTGCTCTATCAGAGGATGGTGTTGCTGATTTTTTGCTCAGAGCATCTGCAACTACATTGGCCTTCCCCGGATGGTAATCTATCGTACAATCACAGTCCTTGATCAACTCCATCCAACGCCGCTGCCTCATGTTCAGTTCATGCTGAGAGAAAATGTACTTAAGATTCTTATGGTCTGTGAAAATTTGGAACGTTTCTCCATAAAGGTAGTGTCTCCAGATCTTCAAAGCATGAACCATGACTGCTAACTCCAGATCATGTGTTGGATAGTTCTCCTCGTGTTTCATAAGCTGTCGGGAAGCAAAAGAAATCACATGCTTATCCTGCATCAACACACATCCGAGTCTGTTCTTAGAGGCATCATAGAAATCCACATATCCCTTGCCTTGCTCAGGCAGCACTAGCACAGGCACGCTTGTAAACCTTTCCTTCATCATCTGAAAAGACTGCTGACACTTGTCACTCCAGATAAAGGGAACATCCTTCCGGGTCAACTTCGTCAAGGTTAGGGCTATGGAACTAAAGTTCTTAATGAACCTCTGATAGTAGTCGGCTAGCCCTAGGAAACTACAAACCTCCGTCAGTGTCTTCGGTTGTTCCCACTATAGAACATATTCTACCTTTTTGGGGTCAACACGAATTCCTGAGGCGGATATCACATGCCCGAGAAAGGATATCTCTGTCAACCAAAACTTGCACTTACTGAACTTGGCATAAAGCTTATGTTCTCTAAGCAAGGTCAAAGCTTGGAGAAGGTGCAGCTCATGCTGCTGGGCATCCCTACTAAAGATTAGGATGTCATCTATAAAGACGACAACACACTGATCGAGAAAGGGTCGAAAGATTCTATTCATGAGTTCCATGAATGCAGCTGGTGCATTAGTTAGTCCAAACGACATAAATGTGAACTCATAGTGACCATACCTTGTCCTAAAGGCAGACTTGGGTATGTCACTGTCCTTAATACGGAGTTGATGATATTCGGACCTCAAGTCTATCTTCGAGAAGACGGACGCGCCACACAACTAGTCAAAGAGATCATCAATCCTTGGCAGAGGGTACTTATACTTTATTGTTATCTTATTAAGCTGTCTGTAGTCAATGCATAACCGCATCGATCCGTCTTTCTTTTTAACAAACAAAACTGGAGCACCCCAAGGTGAAGTGCTCAGTTGGATGAAACCTTTATCAAGCAACTCCTGAAGTTGTTTCTTGAGTTCAACCATCTCGGCAGGTGCCATCCTATACGGTGTTTGGGCTAAGGGTTGCACACCTGGGACCAAATTGATTTCAAAATCAATTTCCCGAGGTGGTGGTACACCAGGAATCTCTTCAGGAAACACGTCTTCGAACTCCCTGACAACAGGAACTTCAGCAAGGGTGGGACTCTCCATGGTAGTATCTACCACATGGGCTAAGAATGCATAACATCCTCGTCTCATCAACTTCTCAGCAACCAAAGCAGACACTAAAAAGGTGGGTAGAATCTTTCTTTCTCCTTTAAAGATCCAGGTATCACTATCATTAGCGAACACAGCTCGCTTGGATTCACAATCTAAGACAACCCTATACCTTTCCAAGGTAACCATACCAAGGATTATATCAAATCCTTGCATCTCAAGTGGTATAAGATCCACTTGAATGCGGTGATCAGAAAAGAAGAGGATAGAAGAAGAGCGTATTTCCCACAAGACAACAGACTCCCTCAACAGATTCTCGAGCAACAAGCTATCAGTCCTATGACTAACTATCATATCACAGTCACGAATCACCTTCCGAGTGATAAAGGAGTGCGTAGCACCTGGGTCAATCAAAATAGATACTATACATGATTTAGACATATCAGAATATAAAAGTTCCATCTGAACTGTCACAACCCTCGGATCGACCACTACATTAGGAGGGTTCATGGCATAGAACCTCACTGACGCCTGAGGTTGGGCTGGCACTGACGACCTGGCTTGGGATGCTTGTCCACATCCTCTGCCTACTCCTTGGAACTGCCTCCTAGGAGACCCCTGCTGACTCTGCCTCTGAGGCTGTGTCACACTGATAGGCTTAGACCTGCAGTCCTTCATTAGGTGTCCCACCTTCCCACAGTTGTAGCAGCTTCTATCATGCTGTGGTCTAGGTGGTCCCATGACCGACACTGATGCTGAACTGTGAGCCTCCTGAGGCGGTAGGTTCCTTGCTCGACATCTACTCGGGGACCAATGCGTCCGGAAACTCGATCTGGGTGGTGGAGGGTTAGGTGGAGAGGATCTAGGCTTCTTAAAGTCTCTAGATGAAGATGCCTGGAACTGTGGGTACCTCTTATGGGTTTGTCTCTTCTCAACTACTGCCTCTCTATCCTTCCGACTGACTCAACGAAGGTAGAAAACCTCTCCCGGATCTCTAGAGCAGACATGGGAGTGGATAAGTCGGTATTCAAACCCTTCTCAAACCTCCTAATCCTTTCCTCCTCGGTGGCAGCCATGTGCGGACAGAACCGCAATAACTCCATGAACTTAGCCTCATATTCGCTAACGTTCATCATACCTTGTCTCAGCCTCTCAAACTGTGATATCTTCTCATTCAGGAAGGTCTTTGGGAAGTACCGGTTAACAAACTCCCGGCGAAAGTCTTCCCAAGAAACCTCTACTCCAGGCCTCTTCACCTCTTCCATGTTCCACCAGTGACCAACACTTCCTTTGAGAAGATAGACAGAATGTCTCACCTTCTCAGCTTCGGGGATGGATAAGATCCTGAAAGCCTTCTCCAGCTTGGTCAACCATAGATCCGCATCTGCGGGGTCAGCTGTACCGAAGTATTCAGTTGCTCCGACTCTGCATAGTCGTTCGAACGTCTTCCCGATACTTGGCCCCTCATGCTAAGCAGGTGCCCTGGGTACATGCACGGGCATCCTGTCGGTGATACGTGTCATGGAAGCCAGGAACTGCCCAAACATAGCTTGCACAGCTGGGTTCTCCATGTCAGTGGGGTCAAACTAGGGTGGCGGTATAGGTGTCTCAGGTAAGGGTTGCTCTGGCTCGGGGCTTCCTGCACCTCTTCGTGGTGCAGCCACACTACTTTCGCTCCCTGACTCTTCACGTGGCTCAGACATCCCTATGTATCTTCTTCTCCTGAGGAGCAGAAGACTCTATTAGACAAGAAGGGACACTAAGGACTGACTCGACATCCTAAGTCCTATGTCTCTGTAGACTCAGCAAACCTAGTTCTGATACCACTTAATTGTGGGCTCTGATCTCCAAAACACAAGATAAACATGGCGGAAATGAACTGATTAATCAGCGGAAAGCGGAAAATCACGAAAAATTAAAACCTTTCGAGAAAAGATCATGAGACCGAGAACACTTCATCCATGAAAGTTATGAAAATCAGTTTTAATCTCTGATGAGTCACTTCTCGAGTGAACATATACAGCCATATACAACAATTCAAGACTCCAAAATTTCAAAATCTCAGATCTGACTCCCGGGACCTGAGTGTACAGAGACGACATAGAACTTCTAGCTACCACTGGACTACTAAGGTAACCACCTGAGGCTCACTGCTGCCCCGGGTGCTGCTGCTGTTCTTCTGCAGGTTGGTTCCTTCGTCCCCGACGACCACCTAAAAGGTTGAAGCTTACGGGGTGAGACAATTACAAATAATTGTCCCAGCGAGAGTTATAACTCTTCGCTAAAAGCTTACTAGAAAAAGGTAAACAACATAAGGTAGTTTATCCTGCAAGGTAGACTTAAGAGTAGATAAGCAGTAAATTCTTCTAAGTATTAACATGAAAGACATATAAGCTGAGTAGGAAACATAAACATTGTATTCAAGCAGATTCAAATGTTACTTCTCGTTGTTCAACCTAGGCAAATATACTAATCGACTGAATTACATTTTTCAAACAACATTATGCCCTGTGGAGATGAGGTCTACCGCTCAAACTCCAACCGACCACTTTTAAGTCGCCTCAGTATCATACAAGGTCATCGAAAGAGCCGGATTCTCATGACCTTCAACTTCCTCAGTCAGGTTGAGGTACAACATGCAGGACATCTCATGTATATGCCACTATAGCTCACCAGGGTACTCTGGTCCTTCGCTATTAGAGTCACAGTGGCGTTCTGTAATCTCTTCACCATCGAAAGATCTCATGTTTATCTTCATCGAGGTGGCATCACATTTTCCTCGGGCGATTCGTGATACATCAACCCAACATAACACATAGTGTGGTATTGATGGAGTATTCTCCACATCAACCCCTACACCAGGACGTAAGGATATACACGTTCATCTCCCCCACATACTCAAAAGTATGCGCTCCAGGAGTTCCCTTAGGAAAACCTATTTCACCATCATATTACACCTGACAATGATGGATCTATGATCAGGGCTCTACATGATATGGTTACACTTGATTAGTTAGGTACATTTCAGTATTCTTTTCACATCATACATGTTCTCAAACATTACTCATTAGCATAGCAGCAATGAAAGTAGAATACTAAATGTACAAGTCTAACTCGCATCAATTATCATTTCTTGAACATCTTATCACAAGTCATCACATAAGCATGACCTTGATGATACTCATGGCTCTTACAGCCTATCATCTCATAGGATGCCACTTCCTGAGTAAACAAGATATGTCACTATTCATAAATCTAATACATGCTTTCAATGAATATGGCATCATGATCCATATCTGGATTTGATCATCATTATATAAGGACCTGCAAGGTTAATTCGGATGATAAGGATAAACAATTCATTTCAAATGATGTGCCTTCACACTCCTTACAAGAGTTAGATTCCCTGATTCTCAACAATTAGGGTTTACTATACACATTACATGCTATCACCCTAGAATTAGGGTTTACTATACACTTTACATGAATTGAACTCCTGACATCATCATGTAGGATAAGCATCACTATTAATACTCTTGGATTAGAATAAGATTCATCAACTATCATAATTAGGGTTTCCATGATCTCACATAGGTGGATCATACCCTAATCATGCACATTCATGTACATTGAAGGTACTTTACTTGAGTTTCAACCATATCAGGTACTTTCTCTCTCCTCTTACTAGTGGGTGTTGATTTTCTCTCTCGTCTCATAGATGATGGTGATTACATAACTCTAACATAGGTTGGGTTAAGTCCCCATTGATTAATATAAGCCAAAACACCACTTCCAAATCATTAGGGTTTGATTAAAACAAGATGTCACCCAATTGTACCCTTCAGGGGTATATTGGTAAAATGCCCCATTGATCACCATCATGGTCAATTCATTAGTCATTTAGTCCCTTAATGTTCTAGGATACCATTAGGGTTTAGATTAGATCACCATTGAACCAATTACATCTTCAATTGCTTAAGCATAAACAACCTTGAAATGTACAAACAGTTTCAACCTTCAACCACCAAACGGTCTTGAGACTGTTTGGACCCAAACGATCTTGAGACCGTTTGGATGCGTTGACCGTTTGGGGAGGGTTGACTTCCAAACCGTTTGGGCTTATGCGGTTTGAAACCGTTTGATCATAAACGATCTTGAGATCGATTGGTCCAAACGACCTTGAGATCATTTGAGCCCAAATGGTTTTGAGACCGTTTGTCCTCAAACAGTCTTGAGACCGTTTGGATCCAAACGGTCTTGATACCATTTGGTCCAAATGGGCTCAAACTGTTTGGACCTCAAAGGTGGATCAAAAGTTACAATCGATTAGGGTTATCTTTGTTGAAGCCCTCAATTGGCCAAAACCATGTTAACCACTTACAAATTGAGTTAATTATAGTTAGGCTTGATCAATTGGACACCAAATTGAACCTCAATTGAAATCCAACTAGGGTTGATTCCAACTCAATTAGGGTTTCCAATCGGATACTCATCAATGTTCAACAATGTGAATCAATTCGGGGTTGAACCAATCAATTGACCTCCAATTGGACCCAAAATTGGCCCAAACGGTCTTGAGACTATTTGGACATCCTCCAAACGGTCTTGAGATCGTTTTCCCAAACCTGCATCAAAAACCAAGTCATTTGGATAGGGGTTGAACCCTAACTAGGTCTAAAATCAGCATTTTTATCAATTCTTCAACTTATTGCAATTGGACCCTCAAAATGCCAAATTACCTCATCACTAGACCTCCAAATGGTCTTGGGTTGTGTCCAAACGGTCTTGAGACCATTTGGATGAAACCGCAAATGGTCTTGAGACCGTTTGGGTCCTTCAACCCAAAACTCAACAAGATCTATACTTGAAATCAGCAATTCAACCCGATTAGGGTTTAAGGGGTTGAAGTGCCTTCAACTCTCAACTGGTTAGGAATTAGATTATGATTCTTTGTAGGAATGAAATTCAACATGTTACCAGCAGGCCCTCAAATGGTCGTCCCTTGGTCAACCCTATCAAACAATCTTGAGACCATTTGAATCCAAACGGTCTTGCAAGACCACATGAGATCAAACGGTTTGAAACCGTTTGGTCTCAAACGGTTTGCAAACCATTTGGACCAAAAGGTCCAAGGTCGTTTGATAAAGTTGCCTAGGAAATCACGCCCATCATCTTCAACCTCTGTTAAGGTTGGTTACACCACGGATTTGCTTGCAAGAAGGCCAAGAAGTTTGGGGAAGAAGAAGAACTACTAGTACATGTAGGAACAAGTATAAGTATTGAATAAGCAAGAGGTTTAGAGATATAAAACCCTCCTTAAGAACGTCCTTAGAGCTCCAAGCTTCGAATCTCTCAAGTCTTTAATGGCACCTTGAGCTCCACTGGTCGGCCAAGGACTTCTCTTCAAGAAAAGGCTGAGGAAGGTCAGCTAGAACAAGAACCCTAGGCAAGATAACCACAAAAACAACCCTAAGAACCATATTCCTCCATGAAACCGAGCTAGAAGATGGTCTCTCCTTACCTTGGAACAAGATGGCCGGCTCCTCTAGCTCCCTTGATCTGCCTTGGACGGACCAAATGAGGTGGGAAAGGAGAGAAATGAAGGGAACGTTCAAGTGTAAGCATGGGAGGTGGTATATATAGCTAGGATGGGTTTTACCAAAAGGACCCCTAACTTGCTCCATTTTTCAACTAAGTCCCCCATTCTCTCTTGCACGTCCCTCCTCCTTTTCTAGGAGAGAAAATTTATAAAAAAACAAGGGCCCAAAGGCAAAGAAAAGGTCACCTTACTATTAAGATACACATTTTAGGGTTTCTTACTTTAAAACTTGGGGTTTTCTTTACAAGGTTGTTCACTTTATTTGATTAGCTAATGAGCTGCCACTTTTCATCAAATCTATTCTAAGATGATATCAAGTACCACACAAGATACTCTAGAAGGTGTATTTTATACGTTGCGCCCCACATTTTGGGAAAATTGCACTTTACACCAAAATTAGGGTTTCAAGCACAAGGATTGCTCCACAAGCTGCATCTCTATGCCCAAGCTTGGAGAATCCATCATACCTCATCATATCCATCCATATGGTGTCTCATCATCTGAGGAACATCTCAACATGTAAAAATTGCAAGTTAACCGTTTCTACTTGGGGAATTTGCACATAGATCCCTGCATTACAAAATAATACTAAAACTTGTTTAAAAGGGCAGAAAGGTGAAACATGTTCCTCAAGAGCTTACTGACATGCCAAGGAATAGTCACAAGCGTTTAATTACATATTTAGGCAAAACTTATAGGGTTAACTCATAACCCGAGTCAGGTATGTTATAGGTGGCCTCCCTGGTATGAGATTGCCTTGAAGATGAGAAGTTCAGACCTAGACCGATGTTGCCTAGAGGAACCTGCCTCGAAGGCCTGGGGTGAGGGTCACTGCTATCGTTCAGATGGTCTTCACTAGCATGCACGCTAGAGCTAGCGCTCACGCCGCTTCCTACAGCAACAGTTGTCTCTGCGGGTTTGGCATGAGAGGTTGACGCTGGGCCTTGCTCTTCCGTGGGCATCATCTTTGGAACCAGAGAGACATTGTCCTCTCCGTTCAGTACTGCCGCTTCATCGTCAATACCTTCCATCGCATTGTATATGATACCTTCCTCCACGTTTCCTCCCTCCGGTGGGCGCGTTCCCCTGAAGAGACCTCTGCCGCCGCGGCCTCCACGGCCGCCGACGCCACCTCCTCGCATGCAGATGGACAATCGCCCAAACCCTAGCAGAGCCACTTGAACCTTTTACATTAGATTAATGATGAATAGATCCTTAAAATACTTACAAATAAAAGATGCATAAGTAACCATAGTAACTTGAGGTTGTTTATCTTGGCCTTTAGGTAGCTACTAGGACATGAAGTTGCAAGAAAAGGTGTCTAGAAAGGATCAGGGTTTAGGGGCTGGCAAGATTTTCCTCCGCACTACTAGCTTGGTTTACGAGAAAAATCTTGCCAGCCCCCGAACCCTGATCCTTTTTCGACACCTTTTCTTTCAACTTCATGTCCTACTAGCCACCTAAAGGCCAAGCTAAACAATCTCAAGTTACTATTATTACTTATGAATCTTTTATTTGTAAGTATTTTAGGGATCTATTCATCATTATTCTAATGTGAAACTATAGGATCCTAAATCAACCCGCCATCATCTATTAATCAACTCTAGGGAAAACATGTCACTTAATGGTAAGGCAAGTATTCTAACTAGGGAGACAAAATTAAAATAGTTAGATTCTGACTACCATGGGCTCTGATACCTTGATGTAAGGAGGCGTGATCACCCCTTACTAAAAATTTGAAGAATAAAATATCCATTCCAAACACACTCAAATGTATGCTAGAATAGGTGTAAAATTTTCAAACTTCAATAAATGGTATTCAAAACAACCAAAGTATAACAGCAGAATAAAAATAATGACTATATTCAATTTTCACAAAAGATTATAAAAGTACATCATAATATCCCATAAGGGTTTACTTGTATGATACAACATAAGGATCTAAGTAGAGGGAAATCGAAACCATAACAACTTTGATCCAATATTTAACTCCTTAAGCTAGTCCAAAACTTAATGCCTTATCATACATGTCCACCTAGGATTGGAAGCATACCCCAACAAGAAGAGAAAATAGATGGCATTAGCAAAGGTCAGTATGTGCATACTAAATAGGAAATTGAGCAATATGTGGAATAAAGGACATAAATATAAAAGGCTTCCCATAGAAAGGATAAGGACCACCCAAATGTGTATCAAAAGAAAGTAATTGAAATCATATGATAACAAAATAATACTTGCCATTAATAAAACATATATTGTGCCACACAAGCGCATGTAAATAATTAGGGCACACACCCCATATCATCAACCTGCATGCATGTGAGATAAACATAGCCCTATAACAATATAAACACAATGGCGGCCAAGTCTCATAAAATTGAAACCTAATAGAGAAAGAAATAGTGCCAATCTCCCAAATATATAAAACATGAGCCAAGAATCACACATCTTGCCCTAGGTATGAGGTTCCTTTGCATCCTAAAAGAGCAGGAAATATCACATCTGCTCGGCAAGAAATAACACATCTGCCATAAAACCAATGCAATTACACTACTCTAGTGCTACTGAATCACATAGAATGTTAAATGTAGAGGCAAGTAGAAACTATAGTCAGAATATATAAACTAGTCACCACATAAGTGACTAACATATACATCAACCTCATAAGTGGGCAAAAGACATCACATGTCATCTTTTAGAGTTCCATCATGAACAAAGCATAAGATAAGAGTTCAAAAGAATATCCATGATTACATGATCAATATCAAATAAGGTAGTTCACATGAACCATGATTTTCAAAAGAAAAGACATTGTGTATAGGCTAATGTCCATAGGACAAAGATAATGAATAAGGATAGGTGAATTGCTCAACATAGAAGAATAGAGGATACATCATACCTCAACTTCAGAGTCTAAATAGTCCAATTCAGTCCTAGATCCAAGCCTAGGCCTCAAAGAACCTCTAGGGAAGGTGGACAGGTCCAATAAGTAAGGTTCCCAAGCTTTGAGAGTCTAGTTTCACCAACAAAGCTCCTATCTCGAGCAAGAAGCACCTTCTCCACTTTAGAGGTGAAAAATCCTAACAAAAGAACATGGAGATGAGGTGTTTATGAGTTCTAGGTGGGGTTACACCATGGAAGGCCATGGTTACGATCTGGAGGAAGGAGTAAGTAAGACTAACGACATGAAAATAAGGAAGGAAAGGAGAAAACTTACTATTTTGGTCGAAATAACCAAGGAGAAGCTTTAGAAACCCTAAATAGAGCAAATTTGGAACCGTACGAGCCTTCTTCACCAAGGTAGGCACCTTATTTTATCTTGGGACAACACCTTCATGGCCAAATAGAGTAGGAGTTATGCGATAAATCTAGAGGAGATAAAGAAGAGAAACATTTTTTTAATTTGGAGTTGGGAAGGAGTAGACATGGCTATATAAAGGAAGAGGTCAAGTATGAGGTGTCTATGAGACTTTCTATGTGTCATGTATAATTGTGTCCATGGACATGCAAGCCTTTATGCATAAGGAATAAGTTAAGAATGAGGTTTCAAGTTACTTTCCATGTGTCCAATGCTAAGGGTGCCCATGGACATGCAAACCTTTATGGATAAGGAAGAAGGCAAGCATGAGGTGTCCATGGAGCTTTCCATGTGTCCTTAGCCTAGGGATTTCATGGACATGCAACAGGACAACTCATAGAGTCTTCTTGAATATCAAATTTTAGTTTATGGATACTTATAGGTCATCCCAACTGACCTCCAATCAATGAAATAACCCCATTGGTTGTTAGCTTCTAAAGATAAGCTCATTTATAAAGAGAGTAATCCCTAAAATGCCCTCGGAAAGAAACACCTTCAAACCAAGGTGCAACTAGGTTCCCTATGGTTCAAAAACTCGAGAATGGTAAGGGAATATATAAGTATTATAATTCATGTGACAACTTACAAAGAAAACCTCCCAATTGGGTAAATTGTAGAAAAGTATGGAATGTACCTAAAATTGCATAACTTGCACAAACAACATACAAATTGGACCAAACTTCACCCACAAGTTATCTTTGATGTTTTGAATATGAATTTTCCATTATTTACATATGATGAATTTATATAATCACATTATTCATTTCTTATGCCTTTTACTCAATTTCTCTCCTAAACTTATCCTAATATTTCAAGGTTGTCCAAATTAGATGAAATTTGACATGTAGGCTAATTTTGATATGTAGATTTCGAATTTTAAGTTTGCTTCCACTTTTTTTACTTCTTTTTATGAGATATGTCATATGGCCCATTATCTAAACTATTCATCCAAATAAGTTCCTTATCTTCATATTACCACCAAAATGAGTTATGTGGCATATTTTATGTATCCATTATAAACCTAAGATTAATGATAGAAAATTAGGTTATATTAAGGTGATATATACATGCATTAGCTCATTGGGGTTATACTAAACATCTATTTAGGTCTAAGCTTCAACCTTGTTTGGCTAAGTCCAAAATGACAACTTCCAGGGTAGGGTTCGAGATCTAGTATGTTACACATGCCCATGTGTCTACCATAATGACACTCGATAGTAATGTGCATGCAAAAATTAAGAAGGCACTCTATACACAGATCCATTTAACTCTTAAAACAAAAAACATTCATGTGCACTTGTAGACAAAAGTAGGCAGAGAGAGAAAGAACCATGCTCCTTGAAACACGCATTAAATGATAGCTCCTTGTAGGGATGGCCATCACATTGGGCCAACCCTATCCAACTCATGTCTCGACCCGCATAATCTTACCTAATTCGGTCCATATGAGTTACATTAGTGGGCCAGGACAAATGTTTTTTGAACCACATTTGTATACGGGTTAGGTAGTATCTTGATAAAATCACACTGTAAATCCTAGATACCATTATATATATATATATATATATATATATATATATATATATATATATATATATATATGTTAGGAAGTGTGTAACGGCTGGTACATGTAACTTATGTGTGCTGGCCATTGAAATAGCACATGTGGAGTATGTTGGTAAGATCCAACCATACAGATTGATTCAACAATATATAGATTAGAAATTAAAAAAAAAATAATTACCATAACACATATAGATCATGACATAGCAATATATCATTCAATGTTTGTTGCAATTTCTGTAACTTACCGTTGATTCCAAAAAATACATTTTCTTTCATAGGATGATCTATGAATATTAGATTGTGGTGATTTTTTGTATACATCTTATGCAATGGGTAAACTTTATGTCCATAAGGTTGGATTATTAAATAGGGTTTTACAATCATCATAAATGAAGATGGGTACATGTAAGATACATGTACTCTGGTACACAATTCTTGTAGACATATATATATATATATGTATATATATATATGTATACATATATATATATATATATATATATAGAGAGAGAGAGAGAGAGAGAGAGAATATATATATATGTGTGTATGTGTGGGTACATATATATATAATGTATATGTATTGTATATGTATTACCTCCAACTTATACAAAACATAATTTTTTTAAGGAAAAATTCAGTGCAAACGTCTCGAAATATCCTAGGGAAGTTTGGGTGCATATATATGAAATAAACATTTAGACTTTCTAGTAAAAAGCATTCCATGGGAATTTAGTTGGTGAATTGGATGTTCTTTCAAATCAAAAGATCTTGAGTTTGAATCCCCTCATAGATGAATTTTAAAGAGCATATCTACCAACTATAAGTACAAGATACAAAGGATGCACTAAAATGTTGAATTGTTGAAACACATGTTCTAGAAAAACTGATACACAAATGCATTTAAATCTTAAAACTATTACCATTTGTAGAAAAAATGAACCTAGAAAGAAAGAACCTCGCTACTTCTGACACACATTAAAAGGTTTCTCTCTGTAGGGGTAACAACGAACAAGATCAACCCATCCAACTCATGCTCCACACCACAAAACAAAAAAAGAATCCAATACAAATGAGTTACATGACGGGCCATGCCAAAAAGGTTGACCCATATTTGTATGTGCGCTGGGTAAGTGCCAAGGTAAACCCATGCCAGTAAATTTAGATACACATATTTATTGAAACACATATATAACCACTTGTTTTTGTATATTTTTATACGATAAATTCACTTCAAACTTTTCTAGTTATGTTTCAATCCTAGTACATAATTGGTTGCATGTAAGTGAAAATATATTTGAAATTTTCAACCAAGAAAGCATGCCAAGGTTAGTTTAGTTGGTAAATGGGATGTTGTTTTTAAACGTGAGGTCTGGAGTTTGAATCTCCTTAGAGATGTATTTTAGGGAGAAATCTCATAGTAAAAGCACTACTCATAGGTTAGCCTTGGATCCACATTTAATCGCACATGCATGACTTGTCATTATGTGTATGGTCTAGAGTTTTAACCACTGGGTGGATTTAACATAGCCCTGCCTAGAAGTGGTTCCTCGACATAAGAAAATCAAGAAATCATATTACGTGATTTAGTAATCTACTTTGTTTAGTTGATTGGATACCGACTAAATTAATTATTTGTGTTGGTTTACATGATATGTACCTATCAAAATCTTACATAATTGTTGGGTACACCTGAGGAAATAGACTACTCATTGCACTTGCATTTTACTAATTGATGATGTAAAGCGAAGCATACTTTTAAGTTTCTATTGAAGTATTTTAAACCATACCTAAAAACAATTAAGGAAATTAAATATGTAGTGTAACATGTTGGTGTGTTTATATTGTTACATTCAAACAACCCCAAGATCTACATGATTACCTTTATTAGAACCATGTATCTACATATATGATTATAGAAATAATTAATTTTGATATGTTATTTGGGTTGGCTTGAACCCATCCCATGTTCTAGATTTGTTACAAGGGATGGGTAGGGGCTGAATTTTGTAAAAATATTTGGGCCCAGGACCACCTGCAACCAATTAGTAATATGAGTTTGGGCATGGGCTAAGAGAAACCGAGTCCCCATTGGATGCTCATCCCTAGCTCCCTATATACATAGAGAGAAAACAATTCCCACTTACCTGACCCCCAAGGAGAGAGAGGTGGATCATTTATTTAATTAAAGGATAACAAATTGAATTATCCCATAAACTTAGAGAGAAGGAAGTAAATAGTTATAACCAATAATAGTTAGCTTCCAACAAGATAAACTAATTAATAGAGGTAGGACGTAGAAAAATAGAGGAAAATATATTTAGTTATTGTGTCTATATATTTAATAATGCTCCTTTTTACCTCTTTTTTTGTATTTAGTATTCCCCTCCTATCTTTTTTGTTACCATATAATTTGGTAAAATAGAGGAACAAAATATTTTTGTATTGTTATACATGTGATACAAAAAAATATTAAGAAAAATACAAAAATCAATAAAAACAATACCAAAAGGTGATTCCCTCTTCTTCCTTTTCTACCTTCCTCGCATCATTAGGCCACTGTATATTATGATAAGATAGATGATAGAAGTATATTTTAACGTCTTTACATAAATAATATGATGTAATATTGATAAAAATACCAAAATGTAAACAATACAAAAAAATACTCCATCCTCTCTATTTTCTACCTCCCTCCTATCTTACTCGTGCACATGTATAATTTGAGGGAGTAATTTAGGTAGTGCTACAAAATTGGTACCAAAATATATTGACTTAGCGCAAAATACCTGTTAATAATACCATCAAGTGATTTCCTCCTCTATCTTTTCTACTTGCCTCCTTATCTTTTTTGGCACTATATTATTTAACAAAACCTATGAGGGAAGTATTTTTGGGTTAGACAATTAGTACCAAAATAAATGCAAACTATATTAAATATTACTTCCCTCTTCTCCCTTTTTTACTCCATCTTATATTTTAAGCATATCGTAATATGGTAGATACAAGAGTGGAATATTTTTTAGTATTGCTACACGCATAGTAACAAAAATATAAATAACAATATCAAAATAGAGGAGAGAAGTATTTTTTTGTATTGTTTCGAGTAGTACCAAAACATATTGATAAATATATCTAAAAGAGCTACATCTTCTCTATCTTCTGGTATATTATAATTTGATTAAATAGATTAGCAAACTATTATGTGATGTTGTTACAAATATATTATATTGATAACTTTATTAAAATAGAGGAAAGAGTTTTTTTGGTATTATTACACAAATGGTACCCAAAACATTGACAACAGTACTAATACTACTTCCTTCTACTCTATATTTCTGTAGGGTATAATTTATAAAATAGGAGGAAGTATTTTTAATTACTCTTACACAAATATTATACAAAATAAAAATAATATTACACAATAAATGCAAAATATACTAGAAAACATTTCCCTCGTCTCTCTTTTCTACTCCCATTCTCTTTTTTGGTACAAAATATTTTGACAAAGTAGAGGAGGGAAGTATTATCTGGTATGGTTAGACATATTGTGCAAAAAATTCTACTTCTCTTTGCTTTTTTATATTTCCCTCATGTTTTATGTACATGCCTCCTATCTTTTTATACCTCACTTTTGTATTTTTTCAAGTTCCCTCATTTGTTTTATGCACTTCTCTCCTCTCATTTTCACTATGTTCAACAACATGATGGATGATCGTCGGGCAGCAACATCACACGGTCAAAGAGAACGGGCAAGATTTAAACACGATAACTAAAACAAATAGTGGTTTGCTGCTATGCTTAACTTCAATTGAGAGTGCCGAGTTGTCTATAATTTTCCATAACGAGAAATCATGCGAAATCATCAAATCAACCTAGTGAATGATCAACGGCAAGTCACAAGCGTTTCGCTATAACCGCTTTTCCGAGCAACACATTTACCTCCTATAATTTTCTATTTCTTTCCTCTTTTTTCTACTTTACTCCTTTTTTGTATGGAGACAATCCATTATTTCATGAGGTATAAATAATAAAAATGATATTTTTGGGACAAAAACTAGTTTTGTATTTGCATTGATATAATTCTTTTGTGTTGTACTGTGACATGGTGAAAGAAATCCAGCGGTAGTGGCATAGCCCGGGTATATGCCCTACCCAAATCTAAAATTACACAGCCATGAATATATATTAGGCTTAATTGTCTAGACAAAAATATCTTCGGTACCCTACCTATCATAGTAGTTGGAAGATTCACATTCATGGTGCCCTCCTCTCCAGATTTTCAAACTACAACACTACCGAGAGGCTTCCCAAGACGCATGTGTGCACAATTAGGGATGAAGTGCATTTCTTTTTAAAAAAGTCAAATTTAAGTATTTATCCATAATATTTTTTATAATGCCAGTATTGTGCGTGCCACACACATTCCTACTATATGGATCCGACTATAAACTATTTCCTAACTGGCCATAGACTATATAATGTCACATTATATCATATGACTTTATTAATTAGAAGTACCTAATGTTACTTCCAGATGAAATGTTATCATCACTGAAATATAGAAATATAGTAGGTAGGCTATTAGGCTTATCAGGTACAATGTATACGAATGATCCATAAAATATTGAAACTTTTCATGTACTTCTAACAAAATATTATATATCCAACTACACAGATAGTATGAACAATGCAAAAACTAACATCCTGATTCCTCCTTCTCGTACTCCACTGCTATATTTAATATTTAAAGCCCATCTGGATGCAAAATATTTTAGCATAAGTGGAAACATTTTGATGAAGTTTAATTTGGAAACATTTTTGTAACTTTTTTTTGTTTGAAAAAGTTTGTTTCCTATAAAAATGAGACCATGAATGATACTCAGAAATGTTGTAATTTTGAATCACACTTCTTTTTAAAAAATATGACCACATGTAAATTTTTTGTTAATCATTAATCCCATTTAAAATATGAAAAAATAATCAAAACTGCAAAAACTAATTGGCGACAAACATGTGGATGATAGGGCAAAAGAAGTAATCAAGACATCTATTAAGAAGAGTGGTAGGTGGTACGATGATGATTACCATAAACATTATGGATATACAAGGGGATAATGTTTATCATATCAGTCGATGATAGGGGTGTAACCCATTATAGAACTTAGAAAATTATGTAAATAGAAGACATAAACTAGATAATAGGCAGTGCACTAGAAAAGCTATACCATCATGGATCTTCATTTCCTTCCACCATCTGACACCTCCAACCCCAAAGCTCAATCCTCTTCATCATTAGAAGCCTCTATGAGGAACTTGTAGCAGATAGGTTGCTTAGAAGCCCTATCATCACTTTCATCCTAAATGTGAAGACCTTGGAAGGGGAAAGTTTTGGTTCTATATTCTGAGAGCCAGTCTTATGATCATTATAATGGTTATGTTGTAGTTGATTTGGTTAATATTAAGTATTGTTCCATTTTTTATGTTTACTGAAGTATGATAGAATGATTGAATATAATAATGTGATCAAAATGTAGTACTTGATGACATGTGATTTCAGGTTGAGGACTTGAACATGAGATCACATGTATGTTAAGAGTATTATTCCTTGTCCAAATTCACAATCATATTTTATTGTATCAATTAGGAAGACACCAATACCTAAAGTCAAGTATGTGTTTTAATTGATAACTATGTGTCATTAGTCATGATTTTTGATCTCAAGTCAACATATAGGTACTTGTTCAGAACAAGTATACCAAAGGTACCGACATTGAGAATGATACATGAAAGCCAAAAATGTTAGTTCGAAGCATATCGCAATGTACAGTGGTTATTGTGGTCCTTAGACTTGAATTCACTACAACGATCACAAGTTAGTCAATGTACTTTTACACTCCTCAATTTGACCATAAAGAAGGGTTTCCATATAAGTCAATGCTTGTGAGCACTATGATACATGTGGATTATTGCGAGTGACATAGATGGAAATGTCCCTCTTATTTGAGTGTTATCACAATCACTTGATGAGTGAGACTATGAAATGATGGCCATGTTCATGTGAGTCGATATTTAGTATTTAACTCATGTTTGTATCAATATTCTACTCTTAATCAAGGAACAAAGATTGAATATTAAGAGAATGAAGTTTTCATGCCTTAGATTCAATTCAAATCTTATAAACAAAGGGACCATTCAAAATTTTAATGCTACTCACAATATAAGGTTGAAGTTGTTCTCCAACTTACCAAAATTACAATAGTGGCAATGATGTGATAGTATATGTTTCTTAGTGCTTGTGAAGTCATAAACACTATCAACATAATATGGAGTCTATAGGGTCACACATACAGGATACACAAGGAAGAGGAGTATAATCTAGGACACAAGTTAAGTTGGTTACTAAAATGTTAGGTAATAAATTGAACTACATCGGAACAACAATAGAAAATTTGAAAGCCCAACTAATTGATTGGAAAGTCTAATTGATCTGCTAAACAAAGATTAGAATGGTCACTCAACTATGAATTCAAGTTGATCGGCTTGACAAGATTAGTTTAATTAATCAATTGGGGTGCTTATTCAGTCAATCAAACAAGGTCAATAATTCAGCTAATTAGTTCTAGAGCATTCTGGTAGTCAAGTCGATTGACTAAACTCGATAGTTGATGGATAGGATGTCTAAAAATGGTTTCTCAAATTCAGTCATCATTGCCTATTCATCTTCCAATTTCTTTTTGAAAGCCATCGTCCTTCCTACTATTTAAAGGGACATGACTGCCACTATTTTGGTTACACCTTTAGACATATGTACCCGTGTTGTCATTATCCTCAAGGAAGGACAGAGAGAAATTCTAGTATATTGCTAGTGAGAGACTACTCGTGTCACATCGACTCAAGTAGAACAACATGGAGTTTTGACTCTTCCTAACAGACTACTTAGAGACACATGTGTTATATGATTGCAATTAGAGGATGCATCAATCACCATCAAGATGTTGTTGTAAGTATGTATATTTCTACATGAGGAACATTCTCAAATATTCTCCTTTATAAAGTATATCTCATGCCCCTCCTTCCCAATACATCATTGTTGACAAGATCCGTTTGTGATAAGTATGTAAACGAAATTGCATTTTCTGATCCCATTGTCTATATATTTCCCAATTTGGGTACCGAAGCCACGTCAATCTACAATATGTTAGGACTTAGATTGATCAGATTTGGTTTTATACAATTTGTGTATTTTCATATGATGTAAATAAATCAATTAGTAATTCATTTCATGTTATTTCTACATATGTTGTCGTCATATATTGGTATAAATGAAGGGCTTTATATGGGAAAATCTTATTTCTCAAGTGCACAAATGTAAATATTCATAGATTGCTTTCCACTGCCTCTAGATACTCTTCCTAGTTTGTTATGCATGATTAATTCATGGGAGTTTGTCCCCAACAAAAAGACACAATCTTTAATAAATATAAGTATATTATATGTTAATCTATAAAATCTTACCATCCCCTTTGAAATATGTTTTGTTTGGTGGATGTTTGCATGGTTATGGACAAAGACCCCATTCTATGTATACATGTCGTGGATGTGAATGTATCCTTTTGGTTTAGTATTTGGTTTGCATGTTGATCCCATCTCCTTTAGCACCATATGTAATGGTCCATATTACTTTTTAATTCACTTCAACTTCGAATATACTATGTTGAAGAGCATCAATGGATCCATTCATGGACCTTACATAGACAACAATCCTTTGTGGCTCTAAAAGATTATATTAGTCTGGACATAACCATTATAGTATGTTAGTGAATTGTGATTATATATATATATGTATAAATATGTGTATATATATGTATGTATATATATGTATATATATATATATATATATATATATATATATATATATATATATATACATATATATATACATATATATAGGTGTTCATTTAATACCTGCACGGGTAACCTAGAGTTCGCTACCCGACAGCCAAAAAAGTAACTCTTCTAGTCAGGAAAGTAATCCTGCTATAATAGAAGTAACTATTTTGATAAAAAAAGTAACTATGTGACTAAAAAAGTAAATCCGTGAAAAATACACAATAGATATGTATATAACCGTGTTTTTGAATATGTTGTTGCAAACCTAACTATCTATGCATGAAACTTTACAGTTTGCAAGGTAAAGTAACCCTCTACATGACAAAAGTAAGAAACTCTAAAAAAAGTAACCAAGATAAGGGGCGGGTAGCTACCCGCGTGGGTATTAAAGATGGACCATATATATATATATATATATATATATATATATATATATATATATATATATATATATATATATATATATATATATATATATATATATATATATATATATATATATATATATATATATATATATATATATATATATATATATATATATATATATATATATATATGGGCCCATATTTAAACCCACGCGGGTAGCTAGCCCCCTTATTTTGGTTAATTTTTTTGGAGCTTCTTACTTTTGATATGTAGAGGGTTAATTTATCTTACAAACTGTTACTTTACATGCATGGATAGTTACATTTGTAAAAACCATAATAAATATACAATTACATATATATTTGTTGGTATTCTGCACATATTTACTTTTTAGTGGTATAACTTTTTTTATCAACATAGTTACTTTTTGTTGAGGAAATACTTTTCTAACCATATAGTTACTTTCTGGGCTGACGAGTAGCAAAAATCCAGGATACCCACCGGGTATTGAATGAACACCATATATATATACATTCACTAACTGCATGGATAGCTAACTTTAGTTACCCGTGGATCTATTTTGTAAAAGAAATGTACCTATTTGTAATGAGACAGACAACGTCTATAATGAGATGACCAAATCTGTAATACAAACACTCATTTTGTATTACATCATAAACTACTGTCATAAATATCATTTTTACTATAATTAGACGTGTAATACAAAACGAGTGTTTGTATTATAAATTTGGTCATCTCATTACAAACAATGTATGTCTCATTACAAATATGTATCTTCCTGTTACAAAACAGATGCATGAGTGACTAAGGTTAGTTACCCGTACCGGTAGCAAATAAATGGCCTATATATGTGGTACTTGTTTTCAGTGTGTGGTGTTTTCATATTTATATGTACATAAACAAAACTCCTCAAATAAAATATTAATTCATAGATGCTTTCCAATGTACAACACACATGGAAACCTTGATAGAATATGCATGGACACACCAAATATTGGTGTGTTGTCTACTTTGGTGAATTTTGATATAGACATGTGGGTCCATCAACATATGGTGAATATTCTATTTTTATTGCCTTTGGATTTGACTTAAATGGGAAATTTTAACATGATTTTGCACCTACAAGCATGTAGATAGTTAATGACAAAGAGTTGTGTATCCATCTTACCAAGAATTGCTTTAGATGTAATTGGGAAACATTGCCTACCTAAATAGTTAAGTTGTGGGTTATAAACTAAAGCAAACTCAAGACATTATAAATTGTAGACCTTGACCCACTAGAACATTGTTTACTGCAAGTTTATGAATCAATAGTAATGGATATTAAGTTGAGGTAAAATATTAGGGGAAATATTTAATCTAATCTTAAAATAATATCAATTAAACTCTTTCAAATCAAAATACTAATTCTTGAAAATAGTTCTTGTATCCAAATGATAAACATTCATTGTGATCGATCCTTGAGAAGGAAAATATTAATGGGAATAAATAACTTTAATGACTAGTTCAGGGCCCCAAGAATTGTTCTTACAAAATAG
Source organism: Alisma plantago-aquatica (assembly GCA_963693085.1). Taxonomy (NCBI): domain Eukaryota; kingdom Viridiplantae; phylum Streptophyta; class Magnoliopsida; order Alismatales; family Alismataceae; genus Alisma; species Alisma plantago-aquatica. The sequence continues at coordinate 249,262,347 of OY856413.1, read as the reverse complement.
TGAAAACTCTATATCCTAGATACACTAGTACCAAATCAACTAGTTTTGAATGCACCTATGAAGAAAAGAGAGCTTATGATAAGAATTTTAATGAAGATGTGTCCATCAAGTGCCTCATATCGTGCTCCATGAATAATGAGGTTTGAAACCAACACGAGAACATGAGACTTGTTGAGATGGTAACCTATCTAAGGAATGTGTACCAATGACAATCAAGGAAAGAGAAGTATGATGTATTCAAGGCATTGTTTAGGTGTAATATGGTAGAAGGTGATCTAGTTGGACATGTTCAAGTTAATTGGTTATGTGGAAATCCTAGAGAGAGTGGGATTTCCGTTGGCCATTAGTTGGTCATGGATGTAATACTAAATTGATTTTTAGAGTCATATAGTCAATTTTTCTTCAATATAACACGAACAATTTTTTCAAACTATTGTAAAGTTGCTTGCCATGTTGAGAATGACTGAGGTAAAATGAAGAAAGACAAACCCAAATCCATACCAATGGCCAACAAAGGAAAAGGAAAGTCCAAGGGCAAAGATAAAGCTAAGAAAAGTTCTAAGTTTAGCCATAAGTCCAAGCCCTCTACACTTAAGGAAAAAGGAGGAGTGGGTAAAGAAGGCTATTGTCACTATCATCACCATGCTTTACATTCAAATAGAAAGTGTCCCCTCCACCTATTGGTACTAAAGAATAAGAATCATGGGACAAAGATATCCACTATAGGTATACATATTGTAAAGACAAATTTATATATTTCTTCATCATTGGTACAGATGAGAGGTAGCCCAAATGGTCACACCATGGGGCCCCTCTTGGAAAAGAGATATCCACTATATTGTACATATTATACACACACATTATCTAATTCCTTATGATGGGTGTCAATGAGAGGTAGTTGAGTTGTTCGTAACATGGGGCCCCTCATGAAGGGTCTCGTGTTTGACTTCCACTAGAAGCACCTCTCAGAAATGAATTTCCCACAACATCAGTCAGTCTATGATGCAACTTATTGAGATATTGGTGTGTGGATGCATGGGCTCCGAAGTTTATAATCCTTGCTATTTGGGCCTTCTCTTAGGGGTTGGGTTTTCCCTGGTCATCCAAAAAAATTATTCATCATGGGTATTGGTTACTTGATGTGCATCTCACATATGTTCAAATATGAAAGAACTAAAAAGATGTAGGCCCTTGAAGAGGAATAGGTGGAAATATGTGTTGAAAATGGAGTAGGAGTTTCATATGATGTTGTAGGCACCTACATTTATATTTGCACAATGCATTTATAAGAGAGTTAGAGGACTATTATTATGGATTTGATATAAATTGAAACATTATTTTAGTATCATGTTTTGACAAGAATGGTTTTGGATTTCACATTAATAATGGTTGATGTTCTATCTACAAAGATGATATCTTTTATTGCAGTTTCCCTATGTCTTATTGTCTTAGTTTGTTAGGCATGATACAAATGTCTGTAACATAGATACTAAAATGCTTAAACTAGAAGACTAAAACAGAACTTATCTATGGCATTATCATCTAAGGCCATATTATTGAGAAACACATTTATAGGCTCCATAAAGATGGATACCTAGACTCATTTGATTTGTATGAATAGAGACATGTGAATCTTGGTTATTAGAGAAGATCACAAAATCACATTTTACTAGTAATAGTGATGGGGTGAGTAATCTGTAGGACTCAAACATACTTATGTATATGGACCTTTTAGCACAAACATCAAAGGTGGGTATGCATACCTAATCACATTTTTAATGACCTTAGAAGATATATTTGTGCATGTAATAAAAAAAAGTTAGAATCCAATGAAAAGTCCAAAGTATTCAAAGTTTAGAATCAACTTGGCAAGAGTATTCACTCACTTAGATCATATCAAGGTGTGAGTACTTAAAAAAATGTTCTTCTAAGAGATTGTGATATTGTATCACACATGACTCCACTTGGAATATCACAAGGTAATGGTGTACAAAAGAGAACAATAACACCATGTTAAACATGGTAAAAAGAAATTAACATTGTTTCGACTTCCTTTTGGGGATATGCCTCTAAAACTACAACATTATGCTCAACCTTGTACTTTCTAAATTAATTTGAAACATAACATATGAGATATGGATAGGAAAATGTCCCAATATGTCTATTGTGATGATTCTGGGATGTGAAGCTTATGTCAGGAAGAAATTTTCTAAATATCTTGGACAAAATTAGACTAATGTCATTTTGTTGGATATCCAAAGTAAACTAAAGGCATATTATTTCTATATTTCATATGACAACAAAACATTTGTTGCCAAAAGTGCTATATGAATCACAAAGGAAATTATTTACATAAGAATTAGTAGGAAAAATATAATTCTTGATGAAGTTTGATACAAACAATATAACATTGAACCTATGGAGGTGTACACGGAACAAGGGGAACCATAAACAATTATGGAAATCCATTTTTTTCGATGATACAAGAACCTCAAAGGTATGGTAGAGAACGTCTTGAGATAGAGAGATTTGAATTTCTTGTGATTATGAAAGATGATGTGTTGGACATGGATGATGATGAAACAACAACCTACAATGAGGCTATTGAGGGACTATATCATGAGAAATTGATTGAACCCATGAGAATCAAGATGGAATTTGTTTACACCAATAGGGTTAGCACCTTAGTTGATCCAACTGAATGGGTACAACCCATAGAGTAAAAATGAGTGTTTAAAAAGAAGAATGACATGGGTGATAATGCACAAAACTATAAAGGAAGATTGGATGCAAAAATTTTCAAGAACATTCAAGGCATTGAATATGACAAAACTTTCCTTACCAATTCCCATGGCTAAATCCATGTGGATCATGCTTGTCATTTCAACTTATCATGGCTATGAGATTGAGAAATTGAAATTGAAACCACATTCCTCAATGGGAATCTTATTGATGATATGAACATGACACACCTGAAGGGTTTATCACTTTAAATGAAACCAAAAAGTTTGTAAACTACAAAGGTCAATATATGGATCAGGAAGCATCTGAGGAACCTTCATTTTGATGATACATTCAAAAAGTTGAAGATAAATCTTGTGTTTATAATAAGGCTAGTGAGAGCATAATTGTATTCCTCATATTGTATGTAGATGACATAGCATGATTGGGTATGACATACCTACTCTACAGTTGGTTAAAACTTGGTTGAGAAGTACTTTCTCCTTTAATATATTAGGAGAAGCATCCTATGTTCTTGGAATCCAGATGTACACACACACGCACGCACATATATATATATATATATATATATATATATATATATATATATATATATATATAAGTCTTCTTGGTTGAATGAAAAGTACAAACATTGATAAAGTGCTGAAAAGGTTCATCATGCAATAGTCTAAGAGAGTAAACTTACCCATGTCTCATGGAAAAAGTATCTATAGAGTTCAATGTCATGTTTCTTCTAATGAAAGGTAATGCATGAATAATATTCTTTGGATCTATCATGTATGAAATATTATATGTACATGTCTCGTTGCATCCTATGCTTTAAGCATGATGAGTAGGTACTTATCAAGTCTTACTAAAGGTCACTGGACCAGTATAAAGAAATTCTTAAGTAAATGATAAAAACTAATGATCAATTACTTATTTGTGGAGGCACAAAGGGGTAGTTTTATACTTTGACAATAATACTTTGAAGTCTACTATGTGTGTTGATTGATGGATATGTTTTATACTCATGACATTAAATCTTAATTCAAATACATTGGTAAAAGTTATGAACATGTGTAGCATACATACCTAGTTTGAGTATGATACATGGAATCTATAAATGATAGTCTATCTTGATGTGAATGTAATATTTTTGGTTCTTAGACTTGAGTGACTACATTGATCACATGTTGTTCAGGGTAATCTAACACTAATCAACGTGACCTTGAACAATGGTTGACATACAAGTAGAGCTTGTGCGAAATATGACACAAGTGGATAATGTGGATCACATCCTTATCTCCATTACAAGAATTTTGTCCCTAAAATTCAAAAATTCTTTTTTTGGTCGGAAAAAAAACTCTATTACTATTGTGTGATACCAAAACTTTAGGTACATCATATGCGCACCCCTTAATCCTCTAAAAAAGGATTACCAAGAAAAACAAACTAAAACTAAGGTCTTACAAAGAAGACCCAAAAAAGAAAGAAGGACTCAGATAAGGAGGACAACAAATAGCTTTCATACAAACACTAACTGGTATGAACATCTTCCTACGCAGTAGAGGAGGTCCACTATCAATATGCACACCCACAAAATGTGCAGAATCTACTGTCAGAAAGATATGTATCAGCTAAAGTCAGTACTCATGCTCTTTTGGTGACATCAAAACTGAGACCAGTCTAACTACCTGCACTAATGTAATTTATCATCATCATTTGCACCTTCATGTTACACCAATTGAATTGTAGGAAAGGCTTTGGCAAACTATATCAGCTGCATCGGTTTTCAGAGAAACAAGACCCTGGAACCCCTTCACACTGGCATTAACCTCACTCACAGAAAGTAGTGTAAAGAGGAACAGGAGGAAGCTCCCAAACCAACATATAGCGACATAGTGCCTCAAATTCATATACAATGCAGATAGAGTACCGGGTTCTCAATGAGAGGATGGAAGGGTTAACCTTTATCCTTTCTCTTCGTGGGTGAATTTTTCCTCCAATTTGGCCTAAACTTACTGAAATCCAATGAGTCAGCTTCCCAGGGATCAAAATCCATCTCCGAATTTGAATCCATTTCGGATTGATCATCATCACCAAACAACTTTTCCTTTTCCTGTTGGAACTCAGTAGAGAATTGGATGCTATTCCAAATCTTGTTGATCTGCCATGAGGAAGAACTCATCGTGCCCATGCTTATCCTGCTCAGCTCTAGTTCCCAATACAAATTGAGACTCCTGGCGTTGAACACCAGAGAAGACCTGAACATCTCAGGTTCTGGGATGCGGGGATGGGATTGGGGGTGAGGCTCAACAGCCACAGAAAGGACCACATCTCTCACCTACTATCCAATGGAGTTTTTAATCACTTCATCAACTGCAACAAAGGTGTTCGCATTCTCCTCTGACTGGTTGACGATCTTTTTTCCTTGATCTACCTTGGATTGCTCCTTGGAGGTCATGTTGACATTGTCTCAAACACCTAAAGATTTTCCCAACCGAACCTGGAGGTCTTTTTCTGACAGAGGTCTTCTTGTCTTCAGTGGACAGGAGGTGGCTCTGTGCCCAAACCTCTTACAACTAGGGCATATCACCGACTTTGAGATAGCCTCACTTTTTAGAGTTTTAAGAACTAAATCAACTTCCACCAATTTCTCCTTAGGAATTTTAGAATCGTAACCCATCTCAATGCAGACCCAGGTAGCATCAAGGCAGCCAACAACAATCGAGTAGTCGTCGATATACATGGGCCTACCAATGGTACTTCTGACACTGGAGATGTGCTTGCGAGTCAAGGGAAGTCTTGTGTTTTCAATTTTGAACCAAACAGGGACTTACATGAACAAGAGGGGTTGAAGGGGAGAACCAGGCTTCCACGCATGGGCCACAATCAATGAACCATCCATGAACCAAGGAGCTTCCTCGAGAACGCTATCTCTATCGCCGCGAGACATCATCTTGATAATGTATCCCTCCCTTTCCTCAGACACGACCTCGAAAGGGCCACTTTGTCTCCACAGCCTATGAATATATCCAGTCAATTGGCCACTATAAGGCTTCCTGCCAACAAACCTGATTTATAAGAACTCATCCCAGTCAAGGCCAGAGTTGTCCTGAATCGAGATGGATGCAACTCTTTTGCCATCCTTGATACTTGGCTCAATGAACTTCATCATCTCGACATCGATCTCACCTTGACCCAGCCTGTTGGTCCACAACCAGTCTATAAGTTGATTTGAGGTCAACGTCTCATCAGATCTACGAGGAAGAGTTTTTGGGAGGTTGGTGGCGGATGCATGAGGCTTCTCCCTTTCCTTGCATGGCGGAGCCCTAGATGCGTCAGGGGATCTCTCGAGGGTGCCTCCTTCTCCATTTGCCTCCAATTGGCTATTTGGAGGAGTCAAAGATGACTCGGTAGCATGCCCTCTTCCCCCTCAGCTGCTAGAGAATCGCCCTCTCCCTCGCCCTCTCCCTCGCCCCCGTCTGCTCTGTCTGCGACCCGTCCTCAAACTATTCAAAAATTCTTAAAAGACTGGGACCATAAATTCCATATCATACTATCTTCTTATTTAACACTAATATCATATTCTTGTTGAAACAATCATACATATTACTATACTTTTTTTGAAATAGAAAGGATCCATTTCATTACTAACATTCCATACGACATCTACATGATATAAAAACACACCAGAGGAGCAACCAAAACTCATCTTTGAAGCTGACAGATCACACAAGCTAGATTGGTAGGCGATAGGTAAATTTTAGCATAAAGGTCTCTACAATACAATCCTAGAAAATATCAACAAGAGATACCTTCAATATAGAAGAGAACATGAGATAGCCGGATGAGGAGTGAATTTTTTTCCAAAAGGTGATAACCACCATATGCATGCTCATAAAACCCAATAGTGATATCAATCTTGTAAAAGCAAAAAAAAAGAAAACATGAATCAAGAAATTGTCACAAATAGAATGGAAAAAGCCCATACAAAAGTTGGAGATAAGCTTCTTGAAACAAGGGAGTCAACAAGGACACAAAACAAAAGAAAGAACAAACAAAAGAAAACAAAGTCAAAAACATGATGAAAAGGAAAAAAAGTTGAGAAATTAGTAAGACCAAGAGCTCCATGGGAATGAGCAAGAGGATGGGTGCTAGAAGACCACTGACACTGAGTGTATAGCCAACTCATAGTTGTTGCTTCCAATCAAGCTCTAAACTGAGGAAGAAGAGGGGAAGGGTGCCTCGACACCACACCCTAAATCAACCATGATTATTTCATTCACCACTACAAACGCTTCAAGATCCACCACCATAGGACATTGTCCAGAGATTTTCTATGCCCAGACTAAGAGGTCTCCAAACATAATCCCTCACCATCTTTCCTCAAAAGCCTCAAATCTATGCTCGATAGAAGAAAGCCTTCCACAAGGAACCAGTGGAAGAGGGGACTACCCCAGGTCCCACAGATAGTGATGGATGTTGATTCAATTATGTAGTCACCCACTCTACTTGTTTTAGGTTGGGACTTATACAAGATATAGAAATTTTACATATTATTATACATTGATCACCAATTTTGGATGATCATTTTATAGGACGACAAGATATAGTGCACCATTTTAGGAGCATGGTCAATCTTTCAATCTATGAATGTGGGAGCCAAATTTAAAATTTGGTAGATCAATTATGCATCTAATCTCAACAAGATCAAATAGGTTTTAATACAAGATATGTAAGAGTCACATAAAATGGGAGTACCATTAGTTAAGATTTTGATATCCTCCATGGACTATGGATCCCTCCTGGGACTATGGATGTTGTTTGGGTTGATAGGCTGTGAAAATCTTCCATATGTACCTTGACCTATTCTTCCCATATTCCAAGAATAAGGGTTTTATTACGTGGTTCCTCCACATTTTATTCCTCATTGGTTTCCCCATCACATTCTTCTTTGCACTTATGGTCCTTACACTGGAGGAAACAACTCCATTGGTAACATACCGAATCTCGAACCCTACCCTAGAAGTTTGACCTTTTGGACTTAGCCAAACAAGGTTGAGGTTAGGCTTCAAATATGTTCCCAATAAGATAATGCATGAATGTATCACATTAATGTAATATATTATGTCACATAATTCATTTAGAGGTAATATGAACATACATAACTTAATTGGATAAATAATGAATTAATGGGGGCACTAATGGTCCATATGACATATCTCATAAAAAGAAATCCCAAAAGAGAAATTTAAGTTTAAAATTGTGTTCCTTGGGTCCCAATTGCCTTGGGAGTCAAAGTATCACATTATTCACATAATAATAATTCATTTAAATTCAAATTGGAAAAGAAGATGTGTGTTTTCCCCAAAATATCAAATAAAACAATAAATTACTCTAAAAGAGGAAAATAATCTTGGATTCGTAATCTACATAACAAATATAGCCTTTGGGTAAATTTTCATCCAATTTGAGAAAGTTTTCTTAAAAGGTGAAATCAGGAGAGAGAAAGTGTGTAGAACCTTCAAAATATTAAATATATGCTCAAACAACTCCAATATGTGAAATTGATGGCAAGTTCATATCCAACACATTAAATATGACTTGTGGGTAAAGTTTCATCAAATTTGGATAATCCTAATGCCATTAATGAAAGAGGAAAGAGAAAATGAGGTTTGATTTATTTAATGCATCAAGAGTTCTTAAAAGGCAAATCTAATTGCATAATCAGAACCTACATGTCTTAATTGGACTTTATGCTAAATTTCACTTAATTTGAATAATGTTAAAGCCCATAATTGAAATGAGAGAAAATAATGATATTTTGCACTCACACTTTATGCAATTTATAATTCAACTATGATTTCTGGATCAATTATTTCTCACACTATTTTCCTAAAGTCAGTTGATTTTTCTATCACGTGGGCTTTTTGACTGTGGTACATCTTGCACCCCGATCTGGACCGTCCGCATTTTAATCGATTGGTTGCCTTCTTTTCTTCTTCCCCCGCCCCTTCCCTCATGAGCACTGTAGTCGGCTCCTGCCACTTCTCCTTTCCTCCTCTCTTTCCCTCCTCATCTCGATTCCTTCTCCAATTATTTTCCCTATTTCTTCCCCTTTCTTTTCCATGCCATATGACCCATGTTGCAAGGGTATGTATACCCCATAATCCCCAAATTGCTAGCAACGAAGAGTTCCCTCATCACATATCTATTTCCCCCCATTCGGCCTTCAGTACCTTCTCCTCACCATCCCTATCCTTCAAATCCCTATAAAACTTGTGTTTCTTGTCTATCAAAGCCTCCTACACCTTCCCTCACTACTACAGAAATGGCTTATAAAATCACTTTTCAAGGTGTCGGTTGTATACATAAACCGACACCTAAACTCTACAGTGTCGGTTTCTAACATAAACCGACATCCAATCTGTGAAGGTCGACCAGACACAGGTACCACTTTTATTAAGTATCGGTTAATTAATAAAAAACCGACACCTAAAATCAACCTCCAAAACCAAAATTCTAGTGAAAAAATTACCTCCAAAATTTGACATATGGTATCGGTTCATAAATAAATAACCGACGACTAAAGGGTATTCGTGAGACAGGAATAGTTGTCGGTTGTCTTTTAGTTAAAAACCGACGACTATAATCTAGTATAGGTGTCAGTTTTTGGCAAAGAACCGACATTGTTGGTTTAATTGTCGGTTTTTTTAAATAACCGACACTTATTGTCAACTTAATAGCTCACCAGCGTGACCGACTCTTCCCCTTTCCCTGTTTCATTCCCGATTTCAGCTGCTCCAGCGATTTTTGCTTGCCCCCGCTGCTCCGCCGCCGCCGCTCCCTGCCACACCACTGCTCCCTGTCGTCCGTGCTCTGCCACCGCCGCTCCCTGCCGCACCACTGCTCCCTTCCGTCCGTGCTCCGCCACCGCCGCTGCTCCCTGCCGTCCGTTGCTCCCTGCCGTCTGTTGCTCCCTGCCGTCCGACCCTCTTCTCGTCGGCCCTCTGTGCTCACCGGCGGCCGTGCTCGTCGGAAGGCCCGTGCTTGTCGGCGCTTTGTGCTCCAGGCCAGGTACGCCCTTCCTCCTTCCTCCTTCCTTCGTCCGCCTAGGCGGCTGCTTGGGCGGTGCCAATGCACGCCCAGGCTACTGTAGGGCATTTTTTTAGAATGTACTCCTGCTGTAATTTTTAGAATGCATACTTTGATTAAATATTCTGCTGTAATTTTTTATGGCAATATGCCAATAGCATCATCACTAGATGTAGTGGGAGATCGACTATTTTATTAGGGCTCATACATATTGATGTACATAAACATGTTAGATTAAATGCTAAAAAGGTGTGATTTTTAGGGTTTAGGTACTGATTTTGTGCTTCTACTGAGCTGAATCCTCTATTGTCTATACAATACATGTTCTATGATCAAGTGATGATATGTAATGTAGAAATACTGATTTATAGTTTAGCTATAATCATTGTTTTATAGTTGTTTTATAAAGTATTTGGGTGTTTAGTATGGTTCCAAAAAGTATAGTATATATATGCATACATGTGCATTTTTTTTTAAAATTGTATAGAAAATCAAAACCCGTTCTATTTGCAAAAAGGTAAATCAACTGTTACCTGATCGGTCGAGTTTTGTGAGTGCACAACTCGACCGACCATTTAATTGGAAATGGCATGTTACCTGATCGGTCGAGTTCTGTGAGTGCATAACTCGACTGATGCAATCTTTAGAAAATCGACCAAGGATGATCGGTCGAGTTTCAATCCAGGAAACTCGACCGACCAAGTGCCTGTAATCCATTTTCTAATTTGCATTTAAAGTGATTAGAACTTGGTGAAATTTGTCCCAAAAATTTTTCTCTTCTAAGTTACAAGTCAATTCATCATTACAAGTGATTACATAGATGTTCTAAGGTTGTTTACATAGAAAACCCAAAATGCACACTTGTAGCCATTTTGACTTGAACTTGACCCATTCTAGGGTTTGGATTTTAGATCCTTTTCATGTACCTAATGCCTGCAAACATTCTAGGGTTTGATTTGAACTTGACCCATTCTAGGGTTTGATTTGATTAAACCCTAACATTGATGAAACCCTAACATCAATTGTGATGAAACCCTAACATGTACATATCTATTATTGTGTTTGTTGGCCTAGAAACTCATCCAAGATTTACTCATTAGGAGTAAATCTTGGATAGTCCCCGGTTTGGGACTGTCTTTGAACACCTAATCTCACTTAGGATGTAAGTGTATAATGTGTATTGGGTTTTCGAGAAAATTTCAATAGCATTTCTTCGTTTGTTCTCTAAGTACATATGTACTTAGAGAACAGTGGGGAAATGCTACCGAAATTTTTTTGAAAACCCAATACACATTATACACTTACTAGTGAGATTAGGTGTTCAAGGATGGGAAAGGTGGTACACATTTATTATATATAAGAATGACATCACATGTGTTTTTTGGTCTATAAAGTGAACAATCTTGGATAGTATACCCTAATCTTGTCCTAATATATACTTGTTTTCTCTTTGATCATAGAATGGATAGATCATGGATGTCCATTCGGAATCGATGCACCCCAGAGTTTATTTCTGGTCTTGACCAGTTTATTAGATTTGCCGAGGAACATAGGAAACAACCTAGAGATAGGTTCTACTGTCTATGTAGGCATTGCGGTAACAACTTGAAAGTCAACATTGGTGACGAAATCAAAACTCATGTCATGTGCAACGGGATTATACAAGGCTATACAGAATGGCACTGGCATGGAGATATTTCAAACCCGAAACCAGTGGATGTCGATAGCAGTGCTTGTGTGGAAGAAGAAATTGCCTACGATGACGTAGATGTGAATGAACCAGTTCCAGTAGACATCGTTGATGCGATCCTGGATAGTTGTGGGGTTGAGCACACCGATCCACCTCCCATTTTTAGAAACATTGTGCATGATGCTAAGATGCCGTTATACACTGGTTGTACTAAGTTTACAAAGCTTAGCACTGTGTTGCAATTGTATAAGTTGAAAGCTAACAATAGATGGAGCGACAAAAGCTTCACGTCATTGCTGTCTTTGTTGAAAGAAATGCTTCCTGAAGGAAATGAGCTGCCAATCTCAACATACCAGGTAAAGAAATTGTTGTGCCCAATGAGAATGGATGCCAAGAAGATACACGCATGCCCGAATGATTGTGTATTATTTCAAAAGGACTATGCAGATTTGAAAGATTATCCAAAATGTGGTGCGTCACGGTATAAATTGACAACTTCGGGGGAGTCCAAAACTGGTTCTCCTGCCAAGGTGATGTGGTATCTACCTATAATATCACAGTTTCAACGCTTGTTTGCCAATCCGATAGATGCGAAGAATTTGAGGTGGCATGCAGATGTTAAGAAAAATAATGATGGGATCCTACGACATGCGTCTGATTCCCCACAGTGGAAGAAGATTGATCAATTGTACCCTGAATTTGGTGAAGATGTCAGGAATCTAAGACTTGGGCTTTGTACAGACGGGATGAATCCGTACGGGACATTGAGCAGCCAACATAGCACTTGGCCAGTCATGCTTGTTATATACAATCTTCCTCCCTGGTTGTGTATGAAAAATAAGTACATAATGTTGTCGTTGTTGATATCGGGCCCTAAACAACCTGGAAATGACATCGATGTTTATCTTGAACATCTGATTGATGACTTAAAGAAACTCTGGGGTGAAGGTGTGATGACCTATGATGCTTCACGAAGAGAGACATTTCGTTTGCATGCTATGTTGTTTTGCACTATTAATGACTTTCCAGCATATGGGAATTTGTCTGGATATAGTGTCAAAGGAGCTAAAGCGTGTCCTATATGTGAAGAGAACACTGATTCAACAAGACTAAAACATGGCGGTAAGAATGTATATCTCGGTCATTGAAGGTTTCTTCCAAAATTCCATCAGTATCGTAGGAAGCGCAAAGCATTCAATGGATTGAATGAGGAACGGAGTGCACCTAAACCTATACCAGGGGAGGTTGTTTATGAAAGAGTAAAAGACTTCGTCAATGAATTTGGTAAGAGATCACAATGTACTACATGGAGTGACAATTCTTCATTCAAGAAGAAGTCAATATTTTGGGATCTTCCTTATTGGAGTTCTTTGACAGTCAGACATTGTATCGATGTAATGCACGTTGAGAAAAATGTATGTGATAGCATCATTGATACTCTGTTAAATATACCATGTAAGACTAAAGATGGTATAAAATCCAGACTGGACCTATGTGAAATGGGAATAAGGTCAGAATTAACAGATTTACGTGAAATGGGTATAAAAGAACATACTTACCTCCCGCTTGTTACACGTTGTCTAGAAAGGAGAAGAAAGCTTTTTGCGAATGCTTGGTAAATGTTAAGGTGCCACATGGTTACTCATCCAACATCCCTAGATTGGCATTAATGAAAGATCTGAAGTTGATAGGTCTTAAATCTCATGATTGTCACACTCTAATGCAACAAATATTGCCCGTGGCAATTCGATCTATATTGCCGAAGCATGTAAGGTTTGCAATCACCAAACTTTGTTTCTTTTTCGAAAGTCTCTGTAGCAAAGTTATTGACCCTGAGACTCTCGATAATTTGCAAAGAGAAGTGGTTGTTACCCTATGTTAGCTTGAGATGTATTTCCCTCCTTCTTTCTTTGATATCATGGTACATCTTGTTGTCCACTTGACTAGGGAAGTGAAAATCTTGGGACCGGTTTTCTTGCATTGGATGTATCCCTTTGAACGATACATGAGCATTTTTAAAGGTGATGTTCGAAACCGTTATCGGCCTAAAGGGAGTATTATTGAAGGTTATGTGGCGAGAGAGGTTATGGATTTCTACAATGACTTTCTCAGTGGTAATGACACTCCTGATAATGACAAGAATATTGACGAGCTATTTGGCAAAGGAATTTTGGGATCACATGTGAAAGTAATCAGCCGTGAGCATTTGGAATAAGGTCATTTGTATATTTTACACAACATGGATGAAGTGAACGTTTATATCGATGAACATACCAATTTCATCAAAAGACAATATCCTCGAGCCAATACAATGTGGCTTGCTAGAGAGCATAACAAGACTTTTATTAAGTGGTTTGAAGATAAAGTCTTACATCAACTATTTCAAACACCAGATGATATTACCGAAACTATCAAATGCCTTGCCTTTAAACCAAAGTTGACGTCTTATGAAGGGTATGACATTAATGGATTCACATATTACACAAAGCGCCAAGATGATAAGTGTCGTCCAAAATAGTGGGGTCACCCTTCAAGCATCGACTATGTTTTTTGCAACTGCAAAGGATAAGAGTCCACATGAAGCTAAAATGTCATATTATGGTGTCATTGAAGACATATGGGAATATGCCTACATAGATTTCAGAATTCTGCTCTTCAAATGTAATTGGGTTGATAACACCAAAGGAGTTATAGTGATTGAATTGGGTTTCACTTTAGTGAACTTTGAAAAGATTGGCGAGAAGGCTGAAACATTCATATTGGCATCACAGGAGAAACAAGTATTTTATATCGATGATCCTGCAAATGATAAATGGTCGGTTGTTCTTCATGGTAAAAGACAGTTCATTGAAGATCCTATAGATGAAGAACAATACTATGATAAGTATGATGACTCCAATCCTTTCTCAGTTGGGTTGCCAAAACCAACAAATATTGAAGCTAATGATGACTTGTATGTGCACGGAGATCACAATGAAGGATTGTTAATTGATAAAAAATTGCAATATTAGAGGTATGTTTTGTTTTATATGTTTTTATTTTCCTAAATATGTGAACTTTACAATTTGAATTACTTAAAATTTGAGCTTAATTTATAATGTGAATTATTTTACAATGTGAATGTGAACTTTACAATGTGAGCTTTACAATTTCAATTACTTTACAATGTGAGCTTTACAATTTCAATTATTTTACAATGTGAACTTTACAATTTGAATGTGAATTTGCAGATGGCTGACCATTCTCCTGATGACCATTCTGGTGATTACCGTGAGGGTGAGGACATCAATGCGCCACCTCATAATGTAAGTTTTATAAAATATCATATATTTATATCTATATGTCCATTTATAGTTATATCTTGTAAATGTGTTTATTTTGTCAAATTTTAGGTTGATGATGCACATGTACCACCTGAAGCACTTGATGCACTTGATCAGCAGCACCAAAAAGTTGACAAGAGAAGGGGCATCACTATGATGAAGAAGTTAATTGCGCAAAAGGGAAATGGACCCAAACTTGTTGTGGATTTTGATAATGCAGGAAATGCATGTGGTGTGAATCGTAATTCATTTGTTTCATATCTTGGGTTTGTTACTTGTAGCCATTGCGGTTGTCGCTTAGATTCTTGGCATAATGTTTCTAAGTAGAAGAAAGACTTAATATGGAGGGATTTATGTGTGAGTTATTATTAATTTGCAATTCTATTTTGTAGATTACTAAATTTTTGGATACTAGTTATAGCAATTCTATTTTGCAGAGTATATTTGAATTGGATGAAAAGTTGCATCGTAAATGCGTGATGCAACGCTGTGGGAGAGTCCTAAGGAACTATAGGAAAAATCTAACACGAGAATACATAAAAGAAGCTGACAAGAGGAAGAAGACAACCACTGAACAGTGGAACTTCCTGGACAAAGAAGAATGGGAGGCGTTCGTCGCTTCAAGACAAACTGATGAATTCAAGGTATTAGGCGTCAGTCTCAATCTCATTATTAATATATGTTGTATTCACCTATTCAAGATTAACATTTAGTGTTACTAACCTAATCATTAATGTGCATACTAACTAGGCCCTCAATGATGCACAAAGATCAATACGTGCGATGAATGTGCACGACCACACAATGGGTCCAAGAGGATATGCAGGCGTTCGCCAAAGACTATAGTCTGAGGCTACTGCTCAGTCTGCTGCTACTCAGGAGTCATCTACCATAGGTAGCACACCTCTTCCTTTCCATGGTGTCTGGATAGATGGGAGGCAAAATAAGAAGGGAGAAATAACGAAGGCCGCAACTGCTGAGGCGGCTACAAAAATGGTAAAATACAACTCTTATAGCAATCATTCGAATATTGATTATTTGTGTTGTTTACTTAATTACAAATTTTTGTATTGGCGATTAGCGGGAGCTGCACGAGCTGAGGAAACAAGGCAAGTTCATCCCTGAGTGAACAAGGGATGAATTGACAGTTGCTCTGGGTAACCCAGAGCATCCTGGACGTGTTAGGGCTGCAGGCGCAGGTGTGGGCATCAAAGCTTTTTTTGGGCCATCTCAGCGCAAACATGTCCTAAAAGCGGGACTTTCATAAGAAGAGGTAACATATTCTTTCTTTATAATGTTACTGTAAAAGAGAATTCAATAATAGGAAGCTAACATTTCTTTTATCCATGTATAGGTCGATAAGATATTTGAGAGGAAACTTGAAGAAGCAATGAAAAAGTGGCAGGCATCTCAGACTGCACCTCAACAGATAGTACCTATAGCTCCTACTGCAGGCTCTACTCCTACTGCAGAGGTTGGGAGTAATCCTATAGACCCAGCACCTAGCACATCCGCTGTAAGTATTTTTATGACATCGTAACTAGTTTTTAAATTCAAGATGATATGTATATATGAAATTGTAGTCGTTTCAAAAAAAGATGATATGTATATATGTATATACCATTCTTTACACAAAAATTTATAGGGGTTGAAGCGATGCCGTCTAAAAAGTAATGAATATGTCATTGCAGAGGCGTCGACTTACCCATACCTACCCGGGGAACAGTTTCACGGGTCTCCGTTACCAGCCTGTTGGCTTCGTGTGAGCCCAGTAAATATATCACAAGGATGGGCGGATCTTCCATTGCCATATGCCCACCCAGATTGTGAAACGCTTGGTAAGGCAGAAGGCGGAGTGATATTGTGGCAAAAAGCGGATGTCCTCTTTACTGAAACTGTATGATAAATTTACATTATGTTAAATTGTTAGTGTGTGTATATGATGTCAGTTGATCTAAAATTTTATATATATATATATATATATATATATATATATATAGGTTAAAAAGAAGACACCCACAACATCTAGGCCTCCACTTCCACCTCCTACATTACCTAGTTGGGTTCCACATGACCTACCTGTCCCGTTAGGTCCTAACTATAGAGGTATGGCAATATGGTTAGGCGAACATGATATAAACTGCCCTATAATTTTTTCTTCTGATTCAGATTCTACAGGTCAGTCATACGAAACCAAACTATTTATACAAGATATTTTGGAGTTGTTTGGAAATGAATGGCTAAATATATTTGTGATAGAGCTATGGATAAGGTGAGATCTTCTTTATATATCCATATACCTTGTCTATGATCTGGTGATCTGGTTTCTTATTTATTAATGCATGTGTAATTAATACATATTTTGTAGCTATTTAGACAAGATATGTGCAGATTTTGGATTCGAACATGTAGGGTTTTTGATTCCATCTTTGATTAGTCTAGTAGCTAAAGACCCTACGTCAGTTCAACAATACTACTGTGAGGGTTTTACAAATTTTGCTGTAAATAAGAAGATGGTGATAATGGCTCCATTCAATGTAGAGTAAGTTTACTTTTCTTATTATAATTTGGACTTAAGAAAATTACATTTTTATTGTGGATTTTGAGTTATGAATTTTTAACTTTTTTACCTCTAGTGGTAGGCATTGGGAGTTACTGGTTATTGTCCCCGAGACGTTCACTGTCTATTATTTAGATCCTAAGGGGAGTAAATTGAATAGAAGATTTGGACACATAATGAAAATGGCATTATTCCGGTGAGAAATATTTCATTTTCATATCTGTTAACATATGTTATTACATTACTATTTAATTGCAATGTTCTTTGTTACATTAACATGTAGGGGTTTTGATGAGTTCAAAAGGGCTGGAGGAAAGGTCCCCATGAAAAAGGACCAGCCAATAGTTTGGAAGAACTTAAAAGTAAGTTCTCCACTGCAATATATGTATATATTATTTATGTGAACAATGCTTAATTAGTTGTATTTTTTAATATTTTATATGTTTGAATTTATAGTGTGCTACACAAGACAACGGATGGGCATGTTGATTCTATGTCATGCGATATATGTACATGATTATCAAACATGCCGCACTTGATATCGAGTGTATTGCTACGGTAATATATAGTCTCATTAGATAATATGATCGAAATATATCAATCTTATTTATAGCTCAATAATTATATATACATCATTCTCATTACAGATGTTTAAAACTAACCCCACTACAGGAAAGGACTTACCAGATGTACATTCTCCCTATATGATGGGAGAATTAAATGAAGTAAGAGAAGAATGGGTAACAACCATACAAATAGTGGGGGTCTGAAAATAGAATTGGGATGCTGATAGCGAATAATGACTAAAGAATGATATTTTGTAAATGAATTTCTGAATTATAATATATGTGTGAATGTTTCTACATGTTTGGATGTTTCTACATGTGTCTGAGTGAAAATTAATGAAAGTGTTGGTTGCTATATGAATGTTTCTACATGTGTGAATGTGAATGAATGGAACTACAAATTGCTATCTACATGAATGTTTCTAAATGTGTGAAAATAAAATGGAACCGCAGGTTGCATTGCTAAATACATGTGTGAATATATATTTTTGTAGTTAATTTTGCAAGTTTGTGGCCTATTGTTGGTTGATATCAATGGATGTCGTAAAACCTGTAGTTCATAACTGAACTGCAGGTTTCTCATCCTGCGACTAGCCACAGTAGGTCTACAGACTGACAAAAAAAAAACCAAAACAATAGGCGTCGGTTATTTGTATAAAACTGACACACAAAGTTATAGTGTCGGTTTTATATAAATAATCGGCGCCTATTTCCTGTGGCGTGAAGATATATGGTATCAGTTTCTTACTACTAACTGACACTGATAGTGCCCAAGCTGGCGCCAACAACAGGCGTCAGTATTTGTATAAAACTGACACACAAAGTTATAGTGTCGGTTTTATATAAATAACCGGCACCTATTTCCTGTGGCGCGAAGATATATGTCGTCGGGTTCTTACTTATAACCGACACTGATAGTGCCCAAGCTGGCACACTTTCTGTGGCGTGAACGTGTATGGTGTCGGTTTCTTATCTAAAAACCGACGCTTATAGTCCCCTGATGGCGTGTTTTCGGTGGCGCACGAAGGGTTTGGGCGTCGGTTTTAGAACTGACGCGTAATGGGTGAGCTTTTAGTGTCGCCCACATAGGTGTCGCTTAGAAACCGACACTAAAGGCCTTAAATAACCGACACTAAAGGTAGGTTCTGTAGTAGTGCCTTCTTCCTTTCTCTGTGTAGCCCCATGTGTGACCCTTTCCATGGTACCGACTCCTTGGAGGGTGCACAGGGATTTCACGGTGACACTGAGACCTTTCAGAAGTCCTAGAGAGCTGACACTTAGCTTAGGAGTCTCAAAGAGTTCTTGGCACCGTTGCCATGGTCTGGTCTTCCTAGCCTCTGGAGTCCTAGGTTGATTCGCCCGCTCCATCACGTTTTGTGATGGTATCAGCTTCTTCACAGACCAATAGAGAGGTAGAAGATGATCCTTTGTTGTCTAACATTTATGTCCCTCTTTTTCTCTTCTTTGTTTTGTATTTCAATAGGGGTAAAATCATCTTTTCATCCCTGTTTCTTTTCCATGTCGTTAGTCAACAAGGCCCTTAACCAGATGATTTGGATACTCCAGATTGGTCTAGGTCACGCGCGACCCCCATCTCTCTCTCTCTCTCTCTCTCTCTCTCTCTCTATCTTGCTTTCTCACGAGTCACTTGGTGGCGTGGATTTATCTGATTTGTTGATTTTCAAAAATTCAAAATTGATTATTCATAGCTTAGAAAAATAAAACAAAATATGTTTTGAAATAAAAAAAATAAGGGCTATCCAATGGTACCCGTTTTGTTGTTCAAATCCAATCTTAAACAGAAGTGATTTTAATGAATTCACTTAAATAGATAATAATTTGTAAAATCCATAACTAAATATATGCATGTCAAAAAATATAATAAAATATGTTTTGGACTCAGAAAAAGGTAAACTAAAATGTGGTATGGTTTTGATAACATAATTTACTAATATTAAAAAGGAAATTTTTTGGGTTTTGAATAATTAATGGAAACCTAAACTGACACCACATATATGCATCATAGGTTATTTGGAGGCTTAGGCTTGGACATAGACTTGGATTTGGACATAGTAGACTCTAAAGTTATGATTGCATCCCACATTATTTCTGTGTTGAGCAATTTCTAATTCCTCTCTTTTAATGTATGTTGTATCCCATATTCCTCAATGTTGAGAAATTCACCTATCTTATCATTCTTTTGACTATGGCCTACACATATGTCTATTTTCTTGATATCATGGTTCATGTGAACTATCTTGCTTATTGTGATCTTGGATATTCTCTTGATATCTAATTTTGTGATATGGCACATGATAGACTCATTGATGGTATCTGCCCACTGTGATGTGGATATTTATATGTATATGCATGTGTTGTCCATTGTGTGATATGGAAATATTGTATATTTCTGACTATACTTTTTATTTGCCTCTATATTTTACATTCTATGTGATACAGTAGCACTAGAGTAGTATAATTTCATTGGTTTTGGTCTCATTGTGATTTTTGGCAACATTGTGATATTTTGGATGGTGGATGTGTGGTTCCCCATGCTAGGATAGGATGTGTGATTCTTGGCCCATGTTATATATATTTGGGTGGTGAATGTGTGATTCCCCATGCCAAGGAAGGATGTGTGATTCTTAGCCCATGTCTCACCAGGTTCAAGATGTGTGGTTTTTGGCCACCTTTGTATTTATATTGTTCTAGGGCTATGTTTATTTCACATGCATGCATGATATTGATTATGGGGTGTGTTTTCTACTTGTGCTTCATTTCCCACAATGGTAGTGGATGTATATATGGCACAATCTTTTTATGTTGTTTTATGGCAAGTATCTCCTTTAATGTGATTCTTTTCTCTTGATACCCACTTGGGTGGTACTTTTCTTTTTAATGGGAAGCCTTTTATATTTGTTGTCCTTTATTCCATCTATTGCTCCATTTACTTTTTAGTATGGACATACCATCCTTTGTTGATATCTTCTATTTTATCTTCTTTCTTTGGTATGCTTCCAACCCTAGGTGAAGGATATGGAGGATAAGGCTTAAAGTTTTGGACTTAGATTAAGAAGTTAGAGCTTGGAGACAATCTTGAGGTGGTTTAGATTTCCTCTGCATAGATCCTTATGTTGTACCCTACAAGTAAGATGTTACCTTGTTTTATAAATATATTATAGTCATGTTTTTATTCCCCTACTATACTTTGGTTGTTTTGAATACCATTAATAAAGATTTGAATTTTTTATACCCACTCTAAGCATATCTTTGAAGTGTGTTTGGACTGGAGGTTTTATTGTTCAAATATTTAGTAGAGAGGTGGTTTCACTTCTTTACACCATCCTTGTTACTTCTTCAAGTTTGTGGATTCATTTTCAAGATATATTTAATTCTATAGGTTACTCATAATGAAAACTTCAATTTCAAGATATTTGATCACGGAAAACTTACAACAAAGTCATATTCTTATGAATTAATTCAGAATTCAATTTTCTATGACATTAAGCTATGCATAATTGAGAGAACAAGGCTCAATTCAAGATGAAATACTAGAGAGAGATAAATATGGGAAGTTTCCCTACTTCATTGTAAATTGATGGTTTAGGTAATTCATAGAGAAAATATGAGATGCTAGACTACTCTCTAGGGTTTCAAAGGAGAACCTTTCAGTCCATTTATGGATCCATTAAGGCTAGGAGGAACGGGTAACTTCAAGCACCATATCTAGATGGATAAGAGATGATTACTAGCCAAAACCCCTTTTTTCACAATCCTAGAGACCTCAGTTTCGCCATTGGACTTTTGGTTTTCTAAGGTTCAAGAGACTGAAAATATTAAAATGTTATGTGATTAGACATATACCAATTGTCACAGATCTATTTTTACCCCAATTTCAATCGGACTACCCAATAAGTTCTTGTTAAAAGGATTGAAGTGTTAAAATTAGGGTGACCACTTGATCAAACAAAAAACATATGTAATAATTTAAAATAAAACTTCTCCTTTGATATTTAACCAAAAAGTGGTTGCAATTGGGCCCAAAGGCAACATAATATGAAAGATAAAAGAACATAAACTAACTAGACAACTACTAGATACCAAGTACATTATTATAACCAATGAAATTCTTTTTTTTAAGCTTGTTCAAAGTTATCAATAGATAATGATGATAGAAAAAGCATGATCTTGGCAAGTTATCATTATATACCTGACATGAAATCATAAAATTAGACTCAATCAATGTGAAATCATTAGTGTAATGTGAAAAACCAAATAAGCTGTCAGGATTATATGAATATAATGCTTGGGAAAAGTAGTATAAAAATAAGTGATAAAACGAATCTCAAGAATATTCATTTATCAAAAGCAAGCACCTTTTATTTACAAGTTCCATTATACTTGAGAGGACATGAAAAACATGTCCAATGTGAGGGCATACACAGGATAGGTTCAGAGAGTCATGACTAATTAAGGAATACCTAAGTATCCTCCAATAGGTGGATTTAACCCAAGATACTGGCAGGTGCACCAAGACTTCCACTCTTACCCCCAAGATTAAGCGAGGTGCAACAAGTTTTTATGCTTACCCAAGATACAAGAAAGTGCAAATGAGTACAATATTAACATGGAAATTTAACTTATGTTTCAGGTTTTGTTAATTTAAAATATAAGAAATACAAAAGACTAATTGGTAGGGAACAAAGTATCTAAAACAAGTATCATAGAAAAACATAGGGAGTCATACATATACTATACAACAAACAAATCAAGATCAATAGGAAAATAAAGCCTACATTTGAGATTTAGGGTACAAAATTTTTGGAATAGTTAAATAAATACGATCAAAGTCCTAGCATGTAAAATGGTACACATGCATAAAAATGTGAATCCAACATTTATGGTCACAATGACCTAGATCTAGGTTTTAAGTCTAACTACTTGAACATAGGTGTGGTTTTGCATCCATGAACAACATTCAATGTTTTCAAGTATTCAAGATGAGTATCAAGTTCCAACATCATTTTTAGTATCATATTTAAGGCAATGTCCACACCTAGTTCATAATAGGAGTTAACACTTAGAAAGCCAACTTGACACAATCAAAGGTTTAAAGGTAAAAATTCAATTATAGGTTTCATGATATGATGAAATATGTTTTTTATGATCTTAAACGGGGACATCATAAGATTTAATTGTATCTAAGACATATGATAACACAATCAGTTTTATATGGAAATCATCAAGTTTCATATCATTTTCATGGCAATAGGCATCATAGAGTGATTAAGAGTGGATCCATATACTTTGATTAATTGTCAAGATATGAATTTGAAAATATTCTGCATTCTTGAGTAATAAAATAGGACCATGTTAGTAGACGTAGACTAGTAATAAAAAAGACCACTAATAACATACTAGTTTGTGGATATTTCATTCCTTAGTTACTTCTAATCTCCTCTCCACATGTGGAGTTACCTTAACTTTACACCATTTTGCGCATGTATACCATTTAGGCCTTGATTAAAAATTAATGAATAGTTTCTATGTACTCAACTAGAGATAAGATGGTTTTTGCTGTTGAGGAAGAACGTCCATTAGTTTCCATAATCAATGGAGACCACAACAGTCAAGGAGCTACATCATCTAACCTTCAATATTTATACATCTGATGGTTAGTAAAGCAATATATCGGTGTTACCATCATATCTTAAGAACTGATAGCTAAGACCCAACCTTCCTATTAGAACAACCATCATATATCCAATGAACTGACACTCCATCAGATCATCCACAATTGACACCGATCGCTAGGCATCGACCCTCAAGATTCGATGGTCAGACAATCTCGAAGATCCGATCGTTAGACGAGCTAAGGAACTGATTGTCCACCGAAGGAATCACCCCTCCAAGCAAAAACCATCAGTTTCCTAAGATCTAATGGTCTGACAGAATCCCAGTCTAAAGGCCAACCAACAGAAGGGGAATTGATGGATCGGTTGAGCAGTCAAAATCCAATGGTCACGGTCAATCCAAGGCCATTAGGGGCACGTGCCTAAACTTGTAGTTCAAGTAAAGAGCGCCTGACAAAAGCTATAAATAGCACCCCAGAGTGCCGATATGGAGGTAGCTCCCCATGGAAAGTCACATCCTTTTCATCTTGAATCTATCTCTGATCCTTCATTTGTTCAATTCATTCCTATGTCCATCTCCATGTCATACAATACTAGTAAATTCTTGATGCTACTCACCACCATGTGTGGCTAAACATATAGACTGGGTTTGGAGTAGCCACTAAGGCTCTCCCAATATGTAAAACTTATATATGCTAAATGATATGCTATTAGTAATGTTTATCTCCATACGTTTGGTATTAATGTTTCACTAGTTTACTTAGGTACCATATTGTGTTGTTTGATTGTTAATGCCTTAATAGAGTAGTATTAACCATATCTTAGAGTTATGGAGTTGCTTGAATGCATGTGAATGTTGGATTGATTAATCTAATGATCTTATGGTTTTATTATGGTTGTTTGTTTGACATGTTGACAGAGAGGCATCCTTATAAACTAAATGTATCCTAAGCTCAAGAGAGGAGGGAATAGACAGTTATGATGATTGCTTGTAAACTTGCTAATTATATATGATGGGTGTGAGTATTGAGTATTGATGAGAGACCATAGATGGTCAACCCTAATCTAAGTTTCTTTGATCCAAATTTGATATATTATATATAAGATTTTCTTTATATTTTACTTTACTTCTTGGTTTAATTACCTTGTTTTAATTTTTTATTTCCCTTTTCCCTATGGATCGACCCTAATTTACTACATCGGACTTCGTATCATAGTTGCAGGGGTCTGAGTATTTGGCTATAAACATTAGAGCATGACTACTCTAGATCTGCTCCTTTTTAGATGTGTGATTCAGGCAATCAACGTTTTGGCATCGTTGCTGGGGACGACACAACATGTACTAGTAAGAATATGAGTCTACTTATCATACACATGTACTTCAGGTCTAGAAAATAGATTTGACTACACACTTTCAATTCTGATAGCTCTAACTACCTCAAATACTTTGTATCACACACCCAATTCCTAACTTGACTCTGCAAAATTTTTTAGATTGTTTTAAATGAAGCAAACTATTATCACTACCAACCATAAGAACCATGCCTCCTTGTAGGGGAGGACAACAAGTAATCCAAAGTGATGCTAGGGTGGAAGACCTTCACGACGATCATGAATCTGATCATGAGGAAGAATGCGAAGAGGAACATGAAGAAGAATGGAGTGAGGAAGAATTTGAACAAGAACGTGATGAAGAGGAACATGAAGAAGATCGCAAGGAAGAGCTCTGTGGTGATGGGCATCATAACAAAGCAAGGAGATATGGGAGAAACAACAAGAACAACAACAATAATGATAAAAATAGAAACAACAACGATGATGACGATGATGGAGGCCTTTCCCTTTGTGAGTTAGCTACTACTAGGGCCAACGAATATAGATGCCCAATCATCATTCCTAGGTTCTATTCTCCAAACTTTGAAATCAAGCCAGCAATCATCACCATGATCCAAAACAAAACCTTTGGAGGCAATTCACATAATGAGAATCCTTACCATCACCTGGATGCCTTTAAAAATACATGTGACATCATCAAGATGAATAGGGTGCCACAAGAGGTAATATATTGCAAGGGATTTAACTTCTCTTTGAGGGATAAAGCTCTGTCATGGTATTTTTCTCTACCCGACAAAAACCAACATTAACGAATGGCACCCTTTGCTGATGCTTTTTTCACCAAGTTTTACCTAATGGAGAAAACCCTCAGGAACATGTACAAGATCATTAGGTTCATATAGAATCTAGGTGAGAACTTGTATGAGTCATAGGAAACATTCCAAGAGTATTAGAGGGATTACCCTCATATAACTATGATAAGGGATTTCTAGTTACTACCTTTTACAATGGGATTACTTCAGCTGAAACGACTTTGCTAAATGTTGTAGTAGGAAGCAACTTACTTGGTAAGAACTCAAAGAAGACTATGAAGACCATTGATAACATGGATACCTTGTAGGCCAATATAGATTAAGATAGGGAAATGATAGTGAAGGTATAATCTAAAGGTACTACAATGGAATATAATTCTTTAGAGACCATAACTGCCTAGATTCAGAGAATTTCTATAGATGTTTAACAATTAAAGGATTCTTGAAGAAAGGGAAAGGGAAAAGCCGAAAAAGTGATGAAATCTATTACCTACGGGGAAGGGGGCATGGGATTTGAAAACTGCAGCTACACCCAACTTGAGGAAGATAGCGATGAAGAAGGAACTGACAATGTCTCTTATGCTAACTTCAAGAGACCAGATCATCTTGGATTCTCTTACAAAAACAAGGATGCCACTGAAAATGCTCATAAGCTAAACTACCCACCTAAATGACCACCAAGTTTTAGAAGAGGTGGAAGACCATATGTGTTCACCCACAAAACGACCTACCAACAAAAAAAGAGCAACTACTAAGGATAAGGCTAAAACCCCCAAAAAAATTCAAGCGGGTCAAGTCAGGACCAAAGTCAGAACAAAAATACCATTCAACTAGATATGATGTATGAACTTTTTGAATTTGCAAAAAGACAAGTGATGGTGAATGAACAACTAACCTAAAGTGCCATAAAAAACACTAGCATAGTGAATGCGATGTAGACTCAGTTGGGGGGCATGACAACTTAGATGGATGACATGCATACCCACAAGAAACAAATTGGTCAACAGTTGGCGCAACTGATAGAGCTAATAAAGAACTCACAGGGAAGGATACCATCGAACACCAAAAGTGTAAAAATGGACACTTTCTACCCAGGAATAGTTCTATTTATGAATTGGGATCTCTATGACCTAAGAGTTCCATTTCCCTATAAGTTGATCAAGGCCCAGTTGAAAAGAAGATACGAAAAGCTTATGGAATCTTTGAAAAACTACAAATGGATATGCATTTCCTTGATTCCATTGAGGAAACACTAACATATGTAAAGTTCTTCAAAGATATGATTATGAAAAGAAGGCAAGGGGACCAAGTGAAAATGGTGAGACTAGAAAATATGTCCAGCTCCTCATTCAGGAAAAGATGCATGCTAAGAAAAAAGATCCTAGTGCCTTCACAATCCCATTCAATGTGGGAGACAACAAAGTAAGACAAGGTCTGGAAGACCTTGGAACAAGTATTAGCCTCATGCCTCTCACACTAGATTAGAGGCTAGGACTAACAAAGATGGTAAAGATAGGAACAAGAATTCAATTCGTTGACTATTTTTTCACTAAACCAGTACGAATAGTCAAAGATGTCCCTATACAAATGGGATGATTCTTTATACCAAGTGACGTAGTTGTGATTGATAATGTGGAAGATATGACATTCCCAATGATCTTCAAAAGACCATTCCTCTCAATTGGGAGAGCTTTGATAGATGTCGAACATGAGATCATCACCATAAGAGTAGGAAATGATCACATTGATTTTCATGTTCAAGGCATCATGAGAGGACCATCTCTATTCGAGTCAGACTATTTCAAGGACAACCACTACCAATTTTGTGAGAGGTCCAATAGGAAAATGGTATAGTTGATCTGCTCATGAGGGCATTGAACAATCCTGACCCAAATATTGAAGACCATGAGGTTGTTGAGAATCTAGTTTATTTGAATCAACTCAAAGAGGAGTACAGTAACAAAGAAGATGCATATGTTTAGTCCATGAAGTATGCCTCTCTTGAGCAGTCTCCATGGAAAAAGGAAGCACCGAAGCCCAAAACGGAGCTAAAGAATCTCTTTGAAGGGTTGAAATATGAATTCCTGGACAATAAAGAAAGGAACCCAATGATTATAAATTTTGCCTTGATAGATGACCAACAAGGGAAGCTATTAAATGAACTCAAGATCTAAAGAAAGGCCATAGGATACTTTGTTCAGGGCATCAAAGGCCCAATACCAGTTGTGTGTATGCATAGAATAATTCTGGAAGAGAATGCCAAACATCTAGCCCAACCTCAAAGAAAGTTTAGTTATATGCCGAGGGAGGTGGTAAAGAAGGAGGTGATAAAACTTTCACAAGTATTCTATACCCGATAAGAGACAACAACTGGGTAAGACCAATAGACATAGTTCCTAAAAAGGGAGGAATGATAGTAATGAAAGGTGAAAAGGGCGATGAGGTGGCCACACAAATAGTGACCAAATGGAGGTTGTGCATTGACTATAGAAAGATCAATGCCTCCACTAAGAAAGATCTTTTTTTTTCATTTTTGTTCATAGATCAAGTCCTAGAAAGATTAGCTAATTATTCATATTTGTGCTTCTTAGATGGATAATCAAGAGTTTATCAAGTCAAAGTCCACTCAAATGATCAAGATAAAACGACCTTCACCTGCCTCTATGGTATATATGCATTTCAAAGAATGTCATTTGGCCTATGCAGCACACCTGTGACATTCCAAAGGTGCATGGTTTTGATTTTTCCTAATTTCTTGGAAGATATTATGGAAGTATTCATGGATGACTTCTCTATTTCTGGAATTAATTCCAACAATTTCCTAACGAACTTACCCCATGTTCTGGAAAGATGTGAAGAAAAATAATTAGTGCTAAATTAGGATAAATGTCACTTTATGGTCTAACAAGGAATAATGCTCACCCATAAAATCTTCAAGAAGGGAATAGAAGTTGATCTGAGAAAGGAAGAAGTCGTATGTAAGATTCCACCTCCCAAATAAATTACTAGGGTGAGAAGTTTTTTGGGGCACGTAGGTTTCTAAGAGAGAATCATTGGTTTCTCAATTTCTCTTTGATCTTGTGTGTGACAACCCCTCCCCCTCTATTTACTCCGACCCTCCAACCACAAATTGGAGACAAGATCTAGAAAATTCATCAAAAACTTCTCTAAAATTGGAAAACCTGTATCCAATCTACTAGTTAAAGATGTTGTGTTCGATTTTGTAGATGAATGTGTTGAAGCTTTCAAAACTCTAAAGGACGCCATAATGACAACTTAGATCCTTGAAGCTCTAGAGTGGAATTTCCTTTTAAGATAAATGTGTGATGCAAGTGATTATGCTATTAGAGTATTGCTCGGGCAAAGAAAGGACAAGAAACATCATGCAATCCATTATTCTAGCAAAACTCTAGATCATTCCCAAGTTAACTACACCATAACAGATAAAGAGATGTTGCGATAGTATTCACTTTTGACAAGTTGAGGTCCTCTCTGATAGGGTCAAAGGTGAAAGTTAACATAGACCATGGAGCTATCAAATACCTAATGCGGAGGAAAGATATCAAGCCCAGACTTCTGTGATGGGTTCTGTTGCAGCAAGAATTTGATTATGAAATTATCGACAAAAAGGGAACAAAAAATGTTGTTTCTGACCGTTTGTCATGAATCATGGTTACTAAAAAAGACCCACTGCCTATCAAGTACAACTATGCTGATGAGGCCTTGCTGATGGCAAGGTCTATTGAACCCACTTTACCCTGGTATGTAGACATTTGCAATTTTTTGGCATGTCAGCAATTGCCTCCTAGAATCTCTTACAATCAAAAGAAAAAGCTATTTTCTGATTTGGAGAACTACTATTGGGATGATCATCTCCTCTTTAGGAGATTTGTTGATAACCTATACTACAAATGTATTCCAAAAGAAGTACCCAACATACTCTATGCATGTCATCCTTTATCATATGAAGGCCATCTTGGCAGAGAAAGAACGACAACAAAGGTCCTACAATCTGGGTTCTACTGGCCTACTATGTTCAAAGATGCACATGCCTTTATAAAATCATGGAACAAATGTCAAAGAATAAGAAATATTTTGAGGAGAAATAAAATGCCAATGTTTGAATGGATAGAAGTAGAAATTTTTGATGTATGAGAAATAGACTACATGGGGACTTTCCTTCCCATCATCATGACACAATCAGTACAATTTGGTTACAGTATATTATGTATCCAAATGTATGGAGGAAGTAGCCATCCCCACTTGAGACTAAAAAGTTGTGATCAAGTTATTTGAATAAATATCTTTCCTTGATTTGGTGTTATAGTCACCATCATCAGAGGTGGGGGATCCCACTTTGGGGAAAGGCAATTTGAAGCCCTACTAAAAAAGTATGGAGTTAGACACAATTTTTCTACACCCTATCATCCACATATATTCACAGATGTAGTAGTCTTGAATCAACAAATCAAGCAATTTTTGGAGAAAACCATTAGTTGCACTCAAAAGGAATGAATCTAGATGACACATTATGGGCATACCACACAACCTATAAAAAATTTGTTAGGAACTACTTCCGATCGACTAATTTTTGGGAAGTCCTACTATTTGGTAGTCAAATTCTAACACAAGGCCTTCTGAGAAATCAAATTCCTAAATATGAACCCAACAAGAAAATATTTCTATAGTTATAAGAGCTGGAAGAGCTGAGGATACATGCCTATGAAAATGTAAGAATTTATAAGGGAAGGACGAAAGTGTGGCATGATGCCCACTTAAGAAAAAGGATCTTAGAAGGGAACAAAGTTCTCTTGTTTGATTCAAGCATCAGTCTCTTCCCAAGAAATCTGAGGTCAAGTTGGTCAGGACTGTTCGTTGTATAAAAGATATACCCATCGGGAATGATGGAAATGTAAAGTGAAAAAACTAGGATTTTCTAGGTGAATGAACATAGGGTCAAGAGATATTATGAAGCACTAGTACATAACCGACCTTTAGTGTCGGTTATTTAAGGCCTTTAGTGTTGGTTTCTAAGAGACACCTATGTGGGCGACGCTAAAAGCCCAACCGTTACGCGTCGGTTCAAAAACCGACGCCAAAACCCTTCGTGCGCCATCGAAATGGCACCAGCAGGGGACTATAGGCGTCAGTTATTAGATCAGAAACTGGTGCCATATACCTTCGCGCCACAGAAGGGCGCCATCTTGGGCACTATCAGCGTCGATTATTAGTTAAGAAACTGACTTCATATACCTTCACGCCACAGAAGGGTGCCATCTTGGGCACTATCAACGTCGGTTATTAGTTAATAAACTGACATCATATACCTTCGCTCCACAGAAGGGCGCCATCTTGGGCACTATCAACGTCAGTTATTAGTTAAGAAACTGACGTCATATACCTTCGCACCACAGAAGGGCGCCATCTTGGGCACTATCAGCGTCGGTTATTAGTTAAGAAACCGACGTCATATACCTTCACTTGGGCACTAACAACGTCGGTTATTAGATAAGTAACCGACGTCATATACCTTCGCACCACAGGAAATAGACGTCGGTTATTTGTACAAAACCGACACTGTAACGATGTGGCGTCACTTTTATACAAATAACTGACACCTATTTTTTGTTTTTTTTGTTTTTTCTGTCAGTCTGCAGACCTGCTGTGGCTGGTCGCAGGATGAGAAACCTGCAGTTCAGTTATGAACTGCAGGTTTTACGACATCCATTGATATTAGCCAACAACAGGCCACAAACCTGCAAAATTAACAAAAAAAATATTCACACATTTAGCAATGCAACCTACAGTTCCATTTGATTTTTACACATTTAGAAACATTCATGTAGCTAGCAATCTGTAGTTCCATTAATTTTCACATTCACACATGTAGAAACATTCATATGGAAACCAACAATTTCATTTATTTTCACTCAGACACATGTAGAAACATCCATACATGTAGAAACATTCACACATATATTATAATTCAGAAATTCATTTACAAAATATCATTCTTTAGTCATTATTCGCTATCAACGTCCCAATTATATCTTAAAACCCCCACTATTTGTATGGTTGTTGCCCATTCTTCTCTTACTTCATCTAATTCTCCCGTCGTATAGGGAGCATGTACATCTGGTAAGGCGTTTCCTGTATTTTGGTCAGTTTTAAACACCTGCAAAGAGAATGATGTATATATATAATTAATGAGCTATAAATAAGATTGATATATTTCATATTATCTAATGAGACTATATAATACCTCAGCAATACAATCGATATCCATTGCGTC
The DNA here is from genome assembly GCA_963693085.1 of Alisma plantago-aquatica. Classification (NCBI taxonomy): domain Eukaryota; kingdom Viridiplantae; phylum Streptophyta; class Magnoliopsida; order Alismatales; family Alismataceae; genus Alisma; species Alisma plantago-aquatica. The sequence continues at coordinate 249,230,314 of OY856413.1, read as the reverse complement.
ATATTTGATAATCATGTGTATAAATCGCATCACATAGTATCCACATGCCCATCCGTTGTCTTGTGTAGCACACTATAAATTCAAACATACAAAATATTAAAAAATACAACTGATTAAGCATTGTTCGCATAAATAATATATACATATATTGCAGTCAGGAACTTACTTTCACGTTTTTTGAAATTATTGGCTGGTTCTTTTTCATGGGGACCTTTCCTCCAGCCTTTTTGAACTCATCAAAACCCCTACATGTTAATGTAACACAGTACATTGCATAACTAAATAGTAATGTAATAACATATGTTAACAGATATGAAAATGAAATATTTCTCACCGGAATAATGCCATTTTCATTATGTGTCCATATTTTGTATTCAATTTACTCCCCTTAGGATCTAGATAATAGACAATGAACGTCTCAGGGACAATAACCAATAACTCCCAATGCCTACCACTAGAGGTAAACAAGTTAAAAATTAATAACTCAAAATCACAATAAAAATGTAATTTTTTAAGTCCAATTTATAATAAGCAAAGTAAACTTACTCTACATTGAATGGAGCCATTATCACCGTCTTCTTATTTTTAGCAAAAATTTTAAAAGCCTCACAGCAGTATTGTTGAACTGACTGAGCGTCTTTATCTACTAGACTTATCAAAGATGGAATCAAAAATCCTACATGTTCGAATGCAAAATCCGCACATATCTTGTCTAAGTAGCTGCAAAATATGTATTAATTACACATGCATTAATAAATAAGAAACAAGATCACCAGATCCTACACAAGGTATATGGATGTATCAAGAAGATCTCACCTTATCCATAGCTCTATCACAGATGTATTTAGCCAATCATATCGAAACAACTCCAAAATATCTTGTATAAATAGTTTGATTTCGTATGATTGACCTGCAACATCTTAATCTATCGAAACAGTTATAGGGCAATGTATATCATGTTTGCCTAACCATATTGCCATAACCCTACAGTTAGGACCTAACGGGTCAGGTAGGTCATGTGGAACCCAATTGGGTAATGTAGGAGATGGAAGTGGAGGCCTAGATGATGTGGGTGTCTTCTTTTTAACTTGTATATATATAATAATTTCAGATCAACTGACATCATATACACACACTAACAATTTAACATAATGTAAATTTACCATACTGTTTTAGTAAAGACGACATCCACTTTTAGCCACAATATCACTCTGCCTTCTGCCTCACCAAGCATTTCACAATCTGGGTGGGCATATGGCAATGAAAGATCCATCCACTGGGAGAATATATGTATCGGGCTCACACGAATCCAACCAGCTGGTAATGGAGACCCGTGAAACATTTCCCCTGGTAGGGATGGGTAAGTCGATGCCTCTGCTACGACATATTCTTTACTTTTTAGACGGAATGGCTTCAATCCCTACAAATTTTGTGTAAAGAATGTTATATACATATATACAATTTATCTTTTTTTGAAACAACTACAATTTCATATATACATATCATCTTGAAAACATATCATCTTGAATTAAAAAATTAGTTACTATGTCATAAAAATACTTACATCGGATGTGCTAGGTGGTGGGTCTACATGATTACTCCCAACCTCTACAGTAGGAGTAGAGCCTGCAGTAGGAGCTATATGTACTGTCTGGTAAGTGGCAGTCTGAGATGCCTTTCACTTTTTCATTGCTTCTTTGAGTTTCCTATCAAATAGCTTATCTACCTATACATGTATAAATGAAACGTTAGCTTCTAATTATTGAATTCTCTTTTACGGTAACATTATAAAGAAAGAATATGTTACCTCTTCTTGTGAAAGTCCCACTTTTGGGACATGTCTGTGCTGGGATGGCCCAAAAAAAGCTTTGATGCCCACACCAGCGCCTGCAGCCCTAACATGTCCAGGATGCTCTAGGTTACCCAGAGCAACTGTCAATTCATCCCTTGTACCCTCAGGAATGAACTTGCCTTGTTTCCTCAGCTCGTGCAGCTCCCGCTAATCGCCAAAACAAAAATTTGTTATTAAGTAAACACCACAAATAATCAATATTCGAAAGATTGATGTAAGAGTTGTATTTTACCATTTTTGCAGCCGCCTCAGTAGTTGTAGGCTTCCTTATATCTCCCTTCTTATTTTTCCTCCCAACTATCCAAACATCATGGCAAGGCAGAGGTGTGCTACCTATAGTGGAGGACTCTTGAGTAGCAGTAGACTGAGCAGTAGCCTCAGACTGTAGTATTTGGCGAATGTCTGCATACCCCTTTGGACCCATTGTGTGGTCATGCACATTCAGTGCACGCCTTGATCTTTGTGCCTCACTGAGGGCCTAGTTAGTATGCACATTAATGATTTGGTTAGTAACAGTAAATGCTAATCTTGAATAGGTGAATACAACATATATTAATGAGATTGGGACTGACGCCTAATACCTTGAATTCATCAGTTTGTCTAGATGCAACAAACGCATCCCATTCTTCGTTGTCCAAGAAGTTCCACTGTTCAGTGGTTGTCTTCTTCCTCTTTTCAGCTTCTTTTATGTATTCTCGGGTGAGATTTGTCCTATAGTTCCTTAGGACTCTCCCACAACGTTGCATCACGCATTTACGATGCAGATTTTAATCCAATTCAAATATACTCTGCAAAATAGAATTGTTATTAACTAGTATCCAAAAAATTAGTAATCTACAAAATAGAATTACAAATTAATAATAACTCACACATAAATCCTTCCATATTATGTCTTTCTTCTCCTTAGAAACTTTATGCCAAGAATCTATCTTACATCCGCAATGGCTATGAGTAACATACCCAAGATATGAAACAAATGAATTGCGATTTACACCAGATGCATTTCCTGCATTATCAAAATCCACAACAAGTTTGGGTCCATTGCCCTTTTGCACTATTAACTTCTTCATCATAGTGATGCCCCTTCTCTTGTCAACTTTTTGGTGCTGTTGATCAAGTGCCTCAAGTGCTTCAGATGGTACATGTGCATCATCAACCTAAAATTTGACAAAATAAACACATTTACAAGATATAACTATAAATGGACATATAGATATAAATATATGATATATTTTTAAAACTTACATTGTGAGGCGGCACATTGATGTCCTCACCCTCAATGTAATCATCAGCACGGTCATCAGGAGAATGCTCACCCATCTAAAAATTCACATTCACATTGTAAAGTTCACATTGTAATGCAATTCAAATTGTAAAGCTCACATTGTAAATTTCACATTCACATTGTAAAGTAATTAACATTGTAAAGTTCACATTATAAAGTAATTCACAACGTTAGCTTCACATTGTAAAGTTCACATTTAGAGTGTAAAGTAATTCACATTGTAAAGTTCACATTCACATTGTAAAATTCACTTTGTAAAGTCACATTATAAAGTAGTTCACATTGTAAAGTTCACATTCACATTGTAAAGTTCACATATTCAGAAAAATAAAACATATAAAAAAATATAAACATGCCTCTAATATTGCGATTTTTTTATCAATTAACAATCCTTCATTGTGATCTCCGCGCACATACAAGTCATCATTAGCTTCAATATTTGCTGGTGTTGGCAACCCAGCTGAGAATGGACTGGAGTCATCATACTTATCATAGTACTGTTCTTCATCTATAGGATCTTCAATGAACTGTCTTTTACCATGAAGAACAACCGACCATTTATCATTTGCAGGATCATCGATATAAAATACTTGTTTCGCCTGTGATGCCAATATGAATGGTTCACAATTCTCGCCAATCTTTTCAAAGTTCACTAAAGTGAAACCCAATTCATCCACTATAACTCCTTTCGTGTTATCAACCCAATTACATTTGAAGAGCAGAATTCTGAAATCTATGTAGTCAAACTCCCATAGGTTTTCAATGACACTGTAATATGACATTTTAGCTTCACATGGACTCTTATCCTTGGCAATTGAAAAAAATATAGTCGATGCTTGAAGGGTGACCCCACTGCTTTGGACGACACTCTTACCATCTTGGCGCTTTGTGTAATATGTGAATCCATTAATGTCATACCCTTCATAAGTCATAATAGTCAATTTTGGTTTAAAGGCGAGGCATTTGATAGTTTCAGTAATATCATCTAGTGTTTGAGATAGTTGATGTAAGAATTTATTTTCAAACCACTTAATAAATGTCTTGTTATGCTCTCTAACAAGCCACATTGTATTGGATCGAGGAAATTGTCTCTTTGATGAAATTGGTATGTTCCTCGATATAAACGTTCACTTCGTCCATGTTGTGTAAAATAAACAAGTGACCTTGTTCCAACTTATCACGGATGATTACTTTCATACGTGATCCTAAAATTCCTTTGCCAAATTTCTCATCAATATTGTTGTCATTATCAGGAGTGTCATTACCACTGAGAAAGTCATTGCAAAAATCCATAACCTCTCTCGCCACATAACCCTCGATAATACTCCCTTCAGCCCGATAACGGTTTCGAACATCACTTTTAAAAACGCTCATGTATCGTTCAAAGAGATACATCCAATGCAAGAAAACTGGTCCCAACATTTTCACTTCCCTAGTCAAGTGGACAACAAGATGTACCATGATATCAAAGAACGATGGAGGAAAATACATCTCAAGCTGACATAGGGTAACAACCACTTCTCTTTGCAATTTATTGAGAGTATCAGGGTCAATAACTTTGCTGCACAAACTGTTGAAAAATAAACAAAGTCTGGTGATTGCAAACCTTACATGCTTCGACAATATAGATCTAATTGCCACAGGCAATAATTGTTGCATTAGAGTGCGACAATCAAGAGATTTAAGACCTATCAACTTCAGATCTTTCATTGATACCAATCTACGGATGTTGGATGAGTAACCCTGTGGCACCTTAACATTTACCAAACATTCACAAAATGCTTTCTTCTCCTTTCTAGACAATGTGTAACAAGCGGGAGGTAAGTATGTTCTCTAATTTTCCATTTCACAAAATTTTGTTAATTCTGACCTTATTCCCATTTCACGTAGGTCCAGTCTGGATTTTATCCCATCTTTAGTCTTACCTGGTATATTCAACAAAGTACCAATGACACTATCCCATACATTTTTCTCAACGTGCATGACATCGATACAATGCCTGACTGTCAAAGAACTCCAATAAGGAAGATCCTAAAATATTGACTTCTTCTTGAATAAAGATTTGTCAATCCGTGTGGCCATAGTACATTGTGATCTCTTACCAAATTCATTGAAAAAGTCTTTTACGCTTTCATAAACAACCTCCCCTGGTATAGGTTTAGGTGCACTCCGTTCCTCATTCAATCCATTGAATGCTTTGCGCTTCCTACGATACGGATGAAATTTTGGAAGAAACCTTTTATGACCGAGATATACAGTCTTACCGCCATGTTTTAGTCTTGTTGAATCAGTGTTCTCTTCACATATAGGACACACTTTAGCTCCTTTGACACTATATCCAGACAAATTCCCATATGTTGGAAAGTCATTAATAGTGAAAAATAACATAGCATGCAAACGAAATGTCTCTCTTCGTGAAGCATCATAGTTCATCACACCTTCACCCCATAGTTTCTTTAAGTCATCAATCAGAGGTTCAAGATAAACATCAATGTCATTTCTAGGTTGTTTAGGGCCCGATATCAACAACGACAACATTACATACTTATTTTTCATACACAGCCAGGGGGGACAATTGTATATAACAAGCATGACTGGCCAAGTGCTATGTTGGCTGCTCAATGTCCCATACAGATTCATCCTGTCTATACAAAGCCCAAGTCTTAGATTCCTGACTTCTTCACCAAATTCAGGGTACAATAGATCAATCTTCTTCCACTGTGGGGAATCAGACGCATGTTGTAGGATCCCATCATTATTTTTCTTAACATCTGCATACCACCTTAAATTCTTCGCATCTACGATTGGCAAAAAAGCGTTGAAATTGTGATATTATAGGTATAAACCACATCACCTTGGCAGGAGAACTAGTTTTGGACTCCCCCAAAGTCGTCAATTTATACCGTGATGCACCACATTTTGGACAGTCTTTCAAATCTACATAGTCCTTTTGAAATAATACACAATCATTCGGGCATGCGTGTATCTTCTTGGCATCCATTCCCATTGGGCACAACAATTTCTTTACCTGGTATGTTGAGATTGGCAGCTCGTTTCCTTTAGGAAGCATTTCTTTCAACAAAGACAACAATGACGTGAAGCTTTTTTCGCTCCATCTATTATTAGCTTTCAGCTTATACAATCTCAACACAGCGCTAAGCTTCATAAACTTAGTACAACCTATGTATAACAATATCTCAGCATCATGCACAATGTTTCTAAAAATTGGAGGTGGATCAGTGTGCTCTACCCCACAACTATCCAACGATGTCTACTGGAACTGGTTCATTCACATCTACGTCATCGTAAGCAATTTCTTCTTCCACACAAGCACTGCTATCGACATCCACTAGTTTCGGGTTTGAAATCTCTCCATGCCAGTGCCATTCTGTATAGCCTTGTATAATCCTGTTGCACATGACAATACTTTTGATTTCGTCACCAGTGCTGACTTTCAAGTTGTTACTGCAATGCCTACATGGACAGTAGAACCTATCTCCAGGTTGTTTCCTATGTTCCTTGGCAAATCTAATAAACTGGTCAAGACCAGAAATAAACTCTGGGGTGCAGCGATTGCGAATGGACATCCATGATCTATCCATTCTATGATCAAAGAGAAAATAAGTATACATTACAACAAGATTAGGGTCTAGGGTTAACAAATACATGTGTTGTCATTCTTATACCTAAAATCCTAGTTCTTCAAGTTAGGGTGATTATTGTTGTCTTTAAAAGCATGATTAGCAATTTAGGGAAAATTTCATCATTTACATTCCAAGCATGTCACATGTGTGCATTATAGTTCATCATTAACATGTGATGTCATTCTTATATATAATAAATGTGTACCACCTATCCCATTCTTGAACACCTAATCTCACTATTAAGTGTATAATTTGTATTGGGTTTTCAAGAAAATTTCAGCAGCATTTTCCCGTTGTTCTCTAAGTACATATGTACTTAGAGAACAAACAGGGAAATGATGCCGAAATTTTCTCAAAAACCGAATACACATTATACACTTACATCCTAACTGAGATTAGGTGTTCAAGAACAGTCCCAAACCGGAGACTATCCAAGATTTACTCCTAATGAGTAAATCTTGGACGGGTTTCTAGGCCAACAAATACATGTTCTATCATTGTTATACCTACAATCCTAGTTCTTAAAGTTAGGGTGATTATTGATGTCTCTAAAAGCATGATTGGTAATTTAAGGAAAAGTTCATCATTTACATTCCAAGCATGTCACATGTGTGCATTATAGTTCATCATTAACATGTGATGTCATTCTTATATAGAATAAATGTGTACCACCTATCCCATTCTTGAACACCTAATCTCACTAGTAAGTGTATAATGTGTATTGGGTTTTCAAGAAAATTTCGGCAGCATTTCCCCACTGTTATGTACTTAGAGAACAAACGGGGAAATGCTGTCGAAATTTTCTCAAAAACCCAATACACATTATACACTTACATCCTAAGTGAGATTAGGTGTTCAAGAACAGTCCCAAACCGAGGACTATCCAAGATTTACTCCTAATTAGTAAATCTTGGACGGGTTTCTAGGCCAACAAATACATGTGTTGTCATTCTTATACCTATAATCCTAGTTCTTCAAGTTAGGGTGATTATTGATGTCTCTAAAAGCATGATTGGCAATTTAGGGAAAAATTCATCATTTACATTCCAAGCATGTCACATGTGTGCATTACCGTTCATCATTAAGCAACAAGGGTGATTAGGATTCTCAATATACTCAACAATGAAAAAAATTACCAATTTCATAGTTAAACTATTCATTAGTATGGAATGTCCAGTTTTATCGTGAAATGCATGCATAATCAACTTGACATTGAAAAAACATCAAAAACTTGCTGGCGAGCCTAACTACCCGATAACTTACTTGATTTGCATTATTGAAAGTTAATCTTAATCATGTGACTGATATGACTCAAATATCTAATATGCATGCTGCTAAATATCATCCATAGGAGTCATAGCCAAGGTTGTTATAACAAAGACATAATCATTTTTTATCTACCATATTGATCACCCTATCACATTAAAATATAAGATGGATAATCAGATATCACTGTCAACAAACTGGCTTCCTAACTTACTTCAACATCAATGGATATGAGTTACTTATTAAAAGAAGAATAATGAGAAGTAATTTGGGTTGTCAAGCACACACAACAATGTTGTGTGATATCTATATTTATAGAATGTAAGATTACACAGTTTACAGTACACTGAGTGTTACAAGCATTGTGGAATACTGTTCCGCTTAGATAGGCTTAGATCCTCAAAACCAAGTCAGTCTGTTGCTAGCTAGCACACGTATACAATCATAAATCACTTAACAAAATATGGTTATTGACTGTTTCAACATTTATCAAGTTACCAATAAGTAAATTACTTCAAAAAAAAACGTCCAGCAGGGCACCTGACGATTTTGCTCGAGGGCACCTGCAGGGCTTGACCTAGCATAGGTGGAGGAAGAAAGGAGGAAGAAGGCGGCATACCTTGAGGGCAGAGGAAGAAGGCCCGACCGGAGAAGAGGAGAGCATATGGAGGAGAAGCTGGCAGTCGGCGTCGGCGGTGAGGAGAGGAGAGGATCGGCTCGGCGGAGCGGCAGCGAGGGCGGCGAGGAGAGGAGAGCAGCCAACCAGTGGCGACAGCGGCGAGGAGATGAGCGGCGCGCAAGGAGACGAACGGCGGCGTGGGGGAGCCAACCGGCAACGACAGCAGTGACGGTGGGGAGCAGAATCGCCAGACCTAGCACAGAGTCACAATGAAATAGAGACAATGGGGAAAAGTTCTGTTTCGCGGGGCTATTAGCTGCACCATAGGCGTCAATCATTAAAAAAAAACGACACCTAAAACCAACAATGTCGGTTTTGAACAAAAATCGACACCAATACTGAATTATAGTCGTCGGTTTTAACTACAAAACAACTGACGTCTATATACATATGCCGATTAAAAAAATTGATCTCGATTTATGACCATAGTCGTCGGTTTCTACATAAAACCAACGCTTAAAGGGTGTGAAAAATTACCAGCGGACAGCGCGGGAAAACTCATAAGCGTCAGTCATTGTAGTAAAACCGGTGACCAAAATGTGCCCAATTTTTGTCTCGTGAATAACCTTTAGTCATCAGTTTATTGTTTATCAACTGACGCCATATGTTAAATTTTGGAGGTAATTTTTTTCGCTGGAAATTTTGGATTTGGCGGTTAATTTTAGGCGTCAGTTTTTTATTAAGTAACTGACACTGAATAAAAGTGGTACCCATGTCTGGTCGCCCTTCATAGATTGTATGTCAGTTTATGTTATCAACTGACGATGTATAGTTTAGGTGTTGGCATATTTATACAACTGACACCTTGAAAAGTGACGTTATAAGCTATTTCTGTAGTAGTGAAGACATGGCATTCACAAGGAGAGAAGAAATTCAGTTGGAGGAATCATTATTGAGACTACCAGAAGAAAACTGAAGAGTTTGATTAGATATAGTCAAGCTAAAGACTATAATTTAGCAATTCTTGGGAGGCAACCCAAGGATTTTCTTAACTTGTTTTCTTAATTTTTAGTTTGTCTAATATTTTCATAATTCATCTAGTTTGTTTCATTATTTTTCTATAACTAAATTTTCCTGGTTTCTAATTTTGGTTTTATCATAGTGTTGACATTTGTCTTTGTTTCCTATTTATAGTGTATATGGAATATAGTTAGAAATCTAATTTCTATTTACACTGTAGGAACCATTGATTCTTTAAAAAGGATCATTGAAGTTTTGGACCCAGTATCACCATCAAATCTTCATGTTTGAAAATCCATTGAGAGTTGAGGAACCACCTATTTTGGTCAACTACCTAGCCATTATTAGAGGTTAGTACCACCATTGGAAGATTCACTCATCCATCGATTAATGGGTCTGAGTCACATTCGATGCTTCTGAGAAGATTGGAAGTGATCAATGCAACTATTAAATTTCGTACTAGCCTAACAATCAAGTTTTATAAGCTAGGAGAATGACTGGATGATGACTTGCCAAATCGTTGAATTGCTCATGGGCACACTTGACGCAGATTTACCGTGCGCAAAAACGCAACTGAACGCGTCGAAGTAGTACAGGCCTTTGTGAGGCCCGAGTCGAACTCAGGGATACGTGAAATCGTCGAAGACTCCTATTAACTACTTATGATCAGCTAAGCCGATTAAATAGTTGAGAGTTGTTGTTGAAAATTAAAAGAAAATAAAAATAAAATAAAACAAGCAATCGATTAAATTGTTGGTTTAATCAATTCAAAGGGAGATATTTAGGATTGCGGTTTCACCGCGGGTTTTCATTGTATTAGATTCTATATAATTACTCAATTTTATCTCTCTATCCAGGTAGTGGCCTGAAATTAGAATTGTCCACTATCGTGGTACAATTCACTACCTATGTCTAGGTCAGTTCCACCGTCGTAGTAACCTATACCCTAAACTAGGTGCATTAAAAATGACCTCTCGGTATCCACCATTAACCTTACACCACCTTGTGCAAGGGATTTGTCAATTAATGTAAATTCCGTCTCTTTTCAACCATTAATTCTTCTTTCAAAGCAATTAAGGGCATTAGATTATTACTATGGTGATCAAGCATAACAATATATTGGAGAAAATGAAACTATACCATGGATTTAAGAGATAAGATATGAGTTACTATTATAAAATTGTCATACAATGAATCCCCAGGCTACTCCCGGTCCTAAAGATAAAGGGGATTAGCCCCGCATGTTCATATCAGAGTACAATGTGGAGAAGAAAAAAAGCAACATGAATAAAAACGTGATTGAGTGGTTAAAACCCTGAACGGAGTAGGTCCAATCGATCCTTGGCGTGAAATATGTGTTCTTCTGCCTTTCGGTGGTGGAATTCATCTTCTTCAGCGTCCGGATCGGCTGGGGCGTGCTCTCGTGCTCCGTTCTTCTCTCCTTTCTCTCCGGGATGTCTGCAGCAACTAATGACGTCCTCCTTTAGTCAAGGGCGTCATCATTAGGTTTATTTCCCGAATTAGGTCGCAAAATAATCACGACCGTCCGAATGAGATTAATATGAAACAAACGCATATCTGACGGTGTCAATATCATCAACGCGAGTCGATGGTATCGACCTAGCGTGATTGTGGCAACTCTTCTTTTCTTTCGTCTGTGCGCCTGATGTCATCTCGATACCATCGACGCGGGTCGATGGTATCGACAAACCTATAGTGACAGTTTTGTCTTTATGTGTCGCTGTAGCTCCACCAGTCGATAGTATCGACTTCATGGTCGATAGTATCGACTCACTTCTCGCCAGCAACCTGATGGTATCTCGATACCATCGACATCCCTGTCAATAGTATCGACTTTCTTTTGGTCCTTGCGACTGACAACCTGTGGTTCGACGCGGGTCGATGGTATCGACGAACCTATAGCGACAATTTTGTCTTTATGTGTCGCTGTAGCTCCAGCAGTCGATAGTATCGACTTCATGGTCGATAGTATCGACTCACTTCTCGCCAGCAACCTGATGGTATCTCGATACCATCGACATCCCTGTCAATAGTATCGACTTTCTTCTGGTCCTTGCGACTGACAACCTGTGGTTCGATCGATGGTATCGACCACCGTCGATGGTCTTGACGGTAGCAGATACTTGTTTTTCCTGAAATTAACACATGGAACCACATAAATCCACACAAAATAATTTTTTTAATAATTAAGACTAAAAATGCTTGAAATAAGGGGATTTGACATAAATGAATAGCATAGACCAAAGTGAATGAATTATGCAACATTAACCATGAAAATGACTAATAAATGCATAAAACACCTATCAAACAAAGCCTATAAATGTGACTCAAAATCATCGCATCAAACTCCCCTAAGCTTGAACATTGCTCGCCCTCGAGCAACTAAACCATAGAATAGAATTTCCAGAGTCAACTAAAGAACAAAGCATCACAACAGACATCCCATATGACTCCTACCGGACATTCGCATATCGGCCCTCACTAACCACAGTATAATAATTACCCTAAAGGCGACAGTAATGATTCATAAAAGATATTAACCTCAAAGTGATGAACACTATCACATAAGGCAGTTAACATAATAAAATTCGTCGGTCCAGACTTAGTGCATCTTGTGATCTTCTATACTACGTTGCTCGCCCTAACTACCATCTATATGGAAGCATTTTTCCTGATATTCAAAAGTCAGGAGAAATTCACGGTGGCCTACCAATCCAAGCAATGGGTGGATGAAATAGGTGGCTCATGGAAGAAGTGGAAGTATTATATGATTTCAACATGCATAAAACAACAATGCCCTAAATGATGCAAATTCACATGAAAAATGCCCTAATGCCTAAGATTGGGTGGAATGATGCATGCACTAACCATCCATCTCAAAATGAGATGGATATCTAATTAAGCTACATCATGTACTCACTTATCGTGTAATGTAAGTGAAATTATGTTCCTTTCTCCTTCTTATTCTCGTTGCTTCTAAATAACTTTTTTTTTCAATTTCATATTTTTTTCAAACCCTTATATCCATAATTGACAATGAATACTTATTGGGCTTATTTTTTTCCTTCTTTTTCTGCATAACTCTATATTCGCACTATTTGGAAGGTACGGAACAATTTCATTCACCATTAAAGCATAAATGAGGTACATGACATACTTTATGCATAAAAGTTATGAGTGCAACTACATGACATCCATCTAAAGGTAATGTGCATTTATACCTATTATAATCTCTCTTTTTTTATTTTTCATGCAAAACATATGAAAAGTTGCAATGCAAGTCCTATCTACATGCCATGCAATAAAAAAGAGTTAAAATTGTACTTTACTCCCAAATCTTGGTGGATTATGAAAATCAATGAGGTGGACAGATCACAAGACTAGTTGACTGAACCTTTGAAAGATATTATGTGTCCCTCCTTACTGACCTGTGTAGTAGTTAAGAGGTTTTTTTCTCTCTTACTTCATATTAAAGTCTCATTATCATTTGGTCACTTTAGGCTCAAACAACCAATTCCGTCTACTTTCATAAATCATTAGGAATATACAATTGTGATTTTCTATTTTAAAGTTGACAAAACCAATCATTTTCTAAGTTAAGTCATCAAGGTTAAGCAACACTCAAGCTTGCGAACACTCAACAATTTTTAGTTTCCCTCCATTCCCCATGCACATGCAACTGAGATGACTCAAGATTAAAGACATCTACGATTACACTAGATAGAATGTGGATCCTAAAACAAACTAAAATTACACAAAACAAATGACAAAAATAGAAGCAATAAAACTAAAAATAGAGAAAATGAAAGATAGAGTTGTTCCAACACCCCCCCTAAGCTTGAATTCGACTATGGCCTCATAGTCAAAAACAATCTTAAAGGTTGGAATAGAGATACCGCTTTTACTCTTTAGGTGGAGGCGGGTACTGCGGAGTCGTAGGGTCCCAAGACAGATACTTCCCCTGGAAGCTTGGATCAAACTGGGCCCTAGGTGGAGGTTGTGGATAGCCTCCAAAGTAATTTTGGCTCCAATAGTGGTCGTAGAAGGGCTGCTGTTGCATCTCCATCCGTTGCAACCAATCATGGATTTGCTGTTGGTTGTCAAGGAGAAGACGCTCATTTGTGAAAATCGCCGTCTGATTGTCCAGTAACCGGCACTACTACAGAACCTACCTTTAGTGTCGGTTATTTAAGGCCTTTAGTGTCGGTTTCTAAGCGACACCTACGTGGCCGACACTAAAAGCTCACCCATTACGTGTCGGTTCCAAAACCGACGCCCAAAATCTTCGCGCGCCACCGAAAACGTGCCATCTGGGGACTATAGGCGTCGGTTATTAGATAAGAAACCGACACCATACACCTTCACGCCACAGAAAGGGCGCCAGCTTGGGCACTATCAGTGTCGGTTATAAGTCAAAAACTGATGACATATATCTTCGCGCCACAGGAAATAGGCATCGGTTATGTACATAAAACTGACGCCCGAACTCTTCACGTGCCACCGAAAACGCGCCATCACGGGACTATAAGTGTCAGTTAGTAGATAAGAAACCGACACCATACACCTTCGCGCCACAGAAATAGGCGTTGGTTATGTATATAAAACTGACACTATAACTTTGTGTGTCAGTTTTATACAAATACTGACGCCTGTTGTTGGCACCAGCTTGGGCACTATCAGTGTCGGTTAGTAGTAAGAAACGAACGCCATATATCTTCATGCCACAGGAAAAGGCGCCAGTTATTTATATAAAACCGACACTATAACTTTGTGTGTCGATTTTATACAAATAACCAATGCCTATTGTATTGGTTTTTTTTTGTCAGTCTGCAGACCTGCTGTGGCTGGTCGCAGGATGAGAAACTTGCAGTTCAGTTAACTGAACTGCAGGTTTTATGACATCCATTGATATCAGCCAACAACAGGCCACAAACCTACAAAATTAACAACAAAAATATATATTCACACATGCATTTAGCAACGCAACCTGCAATTCCATTTTATTTTCACACATTTAGAAACATTCATGTAGATAGCAATCTGTAGTTCCATTCATTCACATTCACACATGTAGAAACATTCATATAGCAACCAACACTTTCATTCATTTTCACTCAGACACATGTACAAACATCCAGACATGTAGAAACATTCACACATATATTATAATTCAGAAATTCATTTACAAAATATCATTCTTTAGTCATTATTCGCTATCAGGATCCCAATTATATTTTAAGACCCCCACTATTTGTATGGATGTTGCCCATTCTTCTCTTACTTCATTTAATTCTCCCATCATATAGGGAGCATGTACATCTGGTAAGTCCTCTCCTGTAATGGGATCAGTTTTAAAGACCTGTAAAGAGAATGATGTATATATAATTAATGAGCTATAAATAAGATTGATATATTTCGATCATATTATCTAATGAGACTATATAATACCGTAGCAATACACTCGATATCAAGTGCGGCATGTTTGATAATCATGTGCATATATCGCATGATATAGAATCCACATGCCCGTCCGTTGTCTTGTGTAGCACACTATAAATTCAAACATACAAAATATTAAAAAATACAACTAATTAAGCATTGTTCACATAAATAATATATACATATATTGCAGTCGGGAACTTACTTTCACATTCTTCCAAACTATTGGCTGGTTCTTTTTCATGGGGACCTTTCCTCCAACCCTTTTGAACTCATCAAAAACCCTACACATTAATGTAACACAAAACATTGCAATTAAATAGTAATGTAATAACATATGTTAACGGATATGAAAATGAAATATTTCTCACCGGAATAATGCCATTTTCATTATGTGTCCAAATCTTGTATTCAATTTACTCCCCTTAGGATCTAGATAACAGACAGTGAATGTCTCGAGGACAATAACCAGTAACTCCCAATGCCTACCACTAGAGGTAAAAAAGTGAAAAATTAATAACTCAAAATCCACAATAAAAATGTAATTTTCTTAAGTCCAAATTATAATAAGCAAAGTAAACTTACTCTACATTGAATGGAGCCATTATCACCGTATTCTTATTTACAGTAAAATTTGTAAAATCCTCACAGCAGTATTGTTGAACTGACGTAGGGTCTTTAGCTACTAGACTAATCAAAGATGGAATCAAAAACCCTACATGTTCGAATCCAAAATCACACATATCTTGTCTAAGTAGCTGCAAAATATGTATTAATTACACATGCATTAATAAATAAGAAACAAGATCACCAGATCATACATAAGGTATATGGATGTATAAAGAAGGTCTCACCTTATCCATAGCTCTATCACAGATGTATTTAGCCATTCATTTCCAAACAACTCCAAAATATCTTGTATAAATAGTTTGGTTTCGTATGACTGACCTGTAGAATCTGAATTGGAAGAAACAGTTATAGGGTAGTTTATATCATGTTCGCCTAACCATATTGCCATACCCCTACAGTTAGGACCTAATGAGACAGGTAGGTCCTGTGAAGCCCAACTAGGTAATGTAGGAGGTGGAAGTTGAGGCCTAGATGTTGTGGGTGTCTTCTTTTTAACATGTATATATATATGTATATATATATATATATATATAATTTTAGATCAACTGACATCATATACACACACTAACAATTTAATATAATGTAAATTTATCATATAGTTTCAGTAAAGACGACATCCTCTTTTCGCCACAATATTACTCCGCCTTCTGCCTCACCAAGCGTCTCACAATCTGGGTGGGCATATGGCAATGGAAGATCCGCCCATCCTTTCAATATATGTACCGGGCTCACACGAAGCCAATCGGCTGGTAATGGAGACCCATGAAACTGTTCCCCGGGTAGGGATGGGTAATCTGACGCCTCTGCAACGACATATTCATTACTTTTTAGACGACATCACTTCAACCCCTACAAATTTTTGTATAAAGAATGTTATATACATATATACATATCATCTTTTTTTGAAACGACTACATATACATATCATCTTGAATTAAAAAACTAGTTACGATGTCATAAAAATACTTACAGCGGATGTGCTAGGTGGTGGGTCTACAGGATTACTCCTAACCTCTACAGTAGGAGTAGAGCCTGCAGTAGGAGCTATAGGTACTGTCTGCTGAGGTGCAATCTGAGATGACTGCCAGGTTTTCATTGCTTCTTCGAGTTTCTTCTCAAATATCTTATCGACCCATACATGGATAAAAGAAATGTTAGCTTCTGATTATTGAATTCTCTTTTACAGTAACATTATCTAGAAAGAATATGTTACCTCTTCTTGTGAAAGTCCCACTTTTGGGACATGTTTGCGCAGAGATGGCCCAAAAAAAGCTTTGATACCCACACATGCACCTGCAGCCCTAACACGTCCAGGATGCTCTGGGTTACCCAGAGCAACTGTCAATTTATCCCTTGTTCCCTCAGGGATGAACTTGCCTTATTTCCTTAGCTCGTGCAGCTCCCGCTAATCGCCAAAAAAAAATTTGTAATTAAGTAAACAACACAAATAATCAATATTTGAATGATTGTTGTAAGGGTTGTATTTTACCATTTTTGCAGCCGCCTCGGCAGTTGCAGCCTTCGTTATTTCTCCCTTCTTATTTTGCCTCCCAGCTATCCAGACATCATGGCGAGGCAGAGGTGTGCTATCTATGGTAGATGACTCCTGTAGCAGTAGACTGAGCAGTAGTCTCAGACTGTAGTCTTTGGCGAACGCCCGCATATCCTCTTGGACCCATTGTGTGGTCGTGCACATTCATCGCACGCCTTGATCTTTGTGCATCACTGAGGGCCTAGTTAGTATGCACATTAATGATTTTGTTAGTAACACTAAATGTTAATCTTGAATAGGTGAATACAACATATATTAATAATGAGATTGAGACTGACGCCTAATACCTTGAATTCATCAGTTTGTCTTGAAGCGATGAATGCCTCACATTCTTCTCTGTCCAGGAAGTTCCACTATTCAGTGGCTGTCTTCTTCCTCTTGTCAGCTTCTTTTATGTATTCTCATGTGAGATTTGTCCTATAGTTCCTTAGGACTCTCCCATAGCGTTGTATCACACATTTACAATGCAACTTTTCATCCAATTCAAATATACTCTGCAAAATAGAATTGCTATTAACTAGTATCCAAAAATTTAGTAATATACAAAATAGAATTGCAAATTAATAATAACTCACGCATAAATCCCTCCATATTGTGTCTTTCTTCTCCTTAGAAATGTTATGCCAAGAATCTAAGTGACAACCGCAATGGCTACGTGTAACAAACCCAAGATATGAAACAAATGAATTACGATTCACACCACATGCATTTCCTGCATTATCAAAATCCACAACAAGTTTGGGTCCATTGCCCTTTTGCACAATTAACTTCTTCATCATAGTGATACCCCTTCTCTTGTCAACTTTTTGGTGCTGTTGATCAAGTGCATCAAGTTCTTCAGGTGGTACCTATGCATCATCAACCTAAAATTTGACAAAATAAACAAATTTACAAGATATAACTATAAATGGACATATAGATATAAATATATGATATTTTTTTAAAACTTACATTGTGAGGTGGCGCATTGATGTCCTCACCCTCACGGTAATCCCTAACACGGTCATCAGGAGAATGGTTATCCATTTGCAAATTCACATACAAATTGTAAAGTTCACATTGTAAAATAATTTAAATTGTAAAGCTCACATTGTAAAGTAATTGAAATTGTAAAGCTCACATTGTAAAGTTCACATTCACATTGTAAAGTAATTCACATTATAAATTAAGCTCAAATTTTAAGTAATTCAAATTGTAAAGTTCACATATTCATAAAAATAAACATACCTCTAATATTGTGATTTTTTATCAATTAACAATCCTTCATTGTGATCTCCGTGCACATACAAGTCATCATTAGCTTCAATATTTGTTGGTGTTGGCAACCCAACTGAGAATGGATTGGAGTCATCATACTTATCATAGTATTGTTCTTCATCTATAGGATCTTCAATGAACTGTCTTTTACCATGAAGAACAACCGACCATTTATCATTTACAGGATCATCGATATAAAATACTTGTTTCGCCTGTGATGCCAATATGAATGGTTCAACCTTCTCGCCAATCTTTTCAAAGTTCACTAAAGTGAAACCCAATTCATCAACTATAACTCCTTCGGTGTTATCAACCCAATTACATTTGAAGAGAGGAATTCAAAAATCTATGTAGTCAAATTCCCATATGTCTTCAATGACACCGTAATATGACATTTTAGCTTCATGTGGACTCTTATCCTTTGCACTTGCAAAAAACATAGTCGATGCTTGAAGGGTGACCCCACTGTTTTGAACGACACTCTTATCATCTTGGCACTTTGTGTAATATGTGAATCCATTAATGTCATACCCTTCATAAGACATAATAGTCAACTTTGGTTTAAAGGCGAGGCATTTGATAGTTTCAGTTATATCATCTGGTGTTTGAGATAGTTGATGTAAGACTTTATCTTCAAACCACTTAATAAAAGTCTTGTTATGCTCTCTAGAAAGCCACATTATATTGGCTCGAGGATATTGTCTTTTGATGAAATTGGTATGTTCGTCGATATAAACGTTCACTTCGTCCATGTTGTGTAAAATATACAAATGACCTTGTTCCAACTTCTCACGGTGGATTACTTTCACATGTGATCCCAAAATTCCTTTGCCAAATAGCTCGTCAATATTCTTGTCATTATCAGGAGTGTCATTACCACTGAGAAAGTCATTGCAGAAATCCATAACCTCTCTTGCCTCATAACCTTCAATAATACTCCCTTCAGGCCGATAACGGTTTCAAACATCACCTTTAAAAACGCTCATGTATCGTTCAAAGGGATACATCCAATGCAAGAAAACCGGTCCCAAGATTTTCACTTCCCTAGTCAAGTGGACAACAAGATGTACCATGATATCAAAGAATGAAGGAGGGAAATACATCTAAAGCTGACATAGGTTAACAACCACTTCTCTTTGCAAATTATCGAGAGTCTCAGGGTCAATAACTTTGCTGCAGAGACTATTGAAGAAGAAACAAAGTCTAGTGATTTCAAACCTTACATGCTTCGGCAATATAGATCGAATTGCCACGGGCAATATTTGTTGCATTAGAGTGTGACAATCATGAGATTCAAGACCTATCAACTTCAGATCTTTCATTGATACCAATCTACGGATGTTGGATGAGTAACCATGTGGCACCTTAACATTTACCAAACATTCATAAAAAGCTTTCTTCTCCTTTCTAGACAATGTGTAACAAGCGGGAGGTAAGTATGTTCTTTTATTACCCATTTCACGTAATTCTGTTAATTCTGACCTTATTCCCATTTTACGTAGGTCCAGTCTGGATTTTATACCATCTTTAGTCTTACCTGGTATATTTAATAGAGTACCAATGATGCTATCACAGACATTTTTCTCAACGTGCATTACATCGATACTATGTCTGACTGTCAAAGAACTCCAATAAGGAAGATCCCAAAATATTGACTTCTTCTTGAATGAAGAATTGTCACTCCGTGTAGTACATTGTGATCTTTTACCAAATTCATTGACAAAGTCTTTTACTCTTTCATAAACAACCTCGCCTGGTATAGGTTTAGGTGCACTCCGTTCCTCATTCAATCCATTGAATGCTTTGCGCTTCCTACGATACGGATGGAATTTTGGAAGAAACCTTCGATGAACGAGATATAAATTCTTACCGCCATGTTTTAGTCTTGTTGAATCAGTGTTCTCTTCACATATAGGACACACTTTAGCTCCTTTGACACTATATCCAGACAAATTCCCATATGCTGGAAAGTCATTAATAGTGCAAAACAACATAGCATGCAAATGAAATGTCTCTCTTCCTGAAGCATCATAGGTCATCACACCTTCACCCCAGAGTTTCTTTAATTCATCAATCAGAGGTTCAAGATAAACATCGATGTCATTTCCAGGTTGTTTAGGGCCTGATATCAACAACGACATCATTACGTACTTATTTTTCATACATATCCAGGGAGTAAGATTGTATATAACAAGCATGACTGGCCAAGTGCTGTGTTGGCTGCTCAATGTCCCGTACGGATTCATCCCGTATGTACAAAGACCAAGTCTTAGATTCCTGACTTCTTCACCAAATTCAGGGTTCAATACATCAATCTTCTTCCATTATGGGGAATCAGACGCATGTCGTAGGATCCCATCATTATTTTTCTTAACATTTGCATGCCACCTCAAATTCTTTGCATCTATCGGATTGGAAAACAAGCGTTGAAACCGTGATATTATAGGTAGATACCACATCACCTTGGCAGGAGAACCAGTTTTGGACTCCCCCGAAGTCGTTAATTTTTACCGTGACGTACCACATTTTGGACAATCTTTCAAATCTGCATAGTCCTTTTGAAATAATACACAATCATTCGGGCATGCGTGTATCTTCTTGGCATCCATTCCCATTGGGCACAACAATTTCTTTACCTGGTATGTTGAGATTGGCAGCTCGTTTCCTTCAAGAAGCATTTCTTTCAACAAAGACAGCAATGATGTGAAGCTTTTGTCGCTCCATCTATTGTTAGCTTTCAACTTATACAATCGCAACACAGCACTAAGCTTCGTAAACTTAGTACAAACAGTGTATAACGGCATCTCAGCATCATGCACAATGTTTCTAAAAATGGGAGATGGATCGGTGTGCTCAACCCCACAACTATCCGGCATCGCATCAAAGATGTCTACTGGAACTGGTTCATTCACATCAACGTCATCATAGGAAATTTCTTCTTCAACACAAGCACTGCTATCGACATCCACTGGTTTCGGGTTTGAAATCTCTCCATGCCAGTGCCATTCTGTATAGCCTTTTATAATCCCGTTGCACATGACATGAGTTTTGATTTCGTCATAAGTGTTGACTTTCAAGTTGTTACCGCAATGCCTACATGGACAGTAGAACCTATGTCCAGATTGTTTCCTATGTTCCTCAGCAAATCTAATAAACTGTTCAAGACTAGAAATAAACTCTGGGGTGCAGCGATTGCGAATGGACATCCATGATCTATCCATTCTATGATCAAAGAGAAAACAAGTATATATTAGGACAAGATTAGGGTATACTATCCAAGATTGTTCACTTTATAGACCAACAAACACATGTGATGTCATTCTTATATATAATAAATGTGTACCACCTATCCCATCCTTGAACACATAATCTCACTAGTAAGTGTATAATGTCTATTGGGTTTTCAAAAAAAATTCGGCAGCATTTTTCCACTGTTCTCTAAGTACATATGTACTTAGAGAACAAATGAGGAAATGCTACCAAAATTTTCTCAAAAACCCAATACACATTATACACTTACATCCTAAGTGAGATTAGGTGTTCAAAGACAGTCCCAAACTGGGAACTATCCAAGATTTACTCCTAATGAGTAAATCTTGGATGAGTTTCTAGGCCAACAAACACAATAATAGATATGTACATGTTAGGGTTTCATCACAATTGATGTTAGGGCTTCATCAATGTTAGGGTTTAATCAAATCAAACCCTAGAATGGGTCAAGTTCAAATCAAACCCTAGAATGTTTATAGGCATTAGGTACATGAAAAGGATCTAAAATCCAAACCCTAGAATGGGTCAAGTTCAAGTCAAAATGGCTACAAGTGTGCATTTTGGGTTTTCTATGTAAACGACCTTAGAACATCTATGTAATCACTTGTAATGATGAATTGACTTGAAACTTAGAAGAGAAAAAAGTATTAATATATGCATGATACAATAACTATTTTGCATCACATTACAACAGACTTATCATTGATACCTTACTAACTTATTTTTACATTTACATATCATCACTTGATCAATAATTACAGTAGTACATTTAACCAAAGTATGCATTCTAAAATCTATGTCATGAACATGTATTTTATAGACAATAGAGGATTCAGCTTAGTAGAAGCACAAAATCAGTACCTAAACCCTAAAATCACACATTTTTAGCATTTATTCTAACATGTTTATGTACATCAACTATTGTAAATAAATAAATAAAAAATAAAAAAATGCCCAACAACTGCTTGGGCGTGCCTTGGCATCGCCCAAGCAGCCGTCGGAGTAGAGGAAGAAGGCAGCCGCCAAAGCAGAGGAAGACGGCAGGGCGCGCGGGCTTACCTTGAGGGTAGAGGAGAAATGGCCGGAGCAGCGGCGGCGAGGGCACGGACGGCCGCCGGTGAGCACGAGCAGGAGAAGAGAACCGCCGGTGAGCACGGAGCAGCGGCGAGGGGAGGAGCAGGAGCACAGCAGTGGTGCGGCGGCGGTAGAGCAGCGGGGGTGAGCAAAAATCGCCGGAGTAGCAGCTGGAATCGGGAATGAAATAGGGAAAGGGGAAGAGTCGGTCACGCTGGTGAGCTATTAAGTTGACAATAAGTGTCGGTTATTTAAAAAAACCGACAACTAAACCAACAATGTTGGTTCTTTGCAAACAACCGACACCTATACTAGATTATAATTGTCGGTTTATAAATAAAAGACAACCGAAAACTATTCATGTCTCGCGCATACCCTTTAGTCGTCGGTTATTTATTTAAGAACTGACAACATATATCAAATTTTGGAGGTAATTTTTTCGCTGGAATTTTGGTTTTGGTGGTTGATTTTAAGTGTCGATTTTTTATTAAGTAACCGACACTTAATAAAAGTGGTACCCATGTCTGGTCGACCTTCATAGATTGGATGTCGGTTTATGTTAAAAACCGACACTTTAGAGTTTATGTGTCGGTTGATGTATACAACCGACACCTTGAAAAGAGACTTTATATGCCATTTTTGTAGTAGTGCGGTTTGTAGTTTCTTGAATACCGGTGTACATCGCCCCATGCTACTACTGCGTTTGCTGAATCTCCTGCATCATCGCATACATACCCTGCATAGAATAAGCTTCCTCGCTTGGCTGCGAGGGTGGTGGTGGTGGCGGAGGCTGTGATGATGAAGATGCACCCGGATGCATCCGAGGACGCTTCCGTGGTGCCACTCGTGCCCGAAGAGGTGTGAATGCCTATTCTTCCTCTACAGCCTCATCTTCATTGTTGTCATCATTGTCGTCGCCGCCTTCTTCATCAGAATCAGCGATGGCTATGATAGGCCACTGAAAGTGATGCACCCCTTCGATGTTGAAGACTGGCTCTGGAAGGGAGCTCTCCTGGTAGGCATGGTTGACATGGCAATGCGCATACACCAAACCATCTCGAAGAAGAATGAGATTGGACCGGTGCAAATGTTGCAAGTTCACCTTGCTCCTAGTAGAAAGAGGAGTGAGCTGCTAGAAATTCAAGCCAAGGTAGGAGGCCAGCTTGGTGATGAGCCCGCCAAAGTGAATCGACACTTTCCTCATACTCCTCATCACCGCCAATACCCTTTGCAAAAAGAAGGTGCCCCAATTGCATTCTTGACGCTTCAGGAGCTTATACAAAAAGAATAAATCCGACTCCTGGAACTTGTTGAGGGCCAAATCACCCCGTGCAAACAATGTCGAACTCAACATCCGATTCAGTTTCTGGATGAAAGGGTGCTCAAAAGCAGCTACCGTAACATTATGGTAGCTGACTGACTTGCCCGACAGCACCGTAACCAGCTCAGCGAAGATGGCGTCATAATCGGTGCGGTTGTCTGGTCGCCGGTAGTTGTACTGTGAATGATTCCAATTGAAAATCGCATTGAACTGCCAGAGTGTGAGAGTGTAGTCGTCGTTGTAAAGCTGGAAAGACACACGGCCCTTGATCCACTCACGATCGGTAGCTATGACGTCGTTGGGTACGACGCAGATGTCCAGTGACACCATGAACTCAGCTACAAGCTCCTTGTATGTAGGCCACTCGTTGAAGAACGACTGGCCATCTACATGAAACTCCATCTCATCGGGCCGTCTCCCTGTGTGTTGGGCCTGCCCCTAAAGAACGTACGTGAGATCGGCATTGAACCCAAGGTTGCGGATGGTGTCTCGATCAACATATCGGGTCGGACCGATCTTCCTCTTGAGAATATCCTCGTATATCTTCTTCACCTCCGTAGAAGGTTGAATCAGTCGTGGGCGTGCAACTGACACGGTTGGAGGTGGCACGAACTCCGGGATCTCCATCGGATTCGCGCGTGAAGACGAGGCACCCGCTACATGCACCATGATTGTCAGAAAAGAAGGAATAGGAAGGGAGCTCGATGAAGATCGGAGATGCAAATCTCCGCTCGGTGAAGAACTTCGCTCGGTGATGCTCGTCGTCGGGCTTGGACAACTCTAGAACGCACTCGGCACAAGTGAAGGAAGGTTGCTCTGAAGGTGTGACATCATCTGATGCAAGTCCTCCTCTTAAATAGCTGTGGTCGGTGATACTGTCCACCCATCGATACCATCGACTCGAGTCGATGGTATCGACACGGGTAGCACAATCCATACCTCCGCTAGTATCGACGGTCGTCGATGGCTGGATCTGCAGGCCCCAGATTGTTGACGCGTCGATACTATCGACGCAAGTCGATAGTATCGACTCGTCCCCCAGATCGACTTCTCAGTTGCTGTGATCGCCGTTGATCTTTCCTCGCGGATCGTTGACGTGGCACGTCGATACTATTGACGCAAGTCGATAGTATCAAATCTCATATTAGGGCAACCCTCGCGAGGCCCGGCCACCGCATGCTTTGCATGAATGTGTCGATACCATCGACACGCCCGTCGATGGTATCGACTTGACTGAGACGATTTGTTCTAAAAATCTCTAGAGATCTCGATAGTATCGAACCCCATGTCGATACCATCGACCCCTTCCTGCGATCTGCCTGTAGGTATGTCGATACCATCGACGAGGCCGTCGATGGTATCGACGCAGTGCGATTCCTGCAGTCGCCAACCTGTACCATGGTCGATACCATCGACTTAAGGGTCAATGGTATCAACTCTGCCTCAGACCTGCGCATGTAACAAACGATCATGGTATCTTTTTTACACTAAAAACTAAGTTAAAACAAATCAAACTATAAATGTAAAGGAATGAAACTAAAATACCCATGGTTGGGTTGCCTCCCAACAAGCGCCCTTATTTAACGTCTTAGGCTAGACGACTTGAGGCACATCATGTGTTTGAAAGTGAGATGAGTTTGACCTCATTCACCTTCCTTGTGTAATCTTCACCAAAATATAGCTTCAACCTTTGTCCATTCACCAAAAATGTAGTCTCACCATCGTGCACCATGATCACGACGTGTGGTTTGACCTCTTCCACCGTAAATGGCCCACTCCACCGGGATTTTAGCTTCCCGGGATGCAACTTGAGCCTTGTATTGAACAAAAACACACGATCTCCCTTCTTGAAGGTGCGCATCTGAATGTGGCGATCGTGGATTAACTTAGTGCACTCTTTGTATATCTGAGAGTTCTCATATGCAGCCATTCATAGCTCATCCAATTCATTTATTTCAAGTAATCTCTTCTTCCCCGCTTCATCATAACTCAAGTTGAGCTTTCTTAGTGCCCAATGTGCTTTGTGCTCTAACTCCAACGGTAAATGACAAGCTCGGCCGTATGCCAACCTAAAAGGCGTGGTGCCTATAGGTGTCTTGTATGCCGTCCTATATGCCCACAATGCATCTGATAGTAAGGCACTCCAGTTCTTCCTCGTGGAAGCCACCGTATGCTCCAAGATTTTCTTAATTTGGCGATTGGAGACCTCCACCTGTCCTTGAGTTTGTGGGTGATACGGGGTACCTATGTTATGTTTTACCCCATATTTCTTCAGTAGTGCCGAGAACTTTTGATTCCTAAAGTGCGTACCCCCATCACTGATGATCATTCGGGGCACTCCAAACCTGCAGAAGATATTTTCCTTAACAAATCTGCACACTACAGAAGAATCATTAGTCCTCATGGGTATTGCTTCTACGCACTTCGACACATAATCAACAGCTAAAAGAATATATAAATTCGAATTTGAGGACACAAAGGGTCTCATGAAATCTATACCCCATACCTCAACCTCTTGGAAAACATTTAGGGGCATCTCTTGTCTCTTTGAAATGTTACCCGCTCTTTGGCAGGAATCACATTGTCTTACAAACTCATAGGCGTCTCTAAACAAGGTAGGCCAATATAGGCCACTTTCCAACACTTTGGCAGCCGTACGAGAGCTCGCGTGGTGTCCGCCCGTAGGTAGAGTGTGGCAGTGATGAAGAACACTCTCGTATTCCTCCTCAGGTACACACCTGCATAGAATACCATCCCTGCATTGCTTCAAAAGAATGGGGTCATCCCAAAAAAAATAGCGTAGAGAATGGAAAATTTTCTTCTTCTCTTGATATGTCCAATCTTT
This sequence comes from Alisma plantago-aquatica, assembly GCA_963693085.1. Lineage (NCBI taxonomy): Eukaryota > Viridiplantae > Streptophyta > Magnoliopsida > Alismatales > Alismataceae > Alisma > Alisma plantago-aquatica. The sequence goes on along the minus strand of OY856413.1, from coordinate 249,203,219 downwards.
TGGGATGATCCTGCAAGCAAGATAATTCACAATATAGGAAAACCAAGGATCTTTAGAATTCACTTTCAACAATTGTTCATCCAGAAATGTCTCGGTTATGGGTATGTGTAAATCTTTTTCATCTACCCTCTCTAACCTAGACAAATGATCCGCTATGACATTTTCAATCCCCGCCTTGTCTTTAATTTCGATATCAAATTCTTGTAGGAGAAAGATCCACCTAATCAATCTAGGTTTGGCATCTTTTTTCTCCATCAAATATTTAATAGCGGCGTGATCAGTCCAAACAAGTACTTTCGACCCAACTAAATATTGCCGAAATTTTTCAAAAGTGAAAACAACAGTGAGCAATTCTTATTCAGTAGTTGTGTAATTTAGTTGGGCATCATTCAAAGTCTTATAAGCATAAAAGATGATGACGGGTTTATTGTCCACCCGCTGTCCCAACACAACTCCTACAACAAAATCCGATGCGTCACACATGAGTTCAAATGGCTTAGTCCAATCTGGTGTTTGAACAACCGGTGCGGAAATCAATTTCTCCTTCAGCATGTTGAACGCGTGTAAACATTTGTCATTGAAATAAAAAACGACATCTTTCTCGAGAAGATCGGATAGAGGTTTGGCGATTTTAGAAAAATCTTTTATGAACCGACGATAAAATACGGCAGGTCCAAAGAAGCTTCTTACCCCTTTTACCGAGTTTGGTGGGGGCAATTTAGGAAGTACTTCAATTTTAACCGGATCTACCTCCAAACCTTTACTAGACACTTTATGTCCTAGCACTATCCCTTCACTCACCATCATATTCCATTTCTCCCAATTGAGGACCAAATGTGAGTCCTCACATCTCTGTAATACCTTATCCAAATTATAAAGGCATTCATCAAAAGAAGCACCATATACTGAAAAATCATCCATAAAGACTTCTAGACAGCGTTCTACCATGTCAGAAAAAATGGTGAGCATACAACGCTGAAAAGTCGATGGTGCAATGCATAATCCAAAGGGCATGCGGCGATACGCGAAAGTTCCATAGGGACAAGTGAAAGTAGATTTCTCTTGGTCCTTAGGATCAATCGAAATCTGATTGTATCCCGAATACCCGTCTACAAAACAGAAATGAGATCGGTCGGCTAAACGCTCTAGAATTTGGTCAATAAATGGAAGCAGAAAGTGATCTTTTAGCGTAGCGACGTTAAGACGTTGGTAGTCTATACAAACTCGCTACCCGGTTACCAAGCGGGTGGTGACAGGTTCATTTAAAATATTTTGAATGACAGTTATTCCCCACTTTTTAGGGACTACCTGCGTGGGACTCACCCATGTCGAGTCTGAAATCGCATAGATAATACCTGCGGAGAGAAGCTTAATTACCTCTTTCTTCACCACCTCCATCATGCTCGGATTCAGTCGACGTTGTGGTTGGATGACCGGCTTGGCTCCCTCCTCGAGCCGAATCTTATGCTGACACAAGGTAGGGCAAATCCCCTTGATGTCTGCAACAGACCACCCAAATGCTCCCCGATGGTTCTTCAGCACTTTCAACAATTGGTCTTCCTCTTCCGCACTCAGATATGCAGAAATGATCACCGGTAACTTTTCTTCCTCATCTAGAAAGGCGTACTTTAGATGCAATGGTAGTGGCTTTAACTCCAACTCTGACGGGCTGATCAAAGATGATTGAAGCGGAGGGGGAAGTTCACCCAAATCTTCATAATACCTCGCATAGAAACATGGAAGTATCTGAAGCATCTTGGCGCACTCCTTGAGTGATCTTCTTCTCATCCAATCATGAGTGATGTTGACTAAACAAGCCTCCAGTGGTAATTCCGGATATGCATCAAAATTGAGTTTTCTATGGCATCATCCTCCGTCGAGGGAGGAATGTCCTCATCCTCATCATTCAGGAACCTGACAACCTTGCAAAGGGATACTACTTTGGTTTGCTCCATAATGTCTACAGCCAAAGTCCCTTTGTCCACCTTGGTCATTACATGATCCATATCTAGAAATGGCTTCCCTAGACAAAGTGAGATAGTATTATCAAAATGTTTCACCATGTGGCATTGCTCCTTAGATTTAGGTGAAGTGGCACTGGAAGGCATGACCATCTCAAATCGGTCATCGGCTATACCCAAGGTCAAATGACCTCTCCCCATCTTGAGTATCATGTCAGCTGTAGCTTGGAATGGTCTTCTGAGTAGTAGCTCATTGCCTTGTTTGTCTTGCATCTCCATGACAAAAAAATCTGTAGGAAATACATATCTGTCCACTTTCACAAGCACATCTTCACAAATCCCATATGGTTTCACCACAGAATTATCTGCCAATTGAATTGTCATGTTGCTTGGTCGTGACTCCTTTAATCCCAACTTCTTGAATGTAGAAAGGGGCATTAAATTGATGCTTGCTCCTGAGTCACCAAGTGCTTCACCAAATTTTACTTTCCCGATATAGCATGAAATGTTGAAACAACCCGGATCTTGCCTCTTTGGTGGCAATGTGCCCATGATGAAGGAACTCACCTGCTCCTTAAGCACAACTACTTCAGTGTCCGGAATTTTTCTCTTCTTGGTGAAGATATCCTTCAGAAATTTCCCATAAGAAGGGATTTGCTCAATAGCTTCCAATAGAGGGATGTTGACTGAAAGCTTTCCAAGGGTGTCTAAGAACTTTTTGAATTGGGCGTCTACCTTCCTCGCCTTAGCACTGTTCGGATACGGGATCTGGATAGCCTGTTCCCTTTGATGCGGGGGCACATAGGGTGTCTTTTTCTGAGGCTCCTCCTCCTCTGCAATAAGGTCTTCAATAGCATCCACAACTGTGTCATCGACTGGTTCTGTGACCGGTACGGGTAGCTCCTCAGTGGCCTCACATTCAACTTTAGCTTGGGGTTTGTTTGCTTCATCCGCCCTGGGATTTAACAATTTCTTGCCACTTCTTAGCAAGATGGCCTTGGCTTGTTGGTTTCCTCCTGGAACATTTATATTTCCCGGGAAACCTGGATGTGCCAGCTTCTTCAAACTGGCTATCTCTGCAGCCATCTGTGCCATAGATGTCTCTATTGTCCTCATTTGAGCCCCATGGCTCTGTAGTGTCTGCCCAAATTGGTTCATGAACTCCCCTTGTTGCTTTATTTGCTGGACAAAAGTAGCCATGAGTTCTTGGTTTTGCTTTATCACTTGATTGAGCAGCTCTGTGCTCTTATCCTCTGCTACTGGTTGGGGTTTAGTATCCGGATCTTGCAAGAAGTTATTTGGATCCTTCCAGGAGAACTTCTTATCTTTCCTCCATGAATAGTCATTGTTCCTGTAGCCTTGCTGCTGCCTCATGAATTTCACTTGAGCCTCATCCTCGGACTCAGTATCCTCCTTTGCAAGTAATTTCTTTGCGAGAAGATCCATCTTCTCATTCAGCTCCTTTATTGCTTTAGATTCGCCTACTGCTCAAACCTGCTCCACGATGCCTCTTTCGCCCCACGATTGCTTCTTAGCCATGTTCATTAAGATTTCCCAACATCTGGTGTCTGTGTTATTCAAAAAGAATCCAGAACCGGTTGAGTCAAGGTTGCTTCTATCATGCTCAGAAAGAGCAAAATAGAAGATCTTTACTTGTGTCTCCTTATCTAGCCCGTAATGCGGGCATCGCCTTAGCATTATCTAAAACCTCTCCCAGGTCTCAGAATAGGTCTCTCCTGCTTGTTGGGTGAAGTTGTGGATCTTTCTGATCATGTCATTGGTCTTCTCGGGTGGAAAGAACCTCTCGAAGAAAACCTCCACCATGTGGTCCCAAGACTCCACGTATTCATCATCCAAGTTATGTAGCCATTCTCGTGCAATTCCCGCCAAAGAACTCAGGAAGAGCTTCAAGTAGAGCACGGTTTGTGGAAATCTGTCGATTTTGATCATATCACAATTTTCCACAAATTGACTAATGTGCGCGACGGGGTCCTCATTTTTGAGCCCATGGAAGGCATTGGACTTCACCAAGTTGATTAGAGTCGGATCAATCTTGTACGTCGGGATGTTCACCGCTTTCTTCTTGATCAGACCCTTGGAAGCAGATGATGAAGATGCCTTGATCTTCTCCCATATTTTCTGTGGCTCGTCCATCTTTTCTTGTTCGGGTTCAGAAGGTATGTCCTCCAAATGGTCTTGATTATACTCACCCTCGTATTCTAGGCCCGCCACCGGACCTTCTGGTGCATGCTGCGTGTAGTCAGTACTACACGTCTGCACCATGTACAGTACCTGCAGATAGAAAAATTAAATTCAGTACAGTGCTTGACGATTGCAAATATTTAGAAAATGATTTATAAATTTTTGAAATGATAAAAAAAATAAAAATGTGTCCTAGAGTGGCCACTCGCAGCACTCGAAGTGGCGACAATTTTCTGTATCCCTAGAAACGGCGCCAAAAACTTGACGTATCCCCGGCAACGGCGCCAAAAACATGATGTAGATTTACCGTGCGCAAAAATGCAAGTGAACGTGTCGAAGTAGTACAGGCCTTTGTGAGGCACGAGTCGAACTCAGGGATATATGAAATCGTTGAAGACTCCTACTAACTACTTACGATCAGCTAAGCTGATTAAATAGTTGAGATTTGTTGTTGAAAATTAAAAGAAAATAAAAATAAAATAAAACAAGCAATCAATTAAATTGTTGGTTTAATCAATTCAAAGGGAGATCTTTAGGATTGTGGTTTCACCGCGAGTTTTCATTGTATTATATTCTATATAATTACTCAATTTTATCTCTTTATCCGGGTAGTGGCCTGAAATCAGAATTGCCCACTGTCATGGTACAATTCACTACCTATGTCTAGGTCGGTTCCACCGTCGTAGTAACCTATACCCTAAACTAGGTGCATTAAAAATGACCTCTCGGTATCCACCATTAATCTTACACCACCTTGTTCAAGGGATTTGTCAATTAATGTAAATTATGTCTCTTTTCAACCATTAATTCTTCTTTCAAAGCAATTAAGGGCATTAGATTATTATTATGGTGATCAAGCATAACAATATATTGGAGAAAACGAAACTATACCATGGATTTAAGAGATAAGATATGAATTACTATTCTAAAATCGTCATACAATGAATCCCCTGGCTACTACCAGTCCTAAAGATAAAAGGGATTAGCCTCGTATGTTCATCTCAGAGTACAATGTGGACAAGAAAAAAAGCAACATGAATGAAAACATGATTGAGTGGTTAGAACCCTGAACGGAGCAGGTCCAATCGATCATTGGCATGAAATCCGTGTTCTGCCGCCTTTCGGTGGTGGAATTCATCTTCTTCAGCGTCCAGATCGGTTGGGGCATGCTCTCGTACTCCGTTCCTCTCTCCTTTCTCTTCGGGATGTCTGCAGCAACTAATGACGTCCTCCTTTAGTCAAGGGCGTCGTCATTAGGTCTATTTCCCAAATTAGGTCACAAAATAATCACGGCCGTCCGATTGAGATTAATCTGAAACAAATGCATATCTGACGGTGTCGATACAATCGACGTGGGTCGATGGTATCGACCTAGCATGATTGCGGAAACTCTTCTTTTCTTTCGTCTGTGCGCCTGATGTCATCTCGATACCATCGACGCGGGTCGATGGTATCGACGAACCTATAGCGACGGTTTTGTCTTTATGTGTCACTATAGCTCCACCAGTCGATAGTATCGACTTCATGGTTGATAGTATCGACTTACTTCTCTCCAGCAACCTGATGGTATCTCGATACCATCGACATCCCTATCGATAGTATCGACTTTCTTCTGGTCCTTGCGGCTGGCAACCTGTGGTCCGGTCGATGGTATCGACCACCTTCGATGGTATTGACGACAACAGATACTTGTTTTTCCTGAAATTAACACACAGAACCACATAAATCCACACAAAATATATTCTTTTAATAATTAAGACTAAAAATTCTTGAAATAAGGGGATTTGACATAAAGGAATAACATAGACCAAAGTGAATGAATTATGCAACATTAACCATGAAAATGACTAATAAATGCATAAAACACCTATCAAACAAGCTTATAAATGTGACTCAAAATCATCACATCAACACTAACTATCATGCCATCAAGTCTTAGAAATTGATGGTTTTGACATAGTCAGTGAAACCATCAATTTTTTAGTCACTAAAACTATCACATCCTAGTCAAGCTGAAACCATCAGAGTGTTTATGAGGTCGAACGATCAAAATCTGATGGTCACACTGGGTCCCTCAAATATAAGGACAACCAATGTAAAAGGAAGGAAGGCCCGACCCCTCACCTTTTATGAGCCATACTGAAGTAGAAATGGATCAAATCTTTTAACCCTATCCACCAAACTCAGTGATGATTAACCTAACCCTAACAAACAATAATTAATTTAATTCCCTTAGAATTTGACCATCATGTTCCACCTCCAGCCATCAGAAGCACTACAAATGAAGACTCCCATGAAACTCAAGGATTGAAGAAATATGCTACCAAAGTCAAAGTTCACTTGGGCAAAGCTCAAGGAATCAAGGTCCAAACTCGGCGAGCAAGGAATCAGAATATCTATATGGCAAAGTTGGAGAAACATAACAGCTATCAACATCAACATTACTAACATTTCATCTCTTTTCCTTTTTTTTGTCATTCGATCATTCTTCGCATCGTTTCTATTTTTATTCACCGACGAGCCACAAATTTTCCCTTTGCCTTTGTTTCTCAAATTGCACTAGAGCATCTAGGGCTCTGACATCTTCGATACCAAGAGTCGCCATCAATTTCTTTATCCATCAGATCCTTAGATCCCCAACTAAGGAGGAACCCTCAAATCTTGACTTCCAAGCAATTTGTTCTTTTTACGATGGTTTCTGAAGCCCATCGTAAAACCATCGTCTTGGTATCTAAACCATTAGTTTTAAATCATATGTCCAAGCTATTTCAGACGTGCGAGTCATCACAAGACCATCGTAAGGAGTCAAGTGAGGTAAATCTAAAATCTTTAGATAAAGAATCTTTGATTGCTATTATTCATGATACTTGTGCCTCTCTTAAGTGTTGGTATGTATGCCCTGAGAGCCAATCATGGGATGATTGGTGGGATACATTAAGATTGATTTGATAAACATCAAAGGCAAGCTTCCAATTCTTTCTGATTCAGTCATATGAGATAGTGATAGAACATATTGAATGTCTAGAGAATGACAGTACTCAATGACGTATGCCTTCAGGTTCATGACTTGAACGATGAGATCATACGGATGCTAAGAGTTTGTACATTCTTGTTATGTCCCTAGTCGGATGTCATTATGGAAGGTAGATAGACAGCAATGACACACAAGACTAGATTGTGGTGTTGGTTGATGACAGAATCTCATTAGTCATGATATAGAGATATCAAACCAAACACATAGGTACTTGTTAGAGAACAAGTGTACCGGACAGACCCACCGTGAGTTTGACACATGGAACCATGAGATGGTAGTCACAGTCAGTACTCACAGTGATGGTGGTGAGTGTGATTCTTAGACCTAAAATCACTGCACTCAACACATGTCGTTGGGCACACTTTGACATCATCAAACGCAATCCTGAAACATGGGTTGTTATAAAGGTGATGATTGGGTGGCTTTGACACATGGGGCTTTTGAGGGGCGAGTGATAGATATGGCATTTGTCCCTCCTGAGGGAGTTTGATATCCATGGCCACTTGATGAGTAGGATTGAGAAAGGCGTGCACGCATGTGTGAATCAGTATGTGATACTGATGTCATACATATCTCTTCCAGTCTACTCTGAGATCAAGGAAGTGAATGAACGTTGACAGGATGACTATTCCATGCCTCGAGTTCATTCGGGATATCAGTGACAAAGGAATTATACATTCGCTGTAACACCATTCACGGATTGTAGGATGAAAGTTGTTCTCCAACTTTCTACTTTCACTTGGGTAGCACTGATGTGTGACTAGGCACCGCTCTTTTGCTTGTGAAGTCATAAGTGTTATGGACTTTCACTGCCAACGTGAAATGGACCTGCAGGGTCACACACATAGGATTTAACCTGGAAGAGGAGTTTTGTCCACTAAGCAATGTTTAGATTGATTACTATAGGAGTTTAGTAGTTCAATTAAACACTCAATCAGTCGATAGCTCAATATCGTATGGTTCAAGGTGTTGGACGCATTGATTGGAGTATCGGATTGATTGAAATCGCAATTGACTGATTTTGCCCAACCTGTGCTCCCAACCGATCGGTTCATGAGATGAACCGGTCGGCTGAGGTGCTGAACCGATCGGCTGAGGTGCTGAACCGGTCGGCTGAGGTGCTGAACCGGTCGGCTGGAGTGTCCAGGCTGATCGGCTCATGCCCAGGTTGAAACGACCGGTTCAAGGGTTGAACCGATCGGCTCAACTGGTGCAACCGACCAGTTGGGAAAAGTCATGTCGGCAAGAATTTTCCTTTGGTTTCAAATTTCCCAATTCGATTGGGAATAACATTGGTATTTGATACCAATTGGGAAAGAAATAAGGAAAGTCTTTTTGATCCGGATTAGGACCATGAACCGATCAGTTCAGGGCACCAACCGATCGGTTGGAGTGCCCCAAACGATCGGCTCAGGTTCAACCGATCGGCTCAATGGCCGAACTGATCGGTTTAGTTGTGAACCGATCATTTCAAGTTGCGAACCGGTTGCTTTTTGTGGAAAATTCTCGAACCCTTCTACTCATGCATTAGTCCCGCATTGCCCGGGATGGAGAACCATGTCCCATGACTCTCCTATATATATAGGGGGTATTTGGGGGCTTCTCAGTACAGCTCAGTGCAACCAGTTGCTCTGCAAGTTGTCTTTCTCTCTGGTTTTGGTAACCGTGAGAGAGCCCGAGCAAGTGCTTCCCGCAAAAGGGAGGTGCAGCAAGGGAAGGACAACTGTAGTTGCAACAGGAGGCAGGAGAGCGTGTTGGCGACTAGTACGTCAACAGGAGGGTGCGAATCCTTCCACTTCCTTGTGGGACAAGGAGAGTGGAGTTCCAAGTGGTCCGTGTGGACTACTACAGAGGCGGGAGGACACTGCCGCTTAGGAGGACAAGTGTCATCCAACAGTCCGGTTCGAGTAGGAGTTGTCAGTCCCGGTGCGACCAGGAGCTGCACAGACACCGTCGAAGTCCAGAGTTGAAGACCGCGCATTGCGCGAGGTATTGTCGCCGAGCAAGCCTCGGGACAAGGTATGATTCCGCAAACCATCCTTTCCTATTATATAGACGTTGATGCGTTTCCTCGGTATGGGTTGGGGGAGAAATTTTTGTTTCCGCTGCCTTCTCTGTCTCCCCTAAAACCCAACAGTGGTATCAGAGCCACGTCAACTGCTCTATATTTTAGGAATATCGATATGATCGATTTTGGTTTGTCGCCTTTATTTATTGCATGCGATGCGAATAATATCGGCTTTATGCATGTCCAATCCTAAATCCACAAATCCCTAATTACATATATGATATGTATTATTAATGCACTCGATACGCGTCGCCCTTAAATGAGTTTTGTGGTGGATGTGTGTAGCGTGATTATGGCCTATAAACCCCTATCTGTGTGTGGTTGTTTGTGGTTGCTTGCATCTCGGTCTATGCACCGATCTTCCCTCTCTTATTCCAGATGTAACTCGAAATAATTCGAGATTCTTTCCTACCTTTGCTCCCCCCGAATGTAACTCGGGGTTTCTTCTTTTAAAGCAATGTAATAAATAGGATAGATTTTATTTCCTATTATGTCAAAGACCGGCGGACATCAAGATGACTGCTCAGACGATCGGTTCAAGGAGTGAACCGATCGGTTGACCTTCCAGACGGTCGGTTCAAGGAGTGAACCGATCAGTTGATGACCGGTTCGAGGAGCGAGACGAACGGGTGGCGGACATGACGAGATGCACGACGACCAGGCGAACCGATCGGTTGGAGGAGCCAACCGATCGGCTGGTGGCACCCAGACGACCGGTTGGAGAGTACAGATCATTCATGTGATGAGTTGATCAACTCAGAAGGCAAGGCACAGAGTTCATCTTGTACAGGTTGCATGTGATGTAGACCTAGATGACCGTGATTCCTCTTGGCTCAAGGAATCACATTAGGATGGCCATAATCATCGCTCTTTATCATTTGTGCATGTTTTCTATGGGATATAGCATGTATATGATACCTACTATGTATTGTGGTGATTGGATATGTATATGTATATAAAACCAAATCCCTCATTAAAATATTAAGTCTTATATGCCTTCCATTAGCGACACACATGGCAAACTTGATCGACCAAGCGTAGGTTATGCCAAAGCGTGGTGCGCCATCTATCTTGTGGAAGTGTGAAGGGTATACATGTAGGTTCTGCCAAAGCAGGGTGCATGTTTACCGTGTCGGCTTTTGGGTTAGACTTAACTGGTGATTCTTAGAGCGTCTAGGCCCAGAGGCAAGGAATGTTCATGGCAAGGTGTTGTGCATGTTCATTCAACAAGAGTTGCATATGATGCAATTGGCAAGAGTTGCCTACCTGAGAGATCTAAGTTGTGGGCGATCAGCCAAAGCTGACTCATGGCTTAGAGGATTTCAGGATCTTGCCCACTAGAAGATTGTACGCTGCAATCTTCCGAATTGATGGTGAGGGCTATCAATTTGAAGTAAAATAGTGGGAGCGATAATTAATTAAAGGCCTAATTATATCGTCAAACTTTCAAATCAATCAAATAAGTCAAAAATGAGTTTTGTACTAAAATTGCATATTTTCCTTTTTGTAGTTCAAATGGCAACAAACAACAACAACTTTTCTTTGCGATCGGTCCTTGACAAGGACAAGCTAAATGGGACAAACTTCCACGACTGGTATCGGACATTGAGAATTGTTCTCACTCAAGAGCGTAAGCTCTATGTCCTGGATACTCCAATTCCAGAGGAACCCGCTCCTAATGCACCAAGGACAGAAAGGGATGCTTACAAGAAGCATTTTGATGATGCCATTGATGCAAAGTTCTTGATGCTATGTTCAATGAACCATGAGTTGCAGAGGCAACATGAGAACATGGGTGTCATAGAGATGATTCTGCATCTCAGGAACATGTATGAAGATCAGGCACGACAAGAGAGGTACAATGTTTCTAGGGCGTTGTTCAAGTGCGTCATGACAGAAGGAGATCCAGTTGGTCCTCACACACTCAAGATGATTGGGTATGTAGAGAACCTGCAGAGACTGGGATTTCCACTGAGCCAAGAGTTGGCTACTGACGTGATACTGCAATCGTTGCCAGAATCTTACAGTCAGTTTGTGATGAACTACAACATGAACAACTTTGATAGGCCACTGTCAGAGTTGTTGGGCATGTTGAGGACAGCCGAGTTACAGATGAAGAAGGACAAGCCTAAGTCTGTGATGGTGATCACGAGCAAGAAAGGCAAGTCCAAGCGCAAGGGCAAGGGCAAAGCTAAGAAAGGTTCTGAAGCTAGCCAGGAGTCCAAGCCATCTTCAGCTCTCAAGGCCAAAGGAGGCGTGACCAAGAAAGGAAATTGCCACCATTGTCAAAAGCCAGGACATTGGAAAAGGAATTGTCCTCTCTATCTGGAAGAACAAAAGAAGAAGGAGGCGACTGAAACCTCTACTTAAAGGTGTCATGAAAGTAAACTTGTAACACTTTTGAGATATATGATATCAAGATGTAAAGTGTAAAGCATTCTTACTTGGGGCAAGTGTTGCCTTTATAGATAGGAATACTTTAGTTTATTTTCAGCCAATAAGGCATGTAATACAGTTATGAACTGCTATTTCATACTTGCCAATAGATAGAAACACTTTATTTTTGCATATTGTATGACAATGATGGCAATTAATAAAGAGATGTTTCAATTTATAAAGATATGATCTTTGTGGCAATGCCTTATTTATCTTGTGATATTTGATATGCATAAGATAAGACGATACCTAAAAGTTATAGATAACTCAAACAATTTAATTAGCATTAATCATGAGAAATCCATTTCTAGTTTCCATGTGATGGATAAAACTAGACTCTTTTGGTTAGAGAACCAGTAAGGGACATGAATATCTTGGACATGATTAATCAATCTTCACGAAAGTAGTGGGAGAATGATTATCCTATTAGGTATAATACATGTGATGTATTTACATACCTATTGGAATAAATGCTAATACTTCAAATGGTGTTTAGAGAAATACCAATATGAATATCTTGAAGTGTTCAAGATTATCATAAATGAAGTACAAATTTGGTAAAGTATTAATTCTTGATGAGATCAATGAATGAAATACTTGGACCAAATGTTTGAGATCCTTATGAGTGTTTATGATAATGTATCATAATGAACTCATGATTAAGGCATGGTGATGTCTGAATCAAGAAGGAATCATACTCTAAGGAGTTAGAGAATGATTATCAAATAACTGAATTCTTCTTAATAAATGAATACCCCACACTAATAAAAGAAATTAAGAATCACAAGGGTTGTGAGTTCTTATATCTTTAACAGATACACCTCAATTATCTATGTGATGAGTTGTTCATGTGATGAGTCAACTATCAAGATGAATATGAGGAACCGAATCTTGAGTTATGGTTTAAAACCATTACATCCTAAATGACTTCTATGTGAACCATAAGGTATGACCTTGATGGTAGCACTCATTGGATCATATCCATAAGTGCAAATGAGTCTTAAGTGTTAAGACACATGGATAACATTTTGAAAAGGATGATGCTTGTTGATTGCAACTTAATGAATAAGACATTTGGCATATGGACACTAAAACCGCATTCCTATGAGGAATAAAACTAGGATGTGTACGTGACACATCCTATAAGGTTTATGAATCCACTAATGCAAATGAAGTCTATAAGTTACAATGGACTAATCAATGTGATTGATGGAGTACAAGCAACTCAAAATTGGATCTTTATTTTGATGATATAGTCAAAGGGTTTGACTGATATGTCAAAGATAAAGAAGGGATCTGTGATTTAGTGGGAGCGTATTCACATTCCACAAGTTGATGTGAAATGGAAATGTTCTAGATTGGAAATCTGAATGTGGAAATTATCTTTAAGGAAGATAGAGATGTTTCCTATGTGATAGGAATAGAGATCTATAGAGATAGTTCTCGAAAATATCTTAACCTGGAAAGAGAGAGCATACATTGGCAATCTGTACTGAAGTGTTCAGTATGCACAGATTCAGTGGGAGAAAACTAGTCCATGTTACATGGAGTTAGTATCCCAAGGCCAAGTGTCCAATTCTTATGAAGAATGGGAACACTAGGAATAGATATGGATCTATCATGTATGTAATCATCCCATTATCATGCATATATGACATGGTAAGAATAAAATGCATTCATCATCTTGTATGTAGGACATGGCAATATGATGTGCTCATCCTGATAACTCATATGTGTGACATGACGAGTGGATGTCTGTCTATTTCCAGTAAGGGTTACTGGAATACCATGAGAACTTAATAAGTGCTTGTGAAGTACTAGTTCTATGGAGATAAGGAAGAGTTCGATGTAAAGAGTTACATTGATGCAAACTTCTGAAAGGACAAAAAATTAATCGCAAAATATACATAAGATGTATAAAAGTGAAAGATTGTTGATAATTGGAAGTGTTCCAATAAAGCCATTTAAAAAGGGAAATGTCGAGTATCTATGTGTTAGTGAACAGCAGTGGATACTATATGGATCTGAAAGTTCATGAGATGAACTTATATTCCACTCATTGATGACAAGTCTGGAATCCTTGATCATGCAATGTGGCTAAAGGTTAGCAAATGGAATACAAGATCGCATATTACGGAAACTCCATCTCATATGTGTGACGTACAGTGAAGAGATGAGAGACATGCAATTTATACAGACTTTGGCAAGGTGTTGCCATTACTCACTATGTTGGCACTACAGCACAGTAACATGTGGAACATGTTTGAAGATCACTATGAATATGATTCATGGGTGATTGGCTCGCAGTGCAAGTGGGAGTCTGTTGGTATGTATGCCCTGAGAGCCAATCATGGGATGATTGGTGGGATACATTAAGATTGATTTGATAAACATCAAAGGCAAGCTTCCAATTCTTTCTGATTCAGTCATATGAGATAGTGATAGAACATATTGAATGTCTAGAGAATGACAGTACTCAATGACGTATGCCTTCAGGTTCATGACCTGAACGATGAGATCATACGGATGCTAAGAGTTTGTACATTCTTGTTATGTCCCTAGTCGGATGTCATTATGGAAGGTAGATAGACAGCAATGACACACAAGACTAGATTGTGGTGTTTGTTGATGACAGAATCTCATTAGTCATGATATAGAGATATCAAACCAAACACATAGGTACTTGTTAGAGAACAAGTGTACCGGACAGACCCACCGTGAGTTTGACACATGGAACCATGAGATGGTAGTCACAGTCAGTACTCACAGTGATGGTGGTGAGTGTGATTCTTAGACCTGAAATCACTGCACTCAACACATGTCGTTGGGCACACTTTGACATCATCAAACGCAATCCTGAAACATGGGTTGTTATAAAGGTGATGATTGGGTGGCTTTGACACATGGGGCTTTTGAGGGGCGAGTGATAGATATGGGATTTGTCCCTCCTGATGGAGTTTGATATCCATGGCCACTTGATGAGTAGGATTGAGAAAGGCGTGCACGCATGTGTGAATCAGTATGTGATACTGATGTCATACATATCTCTTCCAGTCTACTCTGAGATCAAGGAAGTGAATGAACGTTGACAGGATGACAATTCCATGCCTCGAGTTCATTCGGGATATCAGTGACAAAGGAATTATACATTCGCTGTAACACCATTCACGGATTGTAGGATGAAAGTTGTTCTCCAACTTTCTACTTTCACTTGGGTAGCACTGATGTGTGACTAGGCACCGCTCTTTTGCTTGTGAAGTCATAAGTGTTATGGACTTTCACTGCCAATGTGAAATGGACCTGCAGGGTCACACACATAGGATTTAACCTGGAAGAGGAGTTTTTTCCACTAAGCAATGTTTAGATTGATTACTAAAGGAGATTAGTAGTTCAATTAAACACTCAATCAGTCGATAGCTCAATATCGTATGGTTCAAGGTGTTGGACGCATTGATTGGAGTATCAGATTGATTGAAATTGCAATTGACTGATTTTGCCCAACCTGTGCTCCCAACCGATCGGTTCATGAGATGAACCGGTCGGCTGAGGTGCTGAACCGGTCGGCTGAGGTGCTGAACCGGTCGGCTTAGGTGCTGAACCGGTCGGCTGGAGTGTCCAGGCCGATCGGCTCATGCCCAGGTTGAAACGACCGATTCAAGGGTTGAACCGATCGGCTCAACTGGTGCAACCGACCAGTTGGGAAAAGTCATGTCGGCAAGAATTTTCCTTTGGTTTCAAATTGCCCAATTCGATTGGGAATAACATTGGTATTCGATACCAATTGGGAAAGAAATAAGGAAAGTCTTTTTGAGCCGGATTAGGACCATGAACCGATCAGTTCTGGGCACCAACCGATCGGTTGGAGTGCCCCAAACGATCGGCTCATGTCCAACCGATCGGCTCAATGGCCGAACCGATCGGTTCAGTTGTGAACCGATCATTTCAAGTTGCGAACCGGTTGCTTTTTGTGGAAAATTCTCGAACCCTTCTACTCCTGCATTAGTCCCGCATTGCCCGGGATGGAGAACCATGTCCCATGACTCTCCTATATATAGGGGGTATTTGGGGGCTTCTCAGTACAGCTCAGTGCAACCAGTTGCTCTGCAAGTTGTCGTTCTCTCTGGTTTTGGTAACCGTGAGAGAGCCCGAGCAAGTGCTTCCCGCAAAAGGGAGGTGCAGCAAGGGAAGGACAACTGCAGTTGCAATAGGAGGCAGGAGAGCGTGTTGGCGACTAGTACGTCAACAGGAGGGTGCGACTCCTTCCACTTCCTTGTGGGACAAGGAGAGTGGAGTTCCAAGTGGTCCGTGTGGACTACTACAGAGGCGGGAGGACACTACCGCTTAGGAGGACAACTGTCATCCGGCAGTCCGGTTCGAGTAGGAGTTGTCAGTCCCGGTGCGACCAGGAGTTGCACAGACACCGTCGAAGTCCGGAGTTGAAGACCGCGCATTGCGCGAGGTATTGTCGCCAAGCAAGCCTCGGGACAAGGTATGATTCCGCAAACCATCCTTTCCTATTATATAGACGTTGACATGTTTCCTCGGTATGGGTTGGGGGAGAAATTTTTGTTTCCGCTGCCTTCTCTGTCTCCCCTAAAACCCAACATTAAGTCTTCTAAAAGGAAAAGGAAAAAGCTTGCTAGAATTGTTGATAATTTGCATGTAGAATTAAATGATCTTAAACATGCTAATTCTTGCTTGCTTGATGATAAAAATGCTTGTCTTAGCCAAGTACACTCTCTTAAACTTGAAAATGCTAGTTTTCTTGATAAGATTAGATTTTTAGAAGCTCAACCTCTCATGCCTAGTTCTAATGAAGAGCTTACTTTGGTTGTTGATTCTCTCATGCATGATATTGATGTTCTTAAATCTGAAAACAAGGACAAAGATTTTGTTTTGCAAGAATTAGAAACAGAAAATGCCTCCTTGCTTGCTAAAATCAATGTGCATGAATATTGTTCTAGTTCTACTACTACAGAGAATGATGTTTCTACTCTTCATAATGATAAAGAGTCCTTCATGACAAAAGATATTTGCTTAGAAAATGATCTTTTGCATGCTAGATATAATATTAATCAATTGTCTTCTACTATTACCTCTCTTATGCATGATAATGATGGCTTGAGATCTTCTTTGCAAAGATTTTTAGTTGGTAAAAAGAATCTTAATGATATCCTACACCATACTACCAAACATATTGGTAGACACGGTTTAGGGTATGATAGTAGTCAAAGGAACAACAAAGGTAAAGGACCTCCAATATTCAATGGAGAATCCTCTAGTTCCAAGACTATGGGCACATGCAACCATTGCAATGAAATTGGTCATTATTCTATTTGTTGTCCTTTTAGGAAAGCACCCAAAAGAAATAGGACTTGGGTTACTAAACTAACCCCTACGGACCCAAAAACATGATTGACGACCATTTCATCTTTCTTCTTATCGGTACTTGCAAATGGGTTGACTTGAGCTATTGAATTGCAAATTGACTTCTCAATCCACATGAAAGAAGAAAGGGGAGATGTGTATAGGGTGAAAACAAATGGAAAAAGGAATGGTAAGAACAAATGTAATGTTTTCTTGCTTTTAACCATTTCTAACTTGTTTTTTTCAAGTTGGACTATACATATGATTTTTGAGTCAAAAGTGGTATTTTGTGATTCTCTTCACACTCTTGCTCAAAAACTGTTTCTAATGCTTCTATAGTGCATTACCAACTTTCTTAGACATGTTTGGATATGGTTTATACTTTTAGCATGCCTTTAAATATGTTTTTTTGAAATATATGTGCCATTTTTACAGTAGCTCTGTCGGTCGAGTTTGTGTTGTTTGAAACTCAACTGATAGGCACCAATGGGTGTTGCCAGCAGCTGCCATTGGTCGAGTTATCAATAAACAGAACTCGACCGATAACACTGTGCACAAAAGATACATTTGGCTTATTGAATGAGAATTTCCGTCTCAATTAGATTTTCTCAATCAATAGCCTTATTCTTTGGCACTTTCTTTTAGTACCTTTATATATGCATACGGTCTTGTTCTAAATTGCATATCTTTCTAACAACACTATCTTTCAAATTTCTCTATATTGGCATATCTATATCTTGTAATTACTTGTTATGAGTTGTTTTGTAGGTTTTGATGATGATCTCTTTTCATCTCTTGATTGTGTCTAAAATTGCTTCTGGTGTACCCCAACTTGCTACATCTATCTAGGTGTATATCTTGTTTTGATACAACCTTGAGGTTCTTAGTGGTAATCATCTTTTGGTAATGATGCATACTTGTATGTGAGTTATACCCTTTCATGCTTCTAAAATTGCATATCTCTTTGTTTGGATATATCTCTTCATCTACTCATAGCCTTGCTTGATCTTGTGTATCTTTTGGTATCTCTTGCTATGATCTAGATCCTACTAGTAGTTCTAGCCTTGTTTATAATTGGTATCTCTGCTCATCAAGTGGTATATTTCACTATATGCTATGCTTGTATCTTGTCTCATACATGCTCAAGCTTGTTCCTTGAAATGCATATCTAATATCTTGAGTTGCTTGCATAACATTGTGATGTAGGGTACATAGATCTACATTATATGTAGAAATTGGAGTATTTTTGGATTTTATGCAGACTTTGCTCCAATTTCGGTTTTTGCTGCAAGAGTAGTGTTTTTATGCATAACCGACCTTCTGAGCAAGGCTCATTGCTTCACCATGAGCCCTGACAATTTTTGGGAAAATTCTGTCATCTTGAGGGTCAAAATTGCGATTTATTGTTTTTCTACAGCACCTTATCTTGCATTTTTGGATTGTTCGAGTATATGGTTTAACTTGCTTTTCTTTATATGCTTGGACAATCCCCTATTTGTGATCTTCTACTCTCCTTTTATAACTTTTGTTATCTCTTTTCTCTTTAACAAGTGATGTTTCTTATCCCTTCATAACCCCACTTTTTGAAATGACAAAGGGGGAGAAAGGTATGTCTTCTTTTAAAAGAGGAAGAAGGCATGTCTTACATGAAGAGGAGAAGTATGTTCATGTAATGGGGAGAAGGTAAATGGGTGAATTCTTATATGTGTACAACATATATGAGTAGAAGAAATAGTATTCTATAAATGTTATGAAAGCTAACCATGCAGGAGAAATAGCATCAATTGAGGGGGAGTATGAGAACTCCATCTGCATCAATTGAGGGGGAGTATGAGAACTCCATGTACATCAATTGAGGGGGAGTGTAACGACCCCGTCTCCCGGTAACCCCCAATTAAGGGAGACCAAGAGATCAAAGCCGTTATCTAATAACCCGGATTAAAGGTTCAACAAATAATCAATAACAATTAATAAACTTTACCAACTAAACTGAAAACTGGTATAAAAATAAAACTTTGCTTACCTTTTAAAAACTAGGATTTCTAAACTTCTATCCATGAAGATATTAATCTAACTAATCCTCCTGTGCACGTTAATACTCATTTAATTCCACATATGCCGCTTTACTATTCTGTTCTTTTCATTTGTACCTAAACTCCGACAAACAAAACGTCAGTCAGCATATCGAAATATGCCGGTATGTGGGGGAAACAATAATCATGCAAATATGTTAACAACGTAATCATTCAATTAATCATTTAACAACCAAGATTACGTTTTAAGCCATACTACTTAGTCCTTATCTATCCCCTAACTCTGTGATATCCCTTGTATGCTACCTCTCTTTAGGCAGCTTCTTACCCCATGGACCTACCTTACAATTAGCCAATACCTAGGGTAATAGAGTTGCATGGCACTACCCGAAGGTAGTCCAATATCTAACTCATGATGACTTGATGGTCCTACCCCATTGGTAGCCATTTACTAAGTCATCTAATGACCTAATGAACCTACTCCATTGGTAGCCATTTACTAGGTCAACTATTCAGCCATAGAGGGGACCAAGATCTGAGCTAGCAGGAACATATCTTATATGATAGTCATAGCCACATTATAGTTCAAATGAATTAAAATCATACAACAATTAATTCATGACATCGATGAAAACTTCGGTAAATCTCGGAAAACTAACTCGAGATATTCATAAGCGTAACCACATACCTGTCAGGAAGACTCAGGTGCAGGAATAGTCCAAACAAGCAAGTACACAGTTCAAATCCTGAAATATACATCCAATTCCTTTTTATCAAAAACTATCCAAACCATCTTGCTACTTATGGTTTCTATTCCTTTTCAGGGTTTACTTTGTAATTAGGGTTTCACTTCATTTACTATTTCAAACCCTAGTTCTATTCAATTACTTACAAACCCTAATTTCAGATTAAAGGCATACTTAAACATTAATGAAGCCCATTATGCCTCTTTTATATTAAAACTACCATTTTTATACTTTTAATCCACAACAAGATCATTATACTCATTTATCATCAATACATAGTTCATTATGTCCTAATTCGCAAATGAACTCTATATATCATTAAATCCACCTGTTATCCATTAGAAAACCCTAATTATTATATTAAGGGTATTTACCCATAATTAGGAACTTAGAAACATCATTTAACACCTTTAATATCTATTAGGTTGCAATTACTCAATTTCATCAATTAAGTATTATGAACTTAACTCTAATTCTTCATTATCTTCAGTAAGGATTCTTTAATCCAACTTATTGGTCAAGAATCACTATATTTCAGTTGTATACTGATAATTTTCAAATTATAACCACTAAAACTCACGTTTTTCCCAAATTAGGGTTTTTATCCCATTAAACCATGTTCATGATCACAAAAACCCTAAAAGCAACATATTAATCATAATTTTACTCTTTTCTTTACTCTTAACATGTTTACTTTGATCAAAAACCAAAATCAAGATTCATCATGATTAGTTTTATCTCTTTCTAGGGTTTTTCCATTACTTAATGCATTAAAAGATGAAAAACCCTATACTTCTTGAAAATCATTTACAAACAGGCTCTACTATCATTTTTATCACGTTCTACGCATTTTTCTAATAAAAAAACACTACTTATTTGCATTTTTCAACCAAAGGATCTATTTTTAACGATTTATACAAGATTTCACCTTTTTCTTGAATATTGGGTAGAGGAGAGACTTACTTTGTTAATTCAATAAAATGGGAGCCGTTGGATCCTCACTCATCTTTGACCGACTGAGATCACACGGCCTGTGATGCTTGCGCCCACTAGCGGCTGGTTTGAAACCACGGCAGACCAGGGCCATTGATCCGCACCCTGGGTCCACGATGGACATCAATCGGAGGGTTGCTGCTCATCGTCCCTGGCTTGATCCCTCCACAGGCTGCGCGGCTGCACCGCATGGAGAGCTCGTCGGAGATACTTGATTTCTTCAACTCAGATCAGTAGGGAGCGGGCGAAGGTGTCGTATGTCTTGGTCCGTTAGGGCAAAACAAGTTGAGAGGGGTCTATATATATGCGTGGGGGTCTAGGGATGGCTCCCCCAACCTGCCGTCGAGCCTTGTCCCAATGGGATTTAGGCGTTTATCAAAACAACAGCAAAACCTAGCAAATCTAGGTCTAAAAGGTGAGGAATTCTCTCCCAAACCCACTGGAACCCTTTACTCAGATGCACATGCATTGGATTTGTGGGAAAATCGAGGGATAGATCCCCCCCAGTTATGCGGCCCCCTTTCCTTTTCTGATTTGAGGAAGGAGACGCACAGAAAGTGTCGTATCTCGATCCAACAGCTGACTCCATCTCCTATTTTTCATTTAAATCGGAAAAGTGTGACATTTATTACAATCACAACACTTTAGGGAAATTTGTAAAAGCCATAACTCCCAAACCGAGTGTCCAAATAATCCCACATTTTGAGGGAAACTTAGTAATGTCTTTATATACCTATCTTCCAAATTTAGGCTCATTATCTAAAAGAAAAGGTTTCTTTTCTTAAGGTGCAAGATATTACTCAATTAAGTGTATTTTTCACCTATTTTCTCTTTCCTTTGCTATTAAAATATCTTTATGAGTTTCCTTGAACGTCAAGGAACCTTAATGGCTCGAAATACCCTTGTGGGAATATTTCCTTAGCCTCTTTCCTTATCCTTCATCCCTTTTCTTATTATCTTACTTTTTCTTTATTAAAATATCTCTCTTTGATAATTTCTCTTTATCTCTCTTTTATTTCCTTATTTGGAGTTCCTTTTTAACATTAGGAATCCTTTGGATACTAAAATCCACCAAGATAACTCAATTATACCTTTTTCCACATGTTTTCCACATTTTATCATTATTCTCAATTTCTTCCTTAATAAAGGAATACTTAATTAATCTTTTCTTTTCTTATTGCTTTTTCTTTACAACTTTGGACTCCTTGGAACCCAAGGAACCCAAGAGGCACGAAATCCCTCTTTTGATTTGCCTTCTAGATGTTTCCACATCTTTCTTTTCTCGATTTTCTTAATTAATTGAATTTCCTTGTTATTGGGCCCAATAGCCAATAAATCCCACAATACAATCATCAAGTCTTTTGTATACAAAATTCATGCATTCAATCAAGAGACATCATTATTGGTTCATTTATCTTTATCATATTTCTCACCAAATGAACTCAAAACATGGGGTTGTAACATCCTTCCCCTCTTATAAGAATTTTTGTCCTCAAAATTCCATCAAGCAAACAAACAACTCAGGATAAGCCTTTCATATGTCCATCATGGCTCCCATGTGGTTTTACCCTTTCCATGGTGCTTCCAAAGGACCTTCATCATCTCATATTCTTCCATCTGAGTTCTTTCTTACCTTGGTATATCATACCCTCATAGGTGACTCAGGACATTCCAGCCTCAAAAGTTGAATAGGTTCAGGGCTCAGCACCTAGCTTGGGTACCTCACATAGTGCTCTAGATCGGACTCATGCAACACATCATTTTATCCTGAGGGTTAAGGTTAAACACAACCATATCCACCAATCCATCTCAAATGGACCCATATATCGGGGACTCGACTTTCTCAGCTGTATCTTATAGGGGTCGGATTTTCACATCACATATTCTCCCATTGTGAACTACATGTCAGTCTGCTTTGCATTAACTCATGACTCATGTCACCACTGGGCTCTCTCTCAGCCATTGCACGATCAAAGCGACTTCATCTGCACACACTTGTGGTTATTTTCTGACCTTCACGAGGCCTCCTTCACCAACATCATCATAATGAAGTGGTGACCGATACAACCTCTCTATAGAACTTCTTGCATCCCGATAAAGGCTATGGTGGGTAACATCACATCTTAAGAATTGTCTCTATGTATCACCCTAAATGAGCACACATGCTCTCATCAGACCCTCTAGTCCAGATCATACTATCCATTAGTATGGGGTCATAAAATGTACAAACACTGAGCTCTTCATGTATCTACTTCCACCTCATAGAAGTCAACCTTTAGGTCACATCAATAACTTTTGAATTTGCATCATGGTGTAGTTGAACCATATCGTTTCATATGTAGTTCAACCAGATCTGTCCCTTGACAGAACTCTTCCTTTCTCATGTCATCTAGGTAAGGCAATCTACCATAACCCATATTGTATCTTGACCTTCTTGGTCTAGTAGAAACTCACAACATCCCTAATGATGAACTCACATTCCCTCTCAGGAACTCTTTATACTTTATATCCATGCACTGGGTTAATGGTGTTCATCCTCCACCTCCAGGCTTGCATGGCCACATGCTACATGCAACTTTTTTTTAAGCATCCAGAATGCTACCATCACTTACTATCTTTGTAGTACCAAGGTATATCATGACCTCCTGTATTGTTATGATTCCTCAAGCTTGATACCTCAGAAACCCTAAACCACTCTCAAAAGGGTTTTATTACCTTCTTATCCAAAGAAGTGTATCTGAGGTTCTATCACCATCCTTTTACTACATCAAGGACTAAACTGTCTACCCAAACAACCATTAACTTGTTCAACATATCTTATTACATCCAAGTGTTAGCCAAAACACATCTTCTTTCCAAACTTAGGGTTAGCCAAACAACCTCAACTTCTTCTAGCTTCCAGCTAAACTAGGCAGCTATATCTCAACCAGAGTATTCATTACCCCTTCTTATCCTTAGGTGTTACGTAATGTTGAAGACATACACCTCCATGTATTATACTTATCATCTCATCTCCAAATCTAAGTTTGTCTTCATCAAGAAACTCTGATCTCATCCTCAGGGTGATCAAACTCAACCTTGGTTCACTTGTAAATTCCACATAGCTCCTGATAAAAAATTCTCATAAGCTGAATACACTACTCTCTCTTAATGTTTACAAACCATCCATGTATCATTCACTTTACCAAGGTATGTTATCATCTCTGTCCTCATACCTTGTAGCAATGTTCCAATTTGCATCATCTTTATCCTTGGTGTATGGCATGCGTACTGTCCCATCTCTCCCTCTCATAACAGGAGGAAATAAGCATTTGGTGGCCGTCCAAACACAAAGTTCTTCCTGTTCCATGAGTAGAGATGATACATCCCACATCGCCAGTACACCTTCAATTCCAAGTTGAAACGTGCAACTTATGTCTCCACATCACAAACATCATGATATCAAAGTAAGTTTCATGGAAAACTGGTCTCGAACCTACTTGGGTTACCACACAATCCTTAGTCATCTCTTCTAGGTCTATAAGGTGCCGACACTTTTGGGGTCATCCCTTTTCCCTTATGCATCCAGAGAGTGCACTACTCATCTGCCCTTTGGGTCCCATGAGTTCATGAAGGTGATCAATCTCCTAACCCATGGCCCTTAGACAATGATAGTTGTTACCTCCCGACCCTATGGTCATGTGCAACTAGGGAATTAGGCAACTCCTTCTTCCATCGGTCTTATCCCTACCTGACCCTAGGATAGACTTAGGATTCTATTATTGTACATGTCCACCATAGAACCTTACCCAAACATTCATCATCTCTCTTCTTGCATTCATGGGCTGACTTTCATCCTTTCATAAGGGTCATGGCGACCTGCCTGCCTTGGTCGAGCCCCATACCGGTTACCTCCATGGTAACACATCCACATGCACATAGATATGGTTATATATGGGTCTATAGGTTCATTCTCATGCCATGTACTCTTCACTTAGCTTCTCAAGATCCTACAAAACCTCCTTAGGTTACCTCAAAACCAGCCAAACTGGTAAACTCCCTACCAAAGGGTCGCTCTCCCAGGATGGGAGGAAACTACACCTTTATAACAAAGGTCACAAGCATCCTTATGGTTTACATCCATATGAGCATGCTTAAACCAACAACTACTAAGGCACAAGCATACCTACAAACCATGCTAGGTCACACTTGTTCTCATCCTCAACATTACATCAACTTAGTTGTGAGGGGTTCATCAAACATACCCTTAACGTAAGGGATTTCCTTTACCTCTACACATGAGGAGTACCATGCTTGAAACTATAGAGACTCAAATCAGATACACTGCTTCCCCTCTTAGGCCTAGGAACCCTAGGTTCTCCTTTGGGTATCCAACTACATGCTCAACCTCTTAACCACGAATCAAGCATGTCCAAGGTATGTCATGTACCTCCATGATCTTTCTACTCGAGCAACGCTTCGGAGTTGAGTCCTCTTCCAGGGCAACCAACTAGGTATAAAGCCTCACAACTGGTTACTTAAACCTCCTCATGGTCTAAAGCACTCTTTATCTCATCCAGCAGGTAACCACTTATACCATGGGTACTAGAAGCATCATACTCTCTCTAGGGTTTGGTTCCTCTAAAGGCAACCAAGATATCATCAGCCTCCAGGAATCAAGCATAAGGCAACCACTATCATCCACGTAGGTCGCATCATCCTTAACTCCCCACTATTCCTCAAGTTTTGGGGTTTTAGACTCCCAACCTCCTTGCTGGGGTCCTGCTTCCTCTCTCTAGAGCTAAAACCACCTCCAACCATACCTACTAGAGGTCCCTTCTCCATGAAGGCTCATGTTCTCAAGCAAACCCGTATGTGGTTGAAGCCTATGCTCAACTCATCTATTTATGCTTATCTCATAAGCCATCCATCATGCCCTTCTGGCCAGGGTTTCAACCTACTATCGTACCACTGACGTACTTTGGGGGCATGCTATCCCCTAATTGCATAAGCCATAAGGTTTATATAGGTCCTTCACTAACTTCATCCATGAAGGAGCTACCCTTTGCTTTAACATGCACGACCCTTTCCTGGGTTGCCAAAGGTTCTAGGTCACCCAACCTTACATGGCTCGTATGGCAATCCAAACATATGGTCAACCATGACATCTAACTCATCATGTCATCTCTCTCTCTCTAATCTTCACTTAGGGTTAGGTTTAACATCATCCTCAAAGGATGTGCTAGGTCTCTACTTTTGATGGAGGTCTCTACCTCCAAGACTAATTCTCTCTACTCATCCTCCAGACAAGGAGGTCTATCCTCAGGTCTCTCCTGAGGGAAAAGACAACTCGTGTCATACGACCTAAGCATGTATCTATTCTTTAGTTTGCACTTAATCTATTAAGCTTATGTCCATGACATCTTATTTACATGCTTTTTATTAATTTGGTGGAGGATTTCTTAGACCTTATTAACTTTTCCCATACCTCAAGAGGATGAGGAGAAGAGAGAAAACCCTAATACTTAAGGTCCTTAATAGAATTTGAGTTGAGAAGGGATGAATAAGATGAGAGAGTCCTCAAGGTATCATATTTCGAGTCATATACTAAGACTTTGGCCAGGCAGTCACACGGATCCAGGAGTCCTTGTATTCTGACTAGCGGTGCGTAGGTAAGTATTGCCAGCCCCCAGTCGTGATCCTTTTCTAGACACCTCTGTCTTTTGGATAATCCTCTAATAACTCCCTTGGGTTCTACAAAATTTATAAAATTTGATAATTATTAATGATTAGATGAGGAACCTTGGCTCTGATACCAATTGTAACGACCCCGTCTCCCGGTAACCCCCAATTAAGGGAGACTAAGAGATCATAGACGTTATCTAATAACCCAGATCAAAGGTTTGACAATTAATCAATAACAATTAATAAACTTTACCAACTAAACTGAAAACTGGTATAAAATAAAACTTTGCTTACCTTTTAAAAACTGGGATTTCTAAACTTCTATCCATGAAGATATTAATTTAACTAATCCTCCTGTGCACGTTAATCCTCATTTAATTCAACATATGTCGCTTTACTGTGCTGTTCTTTTCATTTGTACCTAAACGCCAAAAAACAAACATCGGTCGGCATATCGAAATATGCCGGTATGTGGGGGAAACAATAATCATGCAAATATGTTAACAATGTAATCATTGAATTAATCATTTAACAACCAAGATTATGTTTTAAGCCATACTACTCAATCCTTACCTATCCCCTAACTCTGTGTTATCCCTTGTAGGCTACCTCTCTTTAGGTATCTTCTTACCCCATGGACCTATCTTACAAGTAGCCAATACCTAGGGTAATAGAGTTGCATGGCACTACCCGAAGGTAGCCCAATATCTAACTCATGATGACTTGATGGTCCTACCCCATTGGTAGCCATTTACTAAGTCATCTAATGACCTGATGGACCTACTCCATTGGTAGCCATTTACTAGGTCAACTATTCAGCCACAGAGGGGACCAAGATCTGAGCTAGTAGGCACATATCTTATGTGATAGTCATAGCCACATTATAGTTCGCATGAATTAAAATCATCCAACAATTAATTCATGACATCGATGAAAACTTCGGTAAATCTCAGAAAACTAACTCGAGATATCCATAAGCATAACCACATACCTGTCAGGAAGACTCAGATGCAGGAATAGTCCAAAGAAGCAAGTACACAGTTCAAATCCTGAAATATACATCCAATTCCTTTTTATCAAAAACTATCCAAACCATCTTGCTATTTGTGGTTTCTATTCCTTTTTAGGGTTTACTTTGCAATTAGGGTTTCACTTCATTTACTATTTCAAAACCTAGTTCTATTCAATTACTTACAAACCCTAATTTCGGATTAAAGGCATACTTAAACATTAATTAAGCCCATTATGCCTCTTTTATATTAAAACTACCATTTTTATCCTTTTAATCCATGGCAAGATCATTATACTCATTTATCATCAATACATAGTTAATTATGGCCTAATTCACAAATGAACTCTATATATCATTAAATTCACCTGTTATCCATTAGAAAACTGTAATTATTATATTAAGGGTATTTACCCATAATTAGGAACTTAGAAACATCATTTAACACCTTTAATATCTATTAGGTTGCAATTACTCAATTTCATCAATTAAGTATTATGAACTTAACCCTAATTCTTCATTATCTTCAGTATGGATTCTTTAATCCAACTTATTGTTCAAGAATCACTATATTTCAGTTGTATATTGGAAATTTTCAAATTATAACCACTAAAACTCACGTTTTTCCCAAATTAGGGTTTTTATCCCATTAAACCATGTTCATGATCACAAAAATCCTAAAAGCAACATATTAATCATGATTTTACTCTTTTCTTTACTCTTAACAGGTTTACTTTGATCAAAAACCAAAATCAAGATTCATCATGATTACTTTTATCTCTTTCTAGGGTTTTTCCATTACTTAATGCATTAAAAGATGAAAAACCCTCTACTTCTTGAAAAGCATTCACAAACAGGCTCTACTATCATTTTTATCATGTTCTACGCATTTTTCTGGAAAAAAAACACTACTTATTTGCATTTTTCAGCGAAAGGATCTATTTTTAACGATTTATACAAGATTTCACCTTTTTCTTGAATATTGGGCAGAGGAGAGACTTACTTTGTTAATTTGATAAAATGGGAGCCGTTGGATCCTCGGTCATCTTTGAGTGACTGAGATCACACGGCCTGTGATGCTTGCGCCCACTAGCGGTTGGTTTGAAACCACGGCAGACTAGGGTCGTTGATCCATACCCTGGGTCCACGGTGGACATCAATCGGATGGCTGCTGCTCATCATCCCTGGCTTGATCCCTCCACAGGCTACGCGGTGGCACCGCATGGAGAGCTCACCGGAGATACTTGATTTCTTCAACTCAGATCAGTAGGGAGCGGGCGAAGGTTCCATCATGGTCTATTAGGGAAAAACAAGTTGAGAGGGGTCTATATATATGCGTGGGGGTCTAGGGATGGCTCCCCCAACCTGCCTCCGAGCCTTGTCCCAAAGGGATTTAGGCGTTTCTCAAAACAACCGCAAACCCTAGCAAAACTAGGTCTAAAAGGTGCAGAATTCTCTCCCAAACCCAGTGGAACCCTTTACTCAGATGCACATGCATTGGATTTGTGGGAAAATCGAGGGATAGATCCCCCCTGTTATGTGGCCCCCTTTCCTTTTCTGATTTGTAGAAGTAGACACACAGAAAGCGTTGGATCTCGATCCAACGGATGACGCCATCTCCTTCTATTTTTCATTTAAATCAGAAAAGTGTGACATTTATTACAATCACAACACTTTAGGGAAAGTTGTAAAAGCCATAACTCCCAAACCGAGTGTCCAAATAATCCCAAATTTTGAGGGAAACGTAATAATGTCTTTATCTACCTCTCTGCCAAAATTGGGCTCATTATCTAAAAGAAAAGATGCCTTTTCTTCAGGTGCAAGATATTACTCAATTAAGTGTATTTTTCACCTATTTTCTCTTTCCTTTGCAATTAAAACATTTTTATGAGTTTCCTTGAACCTCAAGGAACCTTAATGGCTCAAAATCCCCTATTGGGAATATTTCCTTAGCCTCTTTCCTTATCCTTCATCCCTTTTCTTATTATCTTACTTTTTCTTTATTAAAATATCTCTTTCTAATAATTTCTCTATATCTCTCTTTTATTTCCTTATTTGGAGTTCCTTTTTAACATTAGGAATCCTTTGGATACGAAAATCCAAAAAGATAACTCAATTATACCTTTTTCCACATGTTTTCCACATTTTATCATTATTCTCAATTTCTTCATTAATAAAGGAATACTTAATTAACCTTTTCTTTTCTTATTGCTTTTTCTTTGCAACTTTGGACACCTTGGAACCCAAGGAACCCAAGAGGCACGAAATCCCTCTTTGGATTTGCCTTCTAGAGGTTTCCACATCTTTCTTTTCTCGATTTATTAATTAATTGAATTTCCTTGTTATTGGGCCCAATAGCCAATAAAGCCCACAATACAATCATCAAGGCTATTGTATACAAAATTCATGCATTCAATCAAGAGACATCATTATTGGTTCATTTATCTTTATCATATTTCTCACCAAATGAAATCAAAACTTGGGGTTGTAATAGGGAGCATATGAGCTCAATCCTATTGAAACTCCTAGGTGGTTTCTCTGACAGTATGATTTTACTTAAAATCTTTCAATACATTTATGGAATTGTTTGTCATTTTCAAAAAGGGGGATAATGTTGACTCAAGGTCAATTAGGTCAATGTTAACTCACGTCTAAATTGACTAAAACTGTGTTTTGATGATGACTAACCATTCCACATATTGGTGTCTAATTTCTCTACTTGAGTCATTTCATATTAGGTATAGACACACTCCAAATGCCCAATCTTGTGCATATTAAATTTAAGAAAAGACAAGTGAAAGTCAGTACAAGTGCATGTTTTTGTAATATGATATAAATCCATTAGAATCATGTTGTAAATCACTTATAATGATTTGAGAACTTGTATTTAAGATTAGAAAAAATGAGGAGCACTTAGATCGAATGTTTAAGCACTCAAAAGCCATTTTCCAAAATTCACATCAGGTTGTTCATCGGTCGAGTTTTGTGAGTTGCAAACTCGATCGATCCTGATTGGATCTTGAAAATGACTTTTGATCGGTGGAGTTTACACTACACAGAACTCGACCGATGGAGTAACTGACCAATTCGATTCTCATTGGTCGATCGAGTTCCCCAGGACAAACTCGACCGATGGTCTGAATATCATCTTTGTCTTTTACTCTATCGGTCGAGTTACCCTTATAGAAACTCGACCGATTGAACTGTACAAAAAAGTGCAGAAAAGTGTTTCTAGCCGTTGTGGAGTTGGAACAAGTAAAAATATATCTGTTGCAAGCCACAAAACGGCTTGTTTTCATTCTCAAGTGTTCCCAAAGACTAAGAAGCATCCCCACCTATAAATAGAACCCCTTGGGCTTCATTCCAAGGTTGAGAATTCATTACAAAACTCTATGTGAGGTTCCTATTCTATTGTTGAGTGCTTCCTACAACCTTCTCTCTCTCTCTAAGCTTAATCACTTGCAACATCTGTTAGAGTGAGTAGGAAATTTGTATGAGAGCTAGTCCTACATGTATATCTTGTGAGGCTCTCACTTCCACCACCTTCCTATCTCTCATTTCAACCATGAAGATGAAGGTTCTCTCTCTTATCTAAGAGAGGTGAAGAAGAACAAGGGAAGGCATCCCTTGTTGAAGATCAAGGTGGAAGACTTGGAGATAGAGTGGGTAAGCCCTTGGTGAAGGCAAAAGATTCCTTGCTCAAGTGGGTAAGTCCTTGTTGGAAGCTTCTCTGAGTGAAGGTGAAGTCACAGGCAGAAGATCCAAGAAGAATGGGTAATTCCTTTAAGGCCGAAGACTTGTGTAAGAGTAGGTAAGTCCTTGGAAGAAGGCCAAAGACTCTTACAAAGTGGGTAAGTCCTTGGTAAGGTTGAAGACTCTTTGTATGGGATAGGTAAGTCCTTTGGAGGTCATGTTTTGTAAGTCTTATGAATGAATATAAGAATGCAATGGTTAGAAAATCCTAGAGGTTGACCTCTCTAGGTAAGTGGACTGACTCACTTCTAGTTTGAAGTGAGGAACCACTCTAAATAGCTTGTCCTCTTGTGTTTGTTCAATCTCTCTCTCCCTTGCTATACATGTTTTAGTTACACTCAAATTACCTATTTAGCAACCTTATCTTGTGATATATCTTGAAGATCTAATGAATTTTGTTTAAGTGCATTCAGCTCTATTCACCCCCCTCTACAACATCTAATCACCCATCTAGGATCCAACAATCAGTATCAGAGTGGGTCTTCTCCAAGCATACTTTAACAAGTAGGAGAAGATGGGTGACTACAAAGGAGGGATATACTTGATCAGCCTACCAATCTTTGATGGGAGCGATTTCCTCTATTGGAGAAAAAGGTTTCAATTCTACATCCAAGGATCAAGTCTTGAGATGTGGAAAATGGTGAACATCCCATACATGCTACCAAAAGAAAAAGATTAAAGAATGGGATGAAGCTACCTTAAATAAAGCAACCTTGAATGCTAGATCCATGCATATCCTCTATGACTCCATGACCCCCACCAAGTTCAATCGGATTTGTTCATGTGAAATAGCCTATGAGGTATGGAAAAAGCTATGCATCACTTATGAAGGGACATATCAAGTGAAGGAAAGAAAACTCTACATGCTCAAAGGCCTCCTTGAGAACTTCAATATGGGAAAGGAGGATAGGATAGCCAACATGTACTCAAGGCTAAACACCATTGTGAATGGTCTTGCTGTTCTAGGACATCCTATATCTAGTGGATAGATCAACTCAAACATCCTTAGAACTCTCCCCAAGAGGGGGGAACCCAAGGTGACTTCCATTGAAGAAGCAAGGTCCCTTAAGTATGTCCCCATCGAAGAGCTCATTGGAAATATACAAGCACATGAAGCCACACTTGACAAGAGGGAGGAAGTAGAAAGATAAGAGGAGAAAGAACTCAAGAGAATGAAGAAGGCTGAAATCAAAGTTCAAATCAAGGCTATAATTGGTCAAGCTTCTCCATCCTCTCAAGTTGAAGAATATGCCATGTACTCCAAGGGTAGATTCTGCAAAGGCAAGTCCTCCTCCATCCAGTGCATCACATGTGGAAAGAAAGGTAACTACAATGAAGGTTGCCCACAAGGCAAAAAGACCCATCTTCACAAGAAGAAGGAGAAATGGCACTCAAGCTCAAGTGGCTCCTCCAACTCAATCTCAAGTGAAGATTCAAGTGAAGGATCAAGCTCAAGCTCTAGTGATGAAGGAGAATGCCATTTTGCTCTTATGGCATCAACAAGTAAGGACTCAAGTGAGGTAAATATAAACTCTTTAGATAAAGAATCTTTGGTTGCTATCATTCATGATACTTGTGCCTCTATTAAGTCTTCTAAAAGGAAAAGGAAACATCTTGCTAGAATTGTTGATAATTTGCATGTAGAATTAAATGATCTTGAACATGCTAATTCTTTCTTGCTTGATGATAAAAATGCTTGTATTAGCCAAGTAGACTCTCTTAAACTTGAAAAAGCTGGGATAAAGAGAGGCATTCTCTCCCCCTCTCCCATGCCCGTGATGGAGGCCGAACGTCCGGGAGGGTGGTAAACCAAGGCGGCAGCTGGGATTCGAACCTGGGTCCCTTCATGAGGGGACACCCTGCTTGACCACTTGAGCCACTCCTTGTCGGCTAAACTTGAAAATGCTAGTTTTCTTGATAAGATTAGATTTAAGAAGCTCAACCTCTCATGCCTAGTTCTAATGAAGAGCATACTTTAATTGTTGATTCTCTCATGAATGATATTGATGTTCTTAATTCTGAAAACAAGGACAAAGATTTTGTTTTGGAAGAATTAGAAACAGAAAATGCCTCCGTGCTTGCTAAAATCAATGTGCATGAATCTTGTTCTAGTTCTACTAGTAGAGAGAATGATGTTGCTTCTCTTCATATTGATAAAGAGTCGTTCATGACAAAAGCTGTTTGCTTAGAAAATGATCTCTTGCATGATAGAGATAATATTAATCAATTATCTTCTACTATTACCTCTCTTATGCATGATAATGATGGTTTGAAATCTTTTTTGCAAAGATTCTTAATTGGTAAAAATAATCTTAATGATATCCTACACCATACTACCAAAAAAATTGGTAGACATGGTTTAAGGTATGATAGTAATCAAAGGAACAAAAAAGGTAAAGAACCTCCAATATTCCATGGAGAATCCTCTAGTTCCAAGACTATGGGCACATGCAAATATTGCAATGAAATTGGTCATTATTCTACTTGTTGTCCTTTCAGGAAGGCATACAAGAGAAATAGGACTTTGGTTGCTAAACTAACCACTCCAGACACAAAAACATGATTGGGGACCATTTCATCTTTCTTCTTATAGGTACTTGCAAATGGGTTGACTTGAGCTATTGAATTGCAAATTGACTTCTCAATCCACATGAAAGAAGAAAGGTGAGATGTGTAGAGGGTGAAAAAAAGTGTAAAAAGGAATGGTAAGCACAAAGGTAATGTTTTTCTTGCTTATAACCATTTCTAACTTGTTTTTGTCAAGTTGTTGTGTACTATACATATGGTTTTTGAGTCAAAAGTGGTATTTTGTGATTCTCTCCACACTATTTCTCAAAAATTGTTTCTAATGCTTCTATAGTGCATTACCAACTTTCTTTGACATGTTTGGATATGGTTTATACTTTTAGCATGCCTTTAAATATGTTTTTATGAAACATATGTGCATTTTTGACAACATCTCTGTCGGTCGAGTTTGTGCTATTTGAAACTCGATTGACAGGCATCAATGGGTGTTGCCAACAACTATCATCGATCAAGTTGTCAATACATAGAACTCGACTGATAACACTGTGCACAGAATATACATTTGGCTTATTGAATACAAATTTCCCTCTCAACTAGATTTTCTCAACCAATAGCCTTATTCTTTGGCACTCTCTTTTGGTACCTTTATATATGCATATTTCCATGTTCTAAATTGCCTTTCTTACAACTCTATCTTTCAAATTGCTCTATATGGGCATATCTATATCTTGCAATTAGTTGCTTTGAGTTGTTTTGTAGGTTTTCATGATGATCTCTTTTCATCTCTTGGTTGTGTCTAAAATTGCTTCCGTTGTACTCTAACTTGCTACATATATCTAGGTGTATATCTTGTTTTGATACAACCTTGAGGTTCTTAGTGGTAATCATCTATGGTAATGATGCATACTTGTATGTGAGTTATATCCTTTCATGCTTCTAAAATTGCATATCTCTTTGTTTGGATATATCTCTTCATCTACTCATAGCCTTGCTTTATCTTGTGTATCTTTTGGTATCTCTTGCTATGATCTAGATCCTACTAGTAGTCTTCACTTGTGATATCATCTACTAGTAGTTCACTACATGTAGTTCAAGCCTTGTTTATAATTGGCATCTCTACTCATCAAGTGGTACATTTCACTATATGCTATGCTTGTATCTATCTCATACATGCTCAATCTTGCTCCTTGAATTGCATATCTACTATCTTGAGTTGCTTTCATAACATTGTGATGCAGGGTACATAGATCTACATTATATGTAGAAATTGGAGTATTTTTGGATTTTATGCAGACTTTGCTCTAGTTTCAGATTTTGTTGCAAGAGTAGTGTTTTTTATGCATAATCAACCTTCTAAGCAAGACTCGTCACTTTGCCATGAGCCCTGACAATTTTTGGGAAAATTTTGTCATCTTGAGGGTCAAAATTGCGATTTATTATTTTTCTACAACACCTTATCTTGCATTTTTGGGTTGTTCAAGTGTATGATTTAATTTGCTTTTCTTTGTATGCATGGACAAGCCCCTATTTGTGCTCTTCTACTCTCCTTTTATAACTTTTGTTATCTCTTTTCTCTTTAACAAGTGATGTTTCTTATCCCTTCATAACCCCACTTTTTAAAATAACAAAGGGGGAGAAAGGTATGTCTTCTTTTAAAAGAGGAAGAAGGCATGCCTTACATGAAGAGGAGAAGTATGTTCATGTAAAGGGAAGAAGGTAAATGGGAGAACAAATATATGTGTAGAACATATATGAGTAGAATACATAGTATTCTATAAATGTTATGAAAGCTAACCATGTAGGAGAAATAACATCAATTGAGGGGGAGTTTGAGAACTCCATGCACATCAATTTAGGGGGAGTATGAGAACTCCATGCATATCAATTGAGGGGGAGCATATGAGCTCAATCATATTGAAACCCCTAGGTGGTTTCTCTGACGATATGATTTTACTTAAAAGCTTTCAATACATTTATGGAATTGTTTGTCATCTTCAAAAAGGGGTACAATGTTGACTCAAGCTCAATTAGGTCAATGTGGACTCACGTCTAAATTGACTAAACCTGTATTTTGATGATGACTAACCATTCCACATATTGGTGTGTAATGTCTCTACTTGAGTGATTTCAGATTAGGGATAGATACACTCCAAATGACATATCTTGCGCATCTCAAATTGGAGAAAAGACAAGTCAAAGTCAATACAAGTGCACATTTTTGTAATATGATGTAAATCCATTAGAATCGTATTGTAAATCACTTGTAATGATTGTATACCTTGTAATTAAGCTTAGAAAAAACCAGGAGAACTTAGATCGAATGTTTAAGCACTCAAAAGCCATTTTCCAAAATTCACATCAGGTTGTTCATCAATCGAGTTATGTGAGTTGCAAACTCGACCGATCCTGATGGGATCTTGAAAATGGCTTTTGATCAGTCGAGTTTACACTACACAGAACTCGACCGATGGAGTAACTGACTAATTCAATTTTCATTGGTTGGTCGAGTTTCCCCAGGACAAACTCTATCGATGGTCTGAATATCATCTTTGTCTTTTACTCTATCGGTCAAGTTACCCTTATAGAAACTGGACCGATTGCACTGTATGGAAAAGTGCATAAAAGTGTTTCTAGCCGTTGTTGAGTTGCAACAAGTGAAAATATATCTGTTGTAAGCCACAAAATGGCTAGTTTTTGTTCTTATGTATTTCCAAAGGCTAAGAGGCATCCCCAACTATAAATAGGACCCCTTGGGCTTCATTCCAAGGTTGAGAATTCATTGCAAAACTCTATGTGAGGTTCCTATTCTATAGTTAAGTGCTTCCTACAGCCTCCTCGCTCTCTAAGCTTAATCACTTACTACATCCATTAGAGTGAGTAGGAAATATGTAAGAGAGCTAATCCTACATGTATATCTTGTGAGGCTCTCACTTCCACCACCTTCCTATCTCTCATTTCAACCTTGAAGATGAAGGTTCTCTCTCTTAGCTAAGAGAGGTGAAGAAGAATAAGGGAAGGCGTCCCTTAGTGAAGATCAAGGCTGAAGACTTGGATCTAGAGTCAGTAAACCCTTGGTGAAGGCAGAAGACTCCTTGCTCAAGTGGGTAAGTCCTTGGTGGAAGCTTCTCAAAGTGAAGGTGAAGACAAAGGCGGAAGATACAAGAAGAGTGGGAAATTCCTTGAAGGTTGAAGACTTGTGCAAGCGTAGGTAATTCCTTGGAAGAAGGCAGAAGACTCTTGCAAAGTGGGTAAGTCCTTGGTAAGGTTGAAGACTCTTTGTATTGGATAGGTAAGTCCTTTGGTGGTCATGTATTGTAAGTATTATGAATGAATATAAGAATGCAATGGTTAGGAAATCCTAGAGGCTGACCTCTCTAGGTAAGTGGACTGACTCACATCTAATTTGAAGTGAGGAACCACTCTAAATAGCTTGTCCTCTTGTGTTTGTTCAATCTCTCTCTCCCTTTCTATGCATGTTTTAGTTGTACTCAAATTATTTATTTAGCAACCTTATCTTGTGATATATCTTGAAGGTCTAATGCATTTTGTTTAAGTGCATTCATCTCTATTCACCCCCCCTCTAGAGCATCTAATCACCTATCTAGGATCCAACAATTGTTATCAGAGCGGGTCTTCTCCAAACATACTTCAACAAGTAGGAGAAGATGGGTGACTACCAAGGGGGAGATACTTGAACAACCTACCAATATTTGATGGGAGCAATTTCCTCTATTGGAGAAGAAGGCTTCAATTCTACATCCAAGGATCAAGTCTTGAGATGTGGCAAATGGTGAACAACCCATACATGCTACCAAAGACAAAGATTGAATAATGGGATGAAGCTACCTTGAAGAAAGCAACCTTCACTACTACAAAAATGGCTTATAAAGTCACTTTTCAAGGTGTCGGTTGTATACATAAACCGACACCTAAACTCTGCAGTGTCGGTTGATAACATAAACTGACATCCAATCTATGAAGGGCGACCAGACACGGGTACCACTTTTATTAAGTGTTAGTTACTTAATAAAAAACCGACACCTAAAATTAACTGCCAAAACAAAAATTTCTAGCGAAAAATTACCTCCAAAATTTGACATATGGTGTCGGTTAAAAAATAACAAACCAATGACTAAAGGTTATTCGTGAGACAGAAATTGGTGTCGGTTGTCTTTTAGTTAAAAACCGACGACTATAATCTAGTATTGGTGTCGGTTTTTGATAAGAACCGACACTGTTGTTTTAATTGTCAGTTTTTTTGCATAACCGACGCTTATGGTCAACTTAACAATTCCAGTGCGACCGACTCTTCCCCTCTCTCTATTTCATTCCCGATTCTTCAGTTAGGTCCGGCAATTTCTTGCTCATCGCCGCTCGGTGTTGCAGCCGGTCGTTGCTGCTGTCCTCTCGTCGCCGCTTGGTGCTGCCGCCGGTCGTTGCTTGTTCTCTCGTCGCCGCTGCCAGTAGAAGCAGCTACGGTGCTCTCCTCATCACCGTCGCCCCCTCCGGTAGAAGCAGCTTTTCTCCTCCGCCAGCTTCCTGTAAGGTAACCCACAAAAGCTTCACCGCCTTTTCTCCTCTGCCTTGCTTTTCTCTGCTGCCGTCGACCTGGAACTCACCCAGGCGACGCCTAAGTAGGTGCCAGGGCACGCCTAGGGTCCCAAGCCCAGGTGCCCTGCCTAGCTAGGCCTCTGGGCAGATGCTTGGGCGGCACCAGGGCACGTCTAGGCTGCTGCTGGGGTTCAGATTCATCTACTGGATGCCCAAAACATGCACTGATTTCACCAAGTGACCCCAAAAGCCATGAAACATATTCTGATTGTGTTTATTTAATTATGTACTGATACATATGTGCTATACTAATCTGATAGTCCATGATAGAACAAAGCATAATGATGTTGACTGCAACTTTGTGCGTCATGCTATTCTGAATTAAGTGCATATTTACTTCATAATTGAATGTTTAAGTAAGTTATAGATATCTTGATGATGCACTGTAATGCATACATGTGACATGCTTGGAATGTAAATGATGAACTGTAATGCACACATGTTTAACTTGTTTCATTATTGAGTATATTGAGAATCCTAATCACCCTTCTTACTTAGTGATGAACTGTAATGCACACATGTGACATGCTTGGAATGTAAAAGATGAACTTTTCCCTAAATTGCCAATCATTCTTTTAAAGACATCAATAATCACCCTAACTTGAAGAACTAGGATTTTAGGTATAAGAATGACAACACATTATTTGTTGGCCTAGAAACCCATCCAAGATTTACTCATTAGTCCCCAGTTTGGGACTATTTTTGAACACCTAATCTCTCTTAGGATGTAAGTGTATAATGTGTATTGGGTTTTCAAGAAAATTTCGGCAGCATTTCCCCGTTTGTTCTATAAGTACATATGTACTTGGAGAAAAATGGGGAAATGCTACCGAAATTTTTTTGGAAAACCCAATACACATTATATACTTACTAGTGAGATTAGGTGTTCAAGATTGGATAGGTGGTACACATTTATTATATATAATAATGAAATCACATGTATTTGTTAACCCTAGACCCTAATCTTGTCCTAATATATACTTGTTTTCTCTTTGATCATAGAATGGATAGATCATGGATGTCCATTCGCAATCATTGCACCCTAGAGTTTATTTCTGGTCTTGACCAGTTTATTAGATTTGCCGAGGAACATAGGAAACAACCTGGAGATAGGTTCTATTGTCCATGTAGGCATTGCGGTAACAACTTGAAAGTCAACACTGGTGACGAAATCAAAACTCATGTCATGTGCAATGGGATTATACAAGGCTATACAAAATGGCACTGGCATGGAGAGATTTCAAACCCGAAACCAGTGGATGTCGATAACAGTGCTTGTGTGGAAGAAGAAATTGCCTACGATGATGTAGATGTGAATGAACCGGTTCCAGTAGACATCATTGATGCGATGCTGGATAGTTGTGGGGTAGTGCACACCGATCCACCTCCCATTTTTAGAAACATTGTGCATGATGCTGAGATGCCATTATACAAAGGTTGTACTAAGTTTACGAAGCTTAGCGCTGTGTTGTGATTGTATAAGTTGAAAGCTAACAATAGATGGAGCGACAAAAGCTTCACGTCATTGTTGTCTTTGTTGAATGAAATGCTTCCTGAAAGAAATGAGATGCGAATCTCAACATACCAGGTACAGAAATTGTTGTGCCCAATGGGAATGGATGCCAAGAAGATACACGCATGCCCGAATGATTGTGTATTATTTCAAAAGGACTATGCGGATTTGAAAGATTGTCCAAAATGTGGCGCGTCACGGTATAAATTGATGACTTTGGGGGAGTCCAAAACTGGTTCTCCTGCCAAGGTGATGTGGTATCTACCTATAATATCACACTTTTAACGCTTGTTTGCCAATCCGATAGATGTGAAGAATTTGAGGTGGCATGCAGATGTTAAGAAAAATAATGATGGGATCCTACTACATGCGTCTGATTCCCCACAGTGGAAGAAGATTGATCTATTGTACCCTGAATTTGGTGAAGAAGTCAGAAATCTAAGACTTGGGCTTTGTATAGACGAGATGAATCCATACGGGACATTGAGCAGCCAACATAGCACTTGGCCAGTCATGCTTGTTATATACAATCTTCCTCCCTGGTTGTGTATGAAAAATAAGTACGTAATGTTGTCGTTGTTGATATCGGGCCCTAAACAACCTGGAAATGACATCAATGTTTATCTTGAACCTCTAATTGATGACTTAAAACAACTCTGGGGTGAAGGTGTGATGACCTATGATGCTTCACGAAGAGAGACATTTCATTTGCATGCTATGTTGTTTTGCATTATTAATGACTTTCCAGCATATGGGAATTTGTCTGGATATAGTGTCAAAGGAGCTAAAGCCTGTCCTATATGTGAAGAGAACACTGATTCAACAAGACTAAAACATGGCGGTAAGAATGTATATCTCAGTCATCGAAGGTTTCTTCCAAAATTCCATCTGTATCGTAGGAAGCGCAAAACATTCAATGGATTGAATGAGGAACGGAGTACACCTAAACCTATACCAGGGGAGGTTGTTTATGAAATAGTAAAAGACTTTGTCAATGAATTTGGTAAGAGATCACAATGTACTACACGGAGTGACAATTCTTCATTCAAGAAGAAGTCAATATTTTGGGATCTTCCTTATTGGAGTTCTTTGACAGTCAGACATTGTATCGATGTAATGCACGTTGAGAAAAATACCTGTGATAGCATCATTGGTACTCTGTTAAATATACCAGGAAAGACTAAAGATGGGATAAAATCCAGACTGGACCTACATGAAATGGGAATAAGGTCAGAATTAACAGAATTACGTGAAATGGGTAATAAAAGAACATAGTTACCTCCCGCTTGTTACACATTGTCTAGAAAGGAGAAGAAAGCTTTTTGTGAATGCTTGGTAAATGTTAAGGTGCCACATGGTTACTCATCCAACATCTGTAGATTGGTATCAATGAAAGATCTGAAGTTGATAGGTCTTAAATCTCATGATTGTCACACTCTAATGCAACA
Source organism: Alisma plantago-aquatica (assembly GCA_963693085.1). NCBI lineage: Eukaryota > Viridiplantae > Streptophyta > Magnoliopsida > Alismatales > Alismataceae > Alisma > Alisma plantago-aquatica. The sequence goes on along the minus strand of OY856413.1, from coordinate 249,161,855 downwards.
AATATTGCCCGTGGCAATTCGATCTATATTGTTGAAGCATGTAAGGTTTGCAATCACCAGACTTTGTTTCTTTTTCAACAGTCTCTGTAGCAAAGTTATTGACCCTAAGACTCTCGATAATATGCAAAGAGAAGTGGTTGTTACCCTATGTCAGCTTGAGATGTATTTCCCTCCTTCATTATTTGATATCATGGTACATCTTGTTGTCTACTTGACTAGGGAAGTGAAAATCTTGGGACTGGTTTTCTTGCATTGGATGTCTCCCTTTGAACGATACATGAGTGTTTTTAAAGGTGATGTTCGAAACTATTATCGGCCTGAAGCACTTGAGGTACTTGATCAACAACACCAAAAAGTTGACAAGAGTAGGGGCATCACTATTGTGAAGAAGTTAATTGTGCAAAAGGGCAATGGACAAAAACTTGTTGTGGATTTTGATAATGCAGGAAATGAATCTGGTGTGAATCACAATTCATTTGTTTCATATCTTGGGTTTGTTACTCATAGACATTGCGGTTTTCACTTAGATTCTTGGCATAAAGTTTCTAAGGAGAAGAAAGACTTAATATGGAGGGATTTATGTGTGAGTTATTATTAATTTGCAATTCTATTTTGTAGATTACTAAATTTTTGGATACTAGTTAATAGCAATTCTATTTTGTAGAGTATATTTGAATTGGATGAAAAGATTCATCGTAAATGCGTGATGCAACACTGTGGGAGAGTCCTTAGGAACTATAGGACAAATCTCACCCGAGAATACATAAAAGAAGCTGACAAGAGGAAGAAGACAGCCACTAAACAGTGGAACTTCCTAGACAAAGAAGAATGGGACACATTTTTCGCATCAAGACAAACTGATGAATTCAAGGTATTAGGCATCTGTCTCAATCTCATTAATTAATATATATTGTATTCACCTATTCAAGATTAACATTTAGTGTTACTAACCAAATCATTAATGTGCATACTAACTAGGCCCTCAGTGAGGCACAAAGATCAAGGCGTGCACTGAATGTACATGACCACACAATGGGTCCAAAGGGGTATGCAGGCATTCGCCAAAGACTACAATCTGAGGCTACTACTCAGTCTGCTGCTACTCAGGAGTCCTCTACCATAGATAGCACACCTCTGCCTCGCCATGATGTCTGGATAGCTGGGAGGCAAAATAAGAAGGGAGAAATAACGAAGGCCGCAACTGCTGAGGCGGCTGCAAAAATGGTAAAATACAACTCTTACAGCAATCATTCGAATATTGATTATTTGTGTTGTTTACTTAATTACAAATTTTTGTTTTGTTGATTAGCGAGAGATGCACGAGCTGAGGAAACAAGGCAAGTTCATCCCTGAGGGAACAAGGGATGAATTGACAGTTGCTCTGGGTAACCCAGAGCATCCTGGACGTGTTAGGGCTGCATGCGCTGGTGTGGGCATCAAAGCTTTTTTTGGGCCATCCCAGTGCAAACATGTCCCAAAAGTGGGACTTTCACAAGAAGAGGTAACATATTCTGTCTTTATAATGTTACTATAAAAGAGAATTCAATAATTATAATTTGACATTTCTTTTATCCATGTATAGGTAGATAAGTTATTTGATAGGAAAATCAAATAAAAACTCAAAGAAGCAATGAAAATGTGGCAGACATCTCATAGTGCCTCTTACCAGACAATACCTAATGCAGGCTCTACTCCTACTCCTACTGCAGAGGTTGGGAGTAATCCTGTAGAACCACCACCTAGCACATCCGATGTAAGTATTTTTATGACATAGTAACTAGTTTTTTAATTCAAGATGATATGTATATATGAAATTGTATTCGTTTCAAAAAAAGATGATATGTATATATGTATATAACATTCTTTACACAAAAATTTGTAGGGGTTGAAGCGATGTCGTCTAAAAAGTAATGAATATATCATTGCAGAGGCATCATCTTACCCATCCCTACCCGGGGAACAGTTTCACGGGTCTCCATTACCAACTGGTTGGCTTCGTGTGAGCCCGGTACATATATTGCAAGGATGGGCAGATCTTCCATTTCCATATGCCCACCCATATTGTGAAACACTTGGTGAGGAAGAAGGAGTGATATTGTGGTGAAAAGAGGATGTCCTCTTTACTGAAACTATATGATAACTTTACATTATGTTAAATTATTAGTGTGTGTATATGATTTCAGTTGATCTGAAATTATATATATACAGGTTAAAAAGAAGACACCCACAACAACTAGGCCTCCACTTCCACCTCTTACATTACCTAGTTGGGTTCCACAGGACCTACTTGTCCCGTTAGGTCCTAACTGTAGGGATGTCGAAATATGGTTAGGCGAACATGATATAAACTACCCTATAACTATTTCTTCCGATTCAGATTCTACAAGTCAGTCATACGAAACCAAACTATTTATACAAGATATTTTGGAGTTGTTTGGAAATGATTGGCTAAATACATCTGTGATAGAGCTATGGATAAGCTGAGATCTTCTTTATACATCCATATACCTTGTGTATGATCTGGTGATCTGGTTTCTTATTTATTAATGCATGTGTAATTAATACATATTTTGCAGCTACTTAGACAAGATATGTGCAGATTTTGGATTCGAACATGTAGGGTTTTTTATTCCATCTTTGATTAGTCTAGTAGCTAAAGACCCTACGTCAGTTCAACAATACTGCTGTGAGGCTTTTACAAATTTTGCTGTAAATAAGAAGACGGTGATAATGGCTCCATTCAATGTAGAGTAAGTTTACTTTGCTTATTATAATTTGGACTTAAGAAAATTACATTTTTATTGTGGATTTTGAGTTATTAATTTTTAACTTTTTTACCTCTACTGGTAGGCATTGGGAGTTACTGGTTATTGTCCCCGAGTCGTTCATTGTCTATTATCTAGATCCTAAGGGGAGTAAATTGAATACAAGATTTGGACACATAATAAAATTGGCATTATTCCAGTGAGAAATATTTCATTTTCATATCCATGAACATATGTTATTACATTACTATTTAATTGCAATGTCTGTATTACATTAACATGTAGGGGTTTTGATGAGTTCAAAGCGGCTGGAGGAAAGGTCCCCACAAAAAAGAACCAGCCAATAATTTGGAAGAACGTGAAAGTAAGTTCCCGACTGCAATACATGTATATATTATTTATGTGAACAATGCTTAATTAGTTGTATTTTTTAATATTTTGTATGTTTGAATTTATAGTGTGCTACACAAGACAACGGATGGGCATGTGGATTCTATGTCATGCGATATATGCACATGATTATCAAACATGCCGCACTGGATATCGAGTGTATTGCTCAGGTATTATATAGTCTCATTAGATAATATGATCGAAATATATCAATCTTATTTATAGCTCATTAATTATATATACATCATTCACTTTATAGGTGTTTAAAACTAACCCCATTACAGGAGATGACTTATCAGATGTACATGCTCTCTATACGATGGGAGAAATAATTGAAGTAAGAGAAGAATGGGCAACAACCATACAAATTATGGGGGTTTTAAAATATAATTGGGATCCTCATAGCGAATAATGACTAAAGAATGATATTTTGTAAATGAATTTCTGAATTATAATATATGTGTGAATGTTTCTACATGTCTGGATGTTTCTACATGTGTCTGAGTGAAAATGAATGAAAGTGTTGGTTGCTATATGAATGTTTCTACATGTGTGAATGTGTATGAATGGAACTACAAATTGCTAGCTACATGAATGTTTCTAAATGTGTGAAAATAAAATGGAACTGTAGGTTGTATTGCTAAATGCATGTGTGAATATATATTTTTGTTGTTAATTTTGCAGGTTTGTGGCCTGTTGTTGGCTGATATCAATGGATGTCATAAAACCTGCAGTTCTTAACTGAACTGCAGGTTTCTCATCCTGCGACCAGCCACAACAGGTCTGCAGACTGACAAAAAAAAACCAAAACAATAGGCGTCGGTTATTTGTATAAAACCGACACACAAAGTTATAGTGTTGGTTTTATATAAATAACCGGCATCTATTTGCTGTGACGCAAAGATATATGGTGTAGGTTTCTTACTTATAACTGACACTGATAGTGCCCAAGATGGTACCCTTTCTGTGGCGCGAAGGTGTATGGTGTCGGTTTCTTATCTAATAACCGACGCCTACAGTCCCCTGATGGCACGTTTTCGGTGGCATGCGAAGAGTTTGGGCGTCGGTTTTGGAACTGACGCGTAATGGGTGAGCTTTTAGTGTCGCCCACATAGGTGTCACTTAGAAACCGACACTAAAGGCCTTAAATAACCGACACTAAAGGTAGGTTCTGTAGTAGTGCTTGAATGCTAGAGCCATGCACATCCTCTATGCCTCCATGACCCTCACTGAGTTCAACCAGATTTCTTCATGTGAAACAGCCTATGAGGTATGGAGAAAGCTATGCATCACTTATGAAGGGACAGATCAAGTGAAGAAAAGCAAAGTCTACATGCTCAAAGGTCTGCTTGAGAACTTCAAGATGGGAAAGGAGGAGAAAATAGCCAACATGTACTCAAGGCTCAACACCATTATGAATGGTCTTGCTATTCTAGGACATCCTATGTCTAGTGGAGAGATCAACTCTAAGATCCTTAGAACTCTCCCCAATAGGTGGGAACCCAAGGTGACTTCCATTGAAGAAGCAAGGTCCCTTAAGGATGTCCCTATCGAAGAGCTCATCGGAAATCTACAAGCACATAAAGCCACACTTGACAAGAGGGAGGAAGTAGAAAGACAAGAGGAGAAAGAACTCAAGAGAATGAAGAAGGCTGAAATCAAAGCTCAAATCAAGGCTATTGTTGGTTGATGCGATGATTTTGAGTCGCATTTATAGACCTTTTTCATATGTGTTTTGTGCTCTAATTACTCATTTTTATGGATAATATTGCATAATTCACTCATTTCGGTCTTTGCCTTCATATTATGTCAAATCCCCTTTGTTTTACTACTTTGAGCATTATTTATCATAATATTATTATTTGTGTGGATTTACTTGGTCTTGTTGTGAAATTTCAGGAAAAACAAGTATTTGCTTCCGTCGATACCATCGACGGAAGTCGATACCATCGACCAAGCCACAGATTGCCAGACGAGAGGAGCAGCACAGAGTCGATACCATCGACACCCAAGTCGATGGTATCGAGATCCCTTCAGGTTGCTGGCGAGGAAACTGTCGATACCATCGACCCAAGTCGATGCCATCGACACATGGAGGCTACAGCGTCGCTAAACGACAACAACCGACGCTAAAGAGAGTCGATACCATCGACCCAAGTCGATGGTATCGAGATGACCACAGGCGCTCAAACTAAAAGAAAGAAAAGCAGCCGCTAATCCGCTGGGTCGATACCATCGACCCGCGTCGATGGTATCGACGCCGGCAGATATGCGTTGGATTCGTTTTGATCTCGATCGGACGGCTGGAGTTATTTGACGACCTAATTAGGGACTTATACCTAATGACGGCCGCCCACACGAGAGGGGGATCGGAGTTTGCATTGCACGAGTGCCGAGGAAGGAGAAAAAGGAGAACGGAGGCCAGAAGCTCATCCCGGGTGATTCGGACGCTGCCGAAGACAAATTCCACCACCGACAGGCGGGGAAGCTCATATTCTACGCCAAGGATCTACCGGTTCTTCTCCGTTCAGGGGTTTTCCCACTTGTTTCACGTTTTTCTTATGAATTCCCCTATTTCTACCATGTATTCGTGCGAGATGAACATCAGAGGCTAAAACCCTCCATCTTTAGGACCGGGAGTAGCCCGGTAATGCATTGTATGATAATTTTATATTGATAATTCATATTTTCTCTCTCAAATTTGTGGTATAGATTCGTTTTCTCCATATATATTGTTATGATTGATCACCATAATAATAACTTAATGCCCTTAATCACTTCGACAGAAGGATTGACAGTTGAAAAGAGACGAAATCTACATTAATCAATAAAACCCTTGACAAAGGAGTTGTAAAATTAATGGTGGGAACTGAGAGATCGTTTATAATGCACTTAGTTTAGGGGAATGATTACTACGACGGTGGAATCAACCTAAACCTAAGTAGTGAGTTACACCACGACAGTGGGTAATTCTGTTTTCAGGCCACTACCTGGATAGAGAGAGAAGAGTGAGGAATTATATAAAACCTAATGCAATGTTGACCCGCGGTGAAACCGCAATCCTGAAGATACCCTTTTGAATTGATTGTATTAACATTTAATTGATTGTTTTCTTTGTTTCATTTTATTTTCTTTTAATTTGGACAACAAACCTTACTTTGTTATTCGGCCTAGCTGATTGTGATTAGTTAGTAGAAGTCTCCAATAATTCACGTATCCCTAAGTTCGACTCGGGCCTCACAAAGGCCTATATTACTCGACGCGTATAGTTGCGTTTAAGCGCGTAGTAAAATACACGTCAAGTTTTTGGCGCCGTTGCCGGGGAAAACCAGCAGGCCAAGGCTATCCTACTGAGGAGCGGTAAGAAAGTGTTGAATCCAAGGGCGGATGACACAAGCACACCGCAGGACAAAGTTGAAGATGCAATCATCAAGGAGCAGCCCACACCTGTCACAGGGCAAGCTGAAGATATAGCTGAGAATGGTAATGAAGAACAAGCTACTGAGGAGGAACCGCAGAAATTGACACCCTATGTGCCACCTCATCAAAGGGCACATACCGTTCCGGTCCCCTATCCCAATAGTGCAAAAGCAAGGAAGGTGGATGCACAATTCAAGAAATTTCTAGACAACTTTAGGAAGTTATCAGTGAATATTCCTTTGTTAGAGGCAATTGAGCAAATCCCGTCTTACGGGAAATTCCTAAAAGATGTCATCACTAAGAAGAGGAAAATACCCGACATTGAGGCCGTGGTGCTGAAGGAGCAAGTAAGTGCTTTCATTATGGGCACTTTGCCACCAAAGAGACAAGATCCCAGATGTTTCAATATTTCTTGCTTTATCGGGAAGTTCAAATTTGGAGAGGCTCTTTGTGATTCTGGGGCAAGCATCAATTTGATGCCCCTTTCTACATTCAAGAAGCTTGGATTAAAGGAATCAAGGCCAAACAACATGAATATCCAACTGGCCGATAATTCTGTGGTGAAACCGTATGGAATCTGCGAGGATGTCTTGGTAAAGGTAGACCGTTTTGTTTTTCCGGCTGATTTCGTGGTTATGGAAATGCAGGACGAGCATGGCAATGAGTTGCTACTTGGACGCCCATTCCAAGCAACAACCGATATGATCTTGGAGATGGGAAGAGGTCGCTTGACCTTGGGCATTGCGGATGATCGCTTTGAGATGGTCATGCCCACTAGCAATGCATCTACTAAAGCAAAAGCACAGTGCAACATGGTGAAACATGTGGAACACAATATCTCACTTTGTCTTGGAAAGCCATTCTTGGATATGGCTCATGTGATGAGCAAGATGGATAATGGGACCTTAGCTGTGGACATTATGGAGCAAACTAAAGTTGTCTCTTTAGGCAAGGCTGTTGGGTTTCCAAATGATGAGAATGAGGACATTCCACCTTCTTGGGAGGATGATGCGATTATTACTTCAGTTTTTGATGCATATCCGGAATTGCCTCTGGAGGCGTGTTTGCTAAATGTCACTTATGATTGGATGTGGAGTACTTCACTCAAGGAGTGCGCCAAAATGCTTCAGATGCTTCCATGTTTCTACACGAGGCACTATGAAGACTTAGGTACACTTCCACCACCGCTGCAATCATCTCTTATTTGCCCGCCGGAGTTGGAGTTGAAGCCACTACCCCTGCATCTTAAGTACGTCTTTCTAGCTGAGAAGGACAAGTTACCAGTGATTGTATCTGCATACTTGAGTGCGGATCAGGAGGAGCAACTACTGATAGTGCTCAAGAACCACCGCAGAGCTTTTGGGTGGTCTGTTGCAGACATCAAGGGGATCTCCCCTACACTTTGTCAGCATAAGATTCGGCTCGAGGAGGGAGCCAAGCCAGTAATTTAGCCTCAGAGACGTCTAAATCCAAGCATGATGGAGGTTGTGAAGAAGGAAGTCATAAAACTTCTTGCTGCAGGGATCATATATGCCATATCAGATTCGACGTGGGTGAGTCCCACACAGGTAGTCCCTAAAAAGGGGGGAATTACTATTACTACAAATCTGTTGAATGAACCTGTCACCACCCGATTGGTAACCGGGTGGCGTGTTTGCATTGACTACCGTCGATTGAATGCCGCAACTCTTAAAGATCATTTTCCTTTGCCATTCATTGATCAGATTTTGGAACGTCTTGCCGGGCGGTCGCATTTTTGTTTTCTGGATGGGTATTCGGGGTATAACCAGATTTCTATTGATCCTTTGGATCAAGAGAAGTCTACGTTCACTTGTCCCTATGGGACTTTTGCTTACTGACGCATGCCGTTTGGATTATGTAATGCGCCGGAAACGTTTCAACGCTGCATGCTCTCCATATTCTCTGACATGGTGGAGCGTTGTCTTGAGGTTTTCATGGACGACTTCTCGGTTTATGGGGCGTCTTTTGATGAGTGTCTTTATAACTTGGACAAGGTACTGCAGCGGTGCGAGGACACACACTTGGTCCTAAATTGGGAGAAATGTCACATGATGGTGACGGAAGGAATAGTGCTAGGACACAAGGTGTCTAGCAAGGGTCTTGAGGTAGACCCCGTGAAAATTGAGGTGATTTCTAAGCTACCCCCACCTAATTCTGTGAAAGGGGTGAGAAGCTTTTTGGGACACGCCGGGTTTTATCGGCGATTCATCAAGGATTTTTCTAAAATCGCGAAACCTTTATCCGAATTGTTGGAAAAAGATGCAGTTTTTGATTTCAATGAAAAGTGTCTTCACGCATTCGAAGTTTTGAAAGAAAAGTTGATTTCGGCTCCGGTTGTTCAAACGCCGGATTGGACAAAACCATTCGAATTGATGTGTGACGCTTCCGATTATGCAGTGGGAGCTGTTTTGGGGCAAAGGGTAGATAATAAGCCCGTTGTGATTTTCAACGCCTCCAAAACACTTAATGATGCTCAATTGAACTATACAACTACAGAAAAAGAGTTACTTGCCATCGTGTTTGCTTTTGAAAAATTTCGGCAGTACTTAGTGGGTTCTAAAGTAGTTGTGTGGACCGATCACGCTGCGATAAAATATTTGATGGAGAAGAAGGATGCAAAGCCTAGACTAATTAGGTGGATTTTGCTTTTACAAGAATTTGATATTGAAATCAAGGACAAGTCGGGAATTGAAAATGTGGTGGCTGACCACTTGTCTAGGTTAGAAAGGGTAGATGAACAAGGTTTACACATACCCATAACCGAGACGTTCCCCGATGAACAACTTTTGAAAATTGATTCTAAAGAACCATGGTTTGCTAATATTGTTAACTATTTGGCTTGCGGGATCATCCCGGAAGACTGGTCTTATCAAGAGAAAAAGAAATTCTTTCATTCTTTGAGATACTATTTTTGGGATGACCCAATTCTTTTGAAGCAGTGCAGGGATGGTATTCTTCACAGGTGTGTGCCGGAGGTGGAGTACGAGAGTGTTCTCCACCATTCCCATGCGTCGCCTACGGGAGGACACCATGCTAGTTCACGGACAGCAGCCAAAGTGTTGAAAAGCGGCCTTTATTGGCCAACTTTGTTCCGGGATGCCTATGATTTTGTGAGGCAATGTGACCCGTGCCAGCGCGCAGGTAACATTTCAAGGAGACAAGAGATGCCCCTGAATGTATTTGAGGAAGTTGAGGTATTTGACTTATGGGGCATAGACTTCATGGGACCCTTTGTGTCCTCAAATTCAAATTTATATATCTTGCTTGCTGTTGATTATGTGTCAAAGTGGGTGGAAGCAATTCCCACAAGGACTAATGATTCAAATGTAGTGTGCACGTTTGTGAAAGAAAACATATGCTGCAGGTTCGGGATACCCCGAATGATCATAAGTGATGGGGGCACACACTTCCGGAACCAAAAATTTTTGACACTTTTGAAGAAATATGGGGTCAAGCACAACATCGGTACCCCATATCATCCACAGACGCAAGGACAAGTGGAGGTTTCAAATCGAGAAATCAAGAAGATTCTAGAAAGGACAGTGGCATCCACAAGGAAAAATTGGAGTGCCCTACTACCGGACGCACTTTGGGCGTATAGAACAGCGTACAAAACACCTATAGGCACCACGCCTTTTAGGTTGGCGTATGGCCGGGCTTGCCACCTTCCGGTGGAGTTGGAGCACAAGGCCCATTAGGCGCTCAGAAGGCTGAACTTGAGCTATGATGAAGCCGGGCGAAAGAGGATGTTTGAATTGAACAAATTAGATGAGTTACGCATGACGGCATATGAGAATGCCCGCATCTACAAGGAGCGTACAAAGCTGATCCATGATCGACATATCGAGCTGCGCACGTTCAAGAAGGGAGATAGTGTTCTATTGTTCAACTCCCGTCTCAAGATGCATCCCGGGAAGCTGAAGTCCCGGTGGAGTGGACCCTTTGTAGTGGAAGAGGTGAGACCGCACGGTGCGATTCTTGTGCGTGATGGAGATGCCACGTTCTTGGTGAACGGGCATCGCTTAAAGTTGTATTTTGGTGAAAACTACACGAGAAAAGTGAATGAGGTCAAACTCATTACACTTGTGGATGAATGAGATGATGGGAAGACGTCTAGCCTAAGACGTTAAAGTAGGGCGCTTGTTGGGAGGCAACCCAACCATTGGTACATTAGGATAGGTTAATTTTAGTCATAGATTGCTTTTATTTCATTTAATTTTAGTGTAAAGAAGATACCTTGATCCGTTTGTTCTATGTGCAGGCACAGGCAGGGTCGATACCATCGACACACTGGTCGATGGTATCGACATGGGTTCAGGTTGACAGCTACAAAAATCGCACTGAGTCGATACTATCGACGGCCCCATCGATGGTATCGACATACCTACAGGCAGGTCGCAATAAAAGTGTCGATGGTATCGACATGCCAGTCGATACCATTGAGATCTCTGGAGAAGTTCAGACGAATTTTGCTCAGTCAACTCGATACCATCGACGGCCTCGTCGATGGTATTGACATGATCACAGGTTGAATGCAACAAAACGGCGGTGTCGCAATAAAAGCCGTCGATACCATCGACCCTAGTCGATGGTATCGACATCCATGTCATCGATCCGCGCCAAGGCATCGATGACGATTGCGAGTCCACGTCAGCGATCCGGGTGCTGCATCGATACTATCGACTTCTGTCAATGGTATCGACAGGTCAGCAATCCGGGTTTCCCGATCCAGCAAACGTCAGCTGTCGATACTCGTGAGGGAGGCGGATAGCATCGAGACGTGTCGATACCATCGACCCGTGTCGATGGTATCGACGGGTCGACAGTAGCGCCGGCCAAGTCTATTTAAGGAGATTTGCAACGTCATTTGACGTCACACCTTCAGAGCAAACATCCTCCTTTGCGCCGAGCACTCCCCCGAGCCCTCCAAGACTGAAGAGCAGCGACAGCGAGCAGGGATCTTCACCGAGCGGATAATCACTTCTCCATCTTCCCCGAGCTCTCTTCTTCTAATCCCATATTTCTTGCAACAATGGTGCACGCCGCCGGATCATCGTCCTCGAGTGCGAATCCCATGGGGATTGTGGAGTTTGTTCCACCCCCTACTGCTTCTGTATCACGTCCGCGCTTGATTCACCCTTCCATGGAGTCGAGGAAGGTCTACGAGGAGATTATGAAGCGGAAGATTGAGCCGACCCGGTATGTGGACCGGGGAATGATCCGTGATCTGGGATTCGAGGCCAACTTGGCCTATGTGCTGAAGGGTCAAGCACGCCACACCAGCATAAGGCCAGGCGAGCTGGAGCGCCATGCGGATGGGCAGCCGTTCTTCGGCGAATGGCCCACCTACAAGGAATTGGTGGCAGAGTTTATGGCGTCCCTCGACGTCTGCGTCGTACCCAACGACGTGGTGGCGTCGGACCGTGAGTGGATCAAAGGGAGGGTGTCCTTCTGGCTGTTCAACATCAGCTACAACATCACTCTTCAGCAGTTCAACAACATCTTTAACTGGAACCACTCCCAACATGATCACCGACGCCCAGATTCCCGCACCGACTATGACAAGATCTTCGCCGAGCTAGTCACAGTGCCGGCGGGAAAGACAGTGAGCTACCACAATGCTGCGGTAGCGGACTTCGAGCATCCCTTCGTCCGGGTCCTACACCGGATGTTGAGCCTTACGTTCTTTGCTCGGAGCGATTTGGCATTGAGCAAGTTTCAGGAGAGCGATCTTTTCTTTCTCTACATGCTCCTGAAGCGACAAGAATGCAAATGGGGTGCGTTCTTTCTGCAGCACGTCCTGGCAGTGAAGAGGAGTACAAGGAAGGCTCTGATCCATTTTGGTGGGCTCATCACCAAATTGGTGTTGTACTTGGGGCTGAATTTCCAGTCTATGACTCCGATTTCCACGAGGAGTAAGGTGAACGTGCAACATCTGCACCGTTCAAACCTTATCCTTCTCCGGGATGGGTTGGCGTACGCACACTGCCACGTCAACCACGCTTACCAGGAATGCGCACTGCCGGACGCCGTCTTCAACATCGAGGGCGCACAACACTTCCGGTGGCCGATCATAGCCGTCGAGTCCGATGAAGAAGAAGGCGGCAACGATGACCAAGAAGGTGAGGCTGAGGAGGAAGAGGAGGCTTTCACACCTCTTCGCGCACGAGTGGCACCACGGAAGCATCCTAGGATGCATCCGGGTGCGTCTTCATCATCACAGCCCCAGCCGCCATCACCACAGCCCTCGCAGCCAGGCGAGGATGTCTACTCCATGCAGGGAATGTACACAATGCTGCAGGATATACATCAGACGCAGCAGTAGCATCTAGAAATGTATACCGGTATTCATGATACTACGAGCCGGTTACTTGATAATCAACGGGCTATGTTCGAGAATGAACGTCTCCTCCTCGACAACCAACAGCAGATACACAATCGGTTGCAAAGGATGGAGATGCAACCGAAGCCCTTTTACGACCATTACTGGAGTCAGAGCTACTTTGGAGGCTATACACAGCCTCCGCCGAGGACCCATTACGATCCGAGCTACCAGGGGGAGTATCCTTCTTGGGATCCTACGGCCCTGCAGTACCCGCCTCCGCCTCCACAAGAATGATCAGGGTATCTCTGTTCCACTCTTAAGATTGTTTTTGACTATGAGGCCATAGTCGAATTCAAGCTTAGGGGGGTAGATGGAACAACTCTATCTTTTCTTTTGTTTGTTTTTAGTTTTTGCTTTGCTATTTGTTCTTGCATTTTTAGTTTTTGTTTAGGATCCACATCTATCTAGTGTAACTGTGGATGTCGTAAAAGTTGTCATCTCGCTGTGTATTCATGGGAAATTTAAGAGAATTTTAAAAATTTGTGTGTCATTTGGATAGCTTGACTTGGTTGTCCTTGGGGAACTTATCCTATGAAAATGATTGATTATGTCAACTTTAAAACAAGATGTCACACCTATACTCCCATTGACTCATGAAAAGTGGATAGTAACGGTTGTTTGAGCCTAACCTAACCAAATGGTAATGAGACCTTAATTGGATATAAGAGAGAGAAACCTTTGAATCGCTACACATGTCAGTAAGGAGGGACACATAATACTCTTCTAAGGTTCAGTCATCTAATCTTGTGATCATTCCACTTCATTTTTCCATAATCCACCTAAGAATTGGAAGTAAAGTACAATTTTAATTCCTTCTTGTGTGCATAGCATTTAGATAGGAATTGCATTGATATTTTCCATACTTTTGCATAAAAAGAGAAAAATATAGGGATTCATGCACATTACCTTTAGGTGCATGCCATGTAGTTGCACTTATGACTTTCATGGTTATCATGCATAAAGTACACCATGTATCTCAATTTTTCTTTAAGAATGATCTAATCTGTTCAATACCTTCGAAATATCGCAAAGATTTCCAATCATGAAGAAAACAGCCCAATACATGTATCTCTAAGCAATTATGGATATGTAGGCTAAAAAAAAAAGAGAGAAATTTTTTTTTTCTGAAAATCTGAAAAAAAATTGAAAAAAAAAGAGAATTTAGAAGGAAATGGAATAAGAGGGAGAAAGGAACATGATATCACTCGCATTACAGGAAAACTGAGTACATGATGTGGCTTCAGTAGATTTCCATCTCATTTTGAGGTGGAAGGTTAGGGCATGCATCATTTCACCCAAATTAGGCATTAGGGCATTTTTATTGTGCATTTGCATCATGTAGGACATTTTGTTTTATGCATATTGACACTGTGCAATACTTCCAAGTTCTTCCATGAACCACCCATTCCATCTACCCGTTGCTCGGATTGGTAGGCCACCGTGAATTTCTCCTCACTAATGATTATCAGGAGAACTACTTCCATGTAGATGGTAGTTAAGGGCGAGCAACGTAGTGTAGGCGATCACAAGATGCACCAATGCTGAATCGGCGAATTTTTTTATGTTAACTGCCTTATGTGATAGTGTTCATCGGTTTGAAGGACAATTTCTCTTATTGACGATTATTGTCGCCTTTAGGGTAATTACTGTTATGTGGTTAGAGAAGGCCGGTTTGAGAACGTTCAGTGGGAGTCACATGGGATGTGGGTTGGTGTGTTGATTTTTAGTTGACATCTGCAATTCTATTCTAAGGATTAGTTGCTCGAGGGCGAGCAATGTTTAAGCTTAGGGGAGTTTGATGCGATGATTTTGAGTCGCATTTATAGACCTTTTTCATATGTGTTTTGTGCTCTAATTACTCATTTTTATGTATAATATTGCATAATTCACTCATTTCGGTCTTTGCCTTCATATTATGTCAAATCCCCTTTGTTTTACTATTTTGAGCATTATTTATCATAATATTATTATTTGTGTGGATTTACTTGGTCTTGTTGTGAAATTTCAGGAAAAACAAGTATTTTCTTCCGTCGATACCATCGACGGAAGTTGATACCATCGACCAAGCCACAGATTGCTAGACGAGAGGAGCAGCACAGAGTCGATACCATCGACACCCAAGTCGATGGTATCGAGATCCCTTCAGGTTGCTGGCGAGGAAACTGTCGATACCATCGACCCAAGTCGATGCCATCGACACATGGAGGCTACAGCGTCGCTAAACGACAACAACCGACGCTAAAGAGAGTCGATACCATTGACCCAAGTCGATGGTATCGAGATGACCACAGGCGCTCAGACTAAAAGAAAGGAAAGATGCCGCTAATCCGCTGGGTCGATACCATCGACACGCGTTGATGGTATTGACGCCGGCAGATATGCGTTGGATTCGTTTTGATCTCGATCGGATGGCTGGAGTTATTTGACGACCTAATTCGGGACTTATACCTAATGACGGCCGCCCACACGAGAGGGGGATCATATTTTGCATTGCACGAGTGCCGAGGAAGGAGAAAAAGGAGAACGGAGGCCAGAAGCTCATCCCGGGTGATTCGGACGCTGCCGAAGACGAATTCCACCACCGACAGGCGGGGAAGCTCGTATTCTACGCCAAGGATCTACCGGTTCTTCTCCGTTCAGGGGTTTTCCCACTTGTTTCACGTTTTTCTTATGAATTCCCCTATTTCTACCATGTATTCGTGCGAGATGAACATCAGAGGCTAAAACCCTCCATCTTTAGGACCGGGAGTAGCTCGGTAATGCATTGTATGACAATTTTATATTGATAATTCATATTTTCTCTCTCAAATCCGTGGTATAGATTCATTTTCTCCATATATATTGTTATGCTTGATCACCATAATAATAACTTAATGCCCTTAATCACTTTGACAGAAGGATTGATGGTTGAAAAGAGACGAAATCTACATTAATTAATAAAACCCTTGACAAAGGAGTTGTAAAATTAATGGTGGGAACTGAGAGATCGTTTATAATGCGCTTAGTTTAGGGGAATGATTACTACGACGGTGGAATCAACCTAAACCTAAGTAGTGAGTTACACCACGACAGTGGGTAATTCTGTTTTCAGGCCACTACCTGGATAGAGAGAGAAGAGTGAGGAATTATATAAAACCTAATGCAATGTTGACCCGCGGTGAAACCGCAATCCTGAAGATACCCTTTTGAATTGATTAAATTAACATTTAATTGATTGTTTTCTTTGTTTCATTTTATTTTCTTTTAATTTGGACAACAAACCTTACTTTGTTATTCGGCCTAGCTGATTGCGATTAGTTAGTAGAAGTCTCCAATAATTCACGTATCCCTGAGTTCGACTCGGGCCTCACAAAGGCCTATATTACTCGACGCGTATACTTGCGTTTAAGCGCGTAGTAAAATACACGTCATTGGTCAAGCTTCTCCATCCTCTCAAGTTGAAGAAGATGCCATGTACTCCAAGGGTAGATTCTACAAATGCAAGTCCTCCTCCATCCGGTGCTTCACATGTGGAAAGAAGGGTCACTACAAGGAATATTTCCCACAAGGCAAAAAGACCCATCTTCTCAAGAAGAAGGAGAAATGACACTCAAGCTCAAGTGTCTCCTCCAACTCAAGCTCAAGTGAAGATTCAAGTGAAGGATCAATCTCAAGATCTAGTGATGAAGGAGAATGCCATTTTGATCTTATGGCATCAACAATTAAGGACTCAAGTGAGGTAAATCTAAATTCTTTAGATAAAGAATCTTTGATTTCTATTATTCAGGATACTTGTGCCTCTCTTAAGTCTTCTAAAAGGAAAAGGAAAAAGCTTTCTAGAATTGTTGTTAATTTGCATGTAGAATTAAATGATCTTGAACATGCTAATTCTTGCTTGCTTGATGATAAAAATGCTTATCTTAGCCAAGTAGACTCTCTTAAACTTGGAAATTCTAGTTTGCTTGATAAGATTAGATTTTTAGAAGCTCAACCTCTTGTGCCTAGTTCTAATGAAGAACATACTTTAATTATTGATTCTCTCATGCATGACATTGATGTTCTTAAATCTGAAAACAAGGACAAAGATTTTGTTTTGGAAGAATTAAAAACACAAAATGCCTCCTTGCTTGCTAAAATCAATGTGCATGAATCTTGTTCTAGTTCTGCTAGTAGAGAGAATGATGTTGCTTCTCTTCATATTGATAAAGAGTCGTTCATGACAAAAGTTGTTTGCTTAGAAAATGATCTCTTGCATGCTAGAGATAATATTAATCAATTGTATTCTACTATTACCTCTCTTATGCATGATAATGATGGTTTGAGATCTTCTATGAAAAGATTATTATTTGGTAAAAAGAATCTTAATGATATCTACACCATGCTACCAAACAAATTGGTAGACATGGTTTAGGGTATGATAGTAGTAAAAGGAACAACAAAGGTAAAGGACCTCCAATATTCCATGGAGAATCATGTAGTTCCAAGACTATGGGCACATGCAACTATTGCAATCAAATTGGTCATTATTCTACTTATTGTCATTTTAGGAAAGCACCCAAGAGAAATAGGACTTGGGTTGCTAAACTAACCCCTCCGGACCCAAAAACATGATTGGAGACCATTTCATCTTTCTTCTTGTAGGTACTTGCTAAATGGTTGACTTGAGATATTGAATTGCAAATTGACTTCTCAATCCACATGAAAGAAGAAAGGTGAGATGCATAGAGGGTGACAACAAGTGGAAAAAGGAATGGTAAGAACAAAGGTAATGTTTTCTTACTTATAACCATTTCTAACTTGTTTTTTTAAAGTTGGTGTGCACTATACATATGGTTTTTGATTCAAAAGTGGTATTTTTTTATTCTCTTCACACTCTTTCTCAAAAACTATTTCTAATGCTTCTATAGTGCATTACCAACTTTCTTAGACATGTTTGGATATGGTTTATACTTTTAGCATGCCTTTAAATATGTTTTTATGAAATATATGTGCCTTTTTGACAACAGCTCTGTCGATCGAGTTTGTGCTATTTGAAACTCGACCGATAGGCACCAATGGGTATTTCCAGTAGCTGTCACTGGTTGAGTTGTCAATATAAAGAACTCGACCGATAACACTATCCACAAAATATACATTTGGCTTATTGAATGAGAATTTTCCTCTCAACTAGATTTTCTCAACCAATAGCCTTATTCTTTGGCACTCTCTTTTGGTACCTTTATATGTGCATATTGTCATGCTCTAAATTGTCTATCTTGCTTACAACTCTATCTTTCAAAATGCTCTATATTGGCATATCTATATCTTGCAATTACTTGCTTTGAGTTGTTTTGCAGGTTTTGATGATGATCTCTTTTGATCTCTTAGTTGTGTCTAAAATTGCTTCTGTTGTACTCTCACTTGCTACATCTATCTTGGTGTATATCTTGTTTTGATACAACCTAGAGGTTCTTAGTGGCAATCATCTTTTGGTAATGATGCATACTTGTATGTGAGTTATATCCTTTCATGCTTCTAACATTGCATATCTCTTTGTTTGGATATATCTATTCATCTACTCATAGACTTGCTTTATCTTGTGTATCTTTTGGTATCTCTTGCTATGATATAGATCCTACTAGTAGTCCTAACTTGTGATATCATCTACTAGTAGTTCACTACATGTAGTTCTAGACTTATTTATAATTGGCATCTCTGCTCATCAGGTGGTATATTTCACTATATGCTATACATGTATCTTGTTTCATACATGCTCAAGCTTGTTCCTTGAATTGCATATCTACTATCTTGAGTTGCTTTCATAACATTGTGATGCAGGGTACATAGATCTGTATTATATGTAGAAATTGGAGTATTTTTGGATTTTATGCAGACTTTGCTCAAGTTTCAATTTTTATTGCAAGAGTAGTGTTTTTATGCAGAATCGACCTTCTGAGAAAAGCTCATCGCTTTGCCATGAGCCCTGATAATTTTTAGGAAAATTATGTCATCTTGAGGGTCAAAATTGTGATTTATTGTTTTTCTGCAGCACCTTATCTTGCATTTTTGGGTTGTTCAAGTATATGATTTAACTTGCTTTTCTTTATATTCTTGGACAAGCCCCTATCTGTGCTCTTATAATATCCTTTTATAACTTTTGTTATCTCTTTTCTCTTTAACAAGTGATGTTTCTTATCCCTTCATAACCCCACTTTTTGAAATGACAAAGGGGGAGAAAGGTATGTCTTCTTTTAAAAGAGGAAGAAAGCATGTCTTACATGAAGAGGATAAGTATGTTCATATAAAGAGGAGAAGGTAAATGGGAGAAGACATATATGTCTAGAACATATATGAATAGAAGACATAGTATTCTATAAATGTTATGAAAGCTAACCATGCAGGAGAAATAGCATCAATTGAGGGGGAGTATGAGAACTCCATGCGCATCAATTGAGGGGGAGTATGAGAACTCCATGCACATCAATTGAGGGGGAGCATATGAGCTCAATCCTATTGAAAGCCCTAGGTGCTCTCTCCGATGGTATGATTTTACTTAAAAGCTTTCAATACATTTATGGAATGGTTTGTCATCTTCAAAAGGGAGAGAATGTTGACTCAAGGTCAATTAGGTCAATGTTGACTCACGTCTAAATTGACTAAACCCATGTTTTAATAATGACTAACCATTCCATATATTTATGTATAATGTCTCTACTTGAGTGCTTTCTGATTAGGTATAGACACACTCCAAATGCCCTATCTTGCGCATCTCAAATTGGAGAAAAGACAAGTCAAAGTCAATACAAGTGCACATTTTTGTAATATGATGTAAATCCATTAGAATCATGTTGTAAAATACTTATAATGATTATATAACTTGTATTTAAGCTTAGAAAAAATCAGGATCACTTAGATCTAATGTTTAAGCACTCAAAAGCCATTTTCCAAAATTCACATTAGGTTGTTCATCGGTCGAGTACTATGAGTTGCAAACTCGACCGATCCTGATTGGATCTTGCAAATGACTTTTGATCGGTCGAGTTTACACTATACAGAACTAGACCGATGGATTAACTGACCAATTCAATTTTCATTAGTCAGTCGAGTTTCCCTAGGACAAACTCGACTGATGGTCTAAATATCAGCTTTATCTTTTACTCTATCGGTCGAGTTACCCTTATAGAAACTCGACCGATTGCACTATACAGAAAACGTGCAGAAAAGTGTTTCTAGCCATTGTGGAATTGAAACAAGTGAAAATATATCTGTTGCAAGCCACAAAATGGCTAGTTTTCATTCTCAAGTGTTCCCAAAGGCTAAGAGGCATCCTCAGCTATAAATAGGACCCCTTGGGCTTCATTCCAAGGTTGAGAATTCATTGCAAAACTCTATGTGAGGTTCCTATTCTATAGTTGAGTGCTTCATACAGCCTCCTCTCTCTCTCTCTAAGCTTAATCACTTGCTACATCCATTAGAGTGAGTAGGAAATCTGTAAGAGAGATAGTACTACATGTATATCTTGTGAGGCTCTCACTTACACCACCTTCCTATCTCTCATTTCAACCATGAAGATGAAGGTTCTCTCACTTAGCTAAGAGAGGTGAAGAATAACAAGGGAAGGCATCCCTTGGTGAAGATCAAGGCTGAAGACTCGAAGCTAGAGTGGATAAGCCCTTGGTGAAGGCAGAAGACTCCTTGCTCAAGTGGGTAAGTACTTGGTGGAAGCTTCTCCGAGTGAAGGTGAAGTAAAAGAAAGAACAAAGAAGAGTGGGTAATTCCTTGAAGGTTGAAGACTTGTGCAAGAGTAGGTAAGTCCTTGGAAGAAGGCGGAAGACTCTTGCAAAGTGGGTAAGTCCTTGGTAAGGTTGAAGACTCTTTATATTGGATAGGTAAGTCCTTTCGTGGTCATGTATTGTAAGTCTTATGAATGAATATAAGAATGCAATGGTTAGGAAATCATAGAGTTTGACCTCTCTAGGTAAGTGGACTGACTCACTTCTAGTTTGAAGTGAGGAACCACTCTAAAGAGCTTGTCCTCTTGTGTTTGTTCAATCTCTCTCCCCCTTATTATGCATGTTTTAGTTGCACTCAAATTACCTACTTAGCAATCTTATCTTGTGATATATCTTGAAGGTCTAATGATTTTTTTTAAAGTGCATTCAGTTCTATTCACCCCCCTCTAGAGCATCTAATCACCCATCTAGGATCCAACACACATGTATCTACAAGATCTACTTCAATAACCAAACCTCATAAGATGAACTCACTCTGGAGTTCAAGTTATCTTTAAAGAAGGAGATCCTAACTGAAAACAAGTTCAAGGAGTGTGGGGGACCCTTCAAGCTAATAATTTGAATGGTTAAAGAGTACTATGTGAATACTGAAAAATGGCTGAATTCCATTTTCATTGACATGGGTGACCAAGCCACCAATGCATAGAAAGCAAAGGGGGATAGAGAAGTTCGAAGATTTAACATCGACAAACCTTGGGAGAGATTGTCAAAGGAATACCTATACAGTTCAGGCTAGTCAAAGGTTGCATAGATACACTCAGTGATGATGTGAGTTCTTCATAAAAATTTTGCCAACTCCTTGTTCTTTAGAACTAATACTGGGATCCTGACTAGAATGGACCTCCACGTCTTGTGAAGTATATTAGAAAAGAAGCCAGTCAACTTCGTTCAAATTGTGATTGATCGAATGGCAACAGAAGTGGGACCAGAAGAGTCACAAGACTTCTGTATGGGCAGCATAACTACGTACACTACACATTGCTTCAGCTACCCTAGTGACTATAATTTTTCAACAAAATTGTTGGAGATAGTATGATATATGCAAAATATCTGATGATTGTCATGTGACAACCTGATTCAACATGAGTGAGATTATTCAAAACAACCATGGAAATAACACAAAACATCTAGATTACCAGAAAACACAGAAAATTAAAACTGATTTATTATAACATACTCAGGATGAAGAACATTTCATTAAGGTCCACAAGTTGTGCCACCTGTAACATATAACATGCAAATAGATAGTACATATCACTGTTCAGTGAACATCCTGCCACAACCTGTTACATAGGATAACTGGTATATATATATATAAGCCACACATGTACAACCATGGCATAATGCCAGAACCCTAGTATCAATGTAAAACATCTAGGAAACACTTCCAAGTACCTAAAAGTACAGGGACAACACATAGGACTCTACTACGAAACAATAGCAACATATCCAACCTTCAACAACTACTACCCTCCTTTCCGTTCTTCCTCAACCGCACAATCTCTATTGCGTCATTCTTGACCAACTAAAAGATGTGAAAACCCACGAGGTGAGACCAACGTCCCATCGAGAGATATAACTCTCTACCAACAACTATGATTATCACAGATAGATTATAGAGCAGAAAAGAAATACTATTAATGGAATGAGAAGATTCAACTAAATGATATAAGTAAACATGATAACACAGATTAGGTCATTTCAACAACTACAACTAATCAACAGATTATCATATACATCATAAGGAATATAAAAACATGTATAATAGTTATAAGTAATTAGTATAAGAAACAAGGCAAAGGGTCATCCAATGTGAAGTATAGTTAACCTTAATCAAGTATACTACACAGTTGTGTTACATCTTTTATTATTCCCTATGGATATGAGGTATACCACTCATACTCCAACTTACCACTACTAAGATGAAATTAGTGACATAAAAGATCTAGGAGAGCTAGACTCATAAGATATCACACACCCTTGGTCAGTCTGAGTCTGCCATAATGACACATAGGGTCAAACTATAAATCAAACTAGTTTGCCTTAGTTTATAAGCATGATACTAGTGAGATAACCACAATCGTTCTCCTGTCAGGGTATAATCATAACCATCACTAAAAAACATATCATATGAGATATGGCCTCAACCGTTCTCCTTCTGAGGTATGACCGTTGTCATCCTCCAAAATCTATGGTTATGGATGCAAGGATATATCCTCAACTTGTACCCCCGCATATTCAACAATATGCACTCCAAGTTTCCCGTAGGAATTACTTGTTTCACTATCCATCAAATACTAACATTGAAGATGTATCTATGGCTCAAAGAAGCTTACATGATTAGGGTTTCACTTGATTAGGTATGCTGATTGGGTGTCTTTTAGTGCATCAATCAAGTTACAATGTACAAACCCAAAATAAATTCTACAAGATAAGGATATGATGCAATGTCAAAAGATATAAAACATATGAGGTATAAACTTGCCACATCATCACATAATATCATTGCCATACAAGGCCATAAACATTATCAAATCATTAGGGAATTTCTATCCCTCATCTCATCACTAGAGGATATCACCTCAAACTAGGCACAAACCCTCTTCCAGGTCATACGACCCAATGTCATTACCATTATCTCATCATGCCTAATCAAGGCTTGTAAGCATCACCATGTGTCATGTAAGAAGTACCATAGCCATATCAAGATCTGTTGTGCAATCAACCTACAATGTTAGGGTTATATAAATAAGAGAGATAAATCATTATTTCATGATAAATACTCAAGCAAGATAAGTGTTACATCATGTACTCAAAGTTAGGGTCTCCATATCTACATACTACATCAACCCTAGATATAATTCCTTCCCACATTCTAGAAAACTTATCTTTGTTGACCATAACCACTATAGATTGATTGTACATGAAGGACACATGTCATAACATCTCATTGGTCGAAGAGAAATCAAAATACTCATCTTCAATGGCAGAAGGTAACACAACCACCATGGTAGAAGACCATCAACAAAACCACAACCGAAGAGAAATGAGAGATACACCAGTAACCAAAGGAAACCTAGGTCGAAGATATCTAAGTTGAAAACATCTCATCGATCGAATAGACCCTTGACCATTTCATTGACCGAAGAGGGGAGTTCCACCATCAACAACAAATAAAATCAGGTCATGTGATCAAAGGAATGCAAGGAAACAACTTATTCAGCCAAAGACACATGGTCGTCTTCGACCACTCAAGGAAACCATCTCATCGACCGAACATCATAATTAAACCTTCAACCACATGAATCATAATAAGAAGATCATCAAGAAAGACGAAACCATTCATCCAAACATGATCAAAATAGATGGATAACCAACTTAAAACCAAAACCTCAAGAGAGTATCACATAAAAAAGATCACCATCCAGACCCTAGAATCTGATCACCAAAACATAGAGATAACCAAACCATGTTATGAAAGAGAAACCATTCATCTAACAAATGCAAAGGAGAACCAAAACCTCCAACATCTTCAAGATACCCAAAATGTGATCATGGGAATTTAAACCAACATTTCTAAGAGTATATTCTAGCATCAACTTCTCACTATACATAAAACATGACCATGAGGACTAGGGTTTTAGAAAAAAAGGTAATCTAGGAAACATTACTACAACATCATAGACCCTAGAACAAGGTATCATCCCCAAACAACATATGATCACGTTTTAGACATAAGGATATATTTGCATGTATAAATAAAGAGCAACAATAGTAGATGAGAGAGTTATATAACCTGCATGGTTATGGTGAAACAACCTCCAAGCAAAGGAGCTCCAAAGAAGACAAAGAGCCTAACTTCCCATGACCAAGCTATTCGACACCTCAAAAGAGAAGAAAATCCTAGGTAAAAGGGAAAGAAAGAGAGATATAAAAATTCTAAGCCAAAAAAAGAAAGGAAGAAGGAGGGAATATCCATCTCACATAGGTAATACTATGGAAAAACATAGATTAAATCTCTATTGGAGAGGAGCCCTAAAACAGACCACCATGGAGAACCATGGGTTCATCCAAGAGAAGAGAAAGAGGTATGGTTTTACAAGAAAAAGAAATTATGAGGATAAATTACTTACCAAGGATCAAAGATCATCCAATGATCACCAAAGAAGAGGGTTGCAAGAGGATATATTACTTACCAAGGATCAAAGATCACCCAAGGATCACCAAAGAAGAGGGTTGCACCAAACCCTAACTCCACCAGCAAGATGATCGACCACCAAAGCTTCAAGGTTAAGATACTCTTCACCACCAAGCACACAAGAGCCAAAATCCAAAGATGAAAGAGGAAGGGAGGAAGAAAAAGGATCATATCATGCAAGGAGGGAGGTACATATACTTAAGGGTAGAGAGAGGTGAAAGGGATTAGGTGTCAAACTAAACATGCCACTTGTCCATCAAGAAACAACCATGCAACCACAAAAACCATGCATGTAAGAAGGATCATGAAAACCAAAGTGGTTTAAAGACCTCAATTGGCCCTAGAGGACCATCGGTCAAAGGGAACCATGACCTATAAGGCTCATCGGTCGAACACCAAAACACATCCACACCCTAGGTCCCTCATCAACCCAAGAGAGAGCTCCAAGCATCTTCAATCAGAGGGAACTCAAGGTACAAACAACACACCATAAACTGTAGAGATGAGAGCCAAGAAATCATAGAGGTGGTCACTGAAAACCAACTCAAAGAGCCAACTCCCAAATAAGGTCAACCATGTACACAAAGCACCAAAGCAAACCCTAACCTCGACACAAGGTGTCACCACTTCTCTCCTCAACAACCAAGGTACAAAAATGTGATCCTATGCATCATTCTATCTCTCATCATGTCAAAACATAGGAGGCACACCCAACATGTGACGAATTGCAAGATAAACCCTCAACATTGGTAAATTGTAATTAGGTCCAAAACAAACATACATAAAGCATAACTGGCTCAAACAACAACCAAAATGGACCCAAAAAAATGTAAGCATGTCACGTGTTATTAAAGAATCTTAAGAGATTAGATTAAGGTTTAAAGAATCTTATTAAGAAAAAGCAAGCAAGATTCAAGCATTGAGTTGGGTCAGGGGTCTTATAATGATCACCAATGTTCTAAGAAGGAAGGGTAATAAATACTTCTACAAATTCTATAGGGGTAATGACTTCCTTCCCCTCCTGATATGTGTAATTATGACTACAATACAATGCTATTTAGGGAGGATGAGATCTTAAAGATGAATAAAGGAGAAATCCTTATCCAATCTGCCAGTGAACAAGCCTCATCCAGGCTACAACTCACGCATATAGAAGACACAACTACATGACCAACAAAGAAAAATCTTATCATATGATTGTCTAATAAAAAAACATCATAGCAAAAGTGGTCGCCCCGCATCAAGTATCACATATAGAGAGTGAACAACCAGAACCTCTAGTGGCTATACCTTCCATCATTTTGCTGGAAGTGTCACAACAAGTGGATGGAGTCACTCCAGTAGATATACCTGAGCCAAGTATATCAGAGATACCTGAGTATGTCACGATTGGAGCTGACTTCGTGGGTGCCTTCATGGATGAAATAAGAAACTTCATACTGAAGGAACCATAAGAACCAGAAGGATGATAGGAGGAACCTATAGAACCCCCCATCAACGTCACTATGGTATCTTGCCACACTACATCCAAAGGCGCTAGTAACAACACTAAGGTTGATACCCCAACTGATGAAGGCAGCAAGAAGGAAACTATTGAGCACCACTCTTCCATTGGTGAAGATGAACCATAGACGTCAAGATTGGATGCCTCCAACAGAGAGGCACCCAATCCATTCATGAGGCAGAGTAGGGCCTACATGTAAGTGGGAGACAAGAAGTCTCAATCCAAGAAAAGGTGCCATAATAGGAGGCAAGCTCAAGAAGGAACGTAGAATAGCCATGACAAGCCCCTGTTGCACTGATATTTATGGAGATAGGATGAGAGATAGACAATATCTATGAGATCTCTCTAACATAATCTCTACATTTTCATCTAAAACTGCAACTTTGTCTACACTAACATCATCGCTGGAGAAATTAACTACCAACATCCATCCCCTACAAAGCCTACCATAATGGATGCAACTTCTGATTGCAAATCAAGTGTAGGTGATGGAGGCCCTAGTGGGTATGATACAAGAATTACTTTTCTTAGATATGACCGAGATGACTTCTGTTGAGAGAGAAAACAACTACAGGTTGAAGAAAGAGAAAGGTGGGAGGAAGCACCGATGTCATCCACCAGTGTTGAGTAGCTGTCAAAGCAATAAAGACTAGATGAAAAGCATGATTCACCTTCAATCGTGAAAGACATCAACATACAATTGAAGGCGAATATGGTTCTTGCAAAATGCAACATAGGTAGGCTGCACCACCAATAGGGGGAGAATCCACTACAAAAGTATCCTTTGAAGAGAAAAGGGAGGAGTAAACAAAGAACCAAGAAGTACCTGCTAGGTAGGATAAACCCACCAACTCTCCAGCCTCACCAGAGAATTCCACCAACAATAATGATAAACGATAACCCATGAAACCAGTAGACCTGTGTGTCCCATAAGTGCCAAGACAAGCCATCTCACCGCAATTGCTGAAGCAACGTGTGAGAATCCGGTCATTTTGAAGTCGGTAGAGAGAAAGGAGGCAGCATTATTGACAACTATTGATATGTTAAACAATGGAACCTCTAACCAAGTATGAAATCCCACCACCTCATCCCAACTACAAGGACTTTGTCAATGAACTATTACTATATGAACCAATCATTAAAAAGTCTCATCAAGTTTTCTTTGTGGTAGAGATGGAGGAGGACATTTTATAACAAGATGAGTAACATGAACTGGATGTTCATCAAAGACCCCAGCAAACCAACACATCTAGTATTTCTAGAACCACCTCCTACAACAAATGCAGATCCAACAACACCGCCACTACAACCATGTAAAATGGAAAATATGGACATGATGTCAATTCAATGATTTTCCCCTCCATGATATCCATCTACTGGATGACATTCTAGATGACAATAAACCAGAAAAAAATGTTTTGTACAACGAAAATAGATACTACCAATGACAAGAAACGACTTACAATTAGCTTTTAGATATAAAGTGCATATAAGTAGAGTATTCTTCAGGGTCCTTTGTGGAATAAATATCAATGAATATATGTAGAGGGACAGGCAAGGACCAATATTCAACACTACATCCCGCACAATTATATATGTAAAACTACATGTCTCTATCGGTTGTGGAGCTACAAGAAACACTACACAAAATAAGAACACTTCAATACATCACTCTCTCATTCAAGGATTTCAATCACTGGATGCTAATTGTGATAGATCTCTCCACAAGGTGAATCATGCTCTACAATTCAAACGTTGAAGACTTGCCTTCTCGGTTCTCACCCCATGCCTGCAGTTGTCGGTGAAACGTTTGGCGACGGCTGCACCAACATGATAGCAAGAGGTGTTGTGGTCCTCATGGACGTCTACAGAGCAAGAACAATGGATTCTGCGGACAAGGAGAACAGGAGGCTCCGAACATGAAGGACAACCAGAGGTGCCATGGACTTCTGTAGAGGAGAAGTGTTGTTGTAGAATCTACCGAATGTGAACAAACAGAATGAACGAGACCGGGGACAATAACTGCCGAAGGTTTAGAGGAAGTCACAAACGACACAAATTTGGATTTCGGAACAAGAAGAGATGTTTAGAAAGTTTGTTGGGCCCTTGGCCATCACCCAGGTTGCCCCCTCCCTAATGGGTCGACCCTGTCTAGAACAAACCATGCACAAGTATGCGGAGGTTTGTGTTGGTGGTCTCGTCAGAGTAGGGAGGGAAAGAAGAGGGGTGGGAGGCAAAGGTTGAAACCTTACTGGACAAGATCGAGTGGCTCTTATGGAAATAGTGGTATCTTATTCTTATGATTGGTTAAGCGTGAAGAAGGAACATATCTGGTGGAGAGAGGGGAAGACAAAGGGGAAATGAAGGGTTTACATGGGTTGATTTAGGTGCATAAAGATGGGGGATCAATTGTGGTGGTGGGGGTATTGTCGAGGGAGGGCTTAGATAGGTTGCAAGGGCACTAGGGTCAGGGCTTAGAATGTGTTTCTTATCGAGTTATATAGGATGAGGAAGAAAGATTCAATGCCAATAGCTAGGGACCCAATTGCAATCATTGTATACCAAACTAGTCGGATTGGTGATAGGGGGAAAATGGCAAAGGAATAAGGGAGAAAGGAAGAGAGATGAGGTGCTTAGAGAGGTGAGACAATCATATCTATAACTCTCAAGTTTCCCAAACAGGTGTGAGGATGATGACAACTTTGAGATCATGAGATATTCATCTGATGACATTTGAACACCACCTTCAATAAGGGTCCACAAACTAGGTCAAAAAAATAGGATCACACATTGAATGTCATGTTGATTATTAAGTTATCATTCAACCAAGATGCAATTGGAAACATTATTTGAATAGTTTTCCTTTCTTTAAGAGTATTATATCCTAAACCACAACACTAAAATGAAATTTTATACATGATTGTTACTAGAGAGAAGGTGAAGAATATGTTTTATAGATAAGAGAACTAGACTTTACATAGGACTATAGGTATCTACCTGTACCCATTTACACAATGTAGGAATAGTCCCAATATACAAGAGTAAGGTCGTACCTATCCACTTAATGCTCCCACTCAAACCGGTGCATATATATTACATGCACCCAGTTTGTTACATAAGATTTTATCCCAACATCCATTTAAGGATTTAGTAAATAGATCTACAAGTGGATCTTATGAATGGGCTGGTATGAGTCTGATCAACTTGTCTTTAAACCTTCTCTCTAATGAAGTGACAATCAACGTTGATGTGTTTTGTACGTTCATTGAATCTATGGGAACTACATCTTATTTTTCACACTGTAATCTCATGAATTTGGGATGTTGAAATTCTTGTTCTTCCATTTGGTTCCTAACCCATATAAGTTCACTGGTGACATGAGCTATAAACCGATATTCAAATTCAACACTTGAGCGAGAAATGGTATTATGCTTCTTACTCTTCCAAGATATTAGGTTACCTCCAAGAAAGACACAATATCCAGTCACAAATCCAATGATGGATCCTTACCAATTTTCATTAGAAAAACCATGCACCTTTAGGTTCTAATGCCTAGTGTAAAGGTGGAATTTCTTGAAGTATTATTTGAGATAAAGGAAGATGTGAGTAACAATGTCACATTGACTAGCTTGTGGTTTCTCCAAGAATCCACTAATATACTTGTAGCAAAAAAGATGCACTGACAAGTAATTGTGAGACAATTTAGTTTTCCATCCAATCTTCTATATTGTCTAGGATCAACAAGAGGCTCCCCATGATCTTTATACTACTTTATTTAGTATCCATAGGTGATTTGGCATGATTTGATTCCAACACGCTTGTTTCTTCAAGGAGATGTGTACATACTTGCACTGAGGGATGATAATTCCATCTTTGAACCTTGCCACCTCAATAACTAGGAAGTATTTGAGAGGACCAAGGTCTTTGGTATGATATTTTCCTTGAAGAAACTATTTTAAATGTGTTGTTTCTTGGTGATCATCATTTCTATCATCCACAAAAATAAATAGAAGGATATAACTAGTGGATCCCTAGAAATAGAAGGAAGAGTGGTTCAAACTAGAGTGTTGTCGACCAAAGGCTTCAATAGACTCACTAAAGTTCCCAAACCATGATTGGGGTGATTGCTTTAGCCCATACAAGGATTTATGAATCCAACAGATAAGATACGACTCCCATTGAGCCACAAAGGAAGCCATTCTTGATATCTAGCTGATGTAATGGAAAAGAGAAGTGGGCAAATAATGAGATCAATAGACGGACACGTCATCTTGGCCATGGAAAAAAATCTCTAGATAGTCTTCCCCATACACTTGGATGTATGATTTTGCTATAACTATTGCTTTATGATGATTAATAGTACCATCTGGACCAAATTAACTAACTAAACCCATATGAAACCAGCCACTAGTTTATCTAGAGGTGTGGTCACTAGAATCCATGTGCCATTTTTAGACAAATCAACCATGTCTTTCTCCATAGCTTATTTCCAACCTTGGTGATTCAGTGTAACAAAGATACTATGAGGTATTTGGATAATAGATAGGTTGGGAGATAAAGGCAACATATCAAGGGGATAAGAAACCACAAGACACAAAATTAGATATTGGATGGATAGTGCAAGAAGGTTTCTCTTTTCTTAGGGAAATAGGAAAATCATTGGGATCTATAAAACCTCCAGAGATAGTAGTGATTGGAAGAGGACTGAGAGATGCCCCATAATCTTATACTTGTTTAGAGTTGTCTAGAGAACTTGCATGATTAGTTCTTGGACCTATGGATGGGTCTATGGAATTAGTTAATGGGCTTGGTATAAGATGAATGACAATCGAGAATGATGGGAAGCCTTTTGGAGTCTGAGAGATTACAATGAGTTTTCCAAAGTAAGAAGTATTTAAAAAAATATGACACCAACATATACCAAAAAACAATGTGTGGTTGGATTATAACAATGATACCCTATGATACCCCTTTCGAGATTTCTCATATCCAAGAAAGACACACTTCACCACTTGAGAATTGAGCTTGTCACATCCATTACTCAATTCATGGACAAAAGAAAAACTCTTAATGATTTTAGGAGGAACACTATATACCGAGCGATTAGGATACAAGATTTGATTATCCAAAATGGATGAAGGCATGCGATTAATGAGGTAGGTAGTTGTGAGGGAACCATCTCCACAAAAATGGTAGGGAACATTGATATGGTCAAGTAGAGTTCTCATTAGATTTTGTTAATATGCCTATTTTTTATTCTTCTATCCCATTTTTTTTATGAGAATGAGGAAAAGAAGATTGAAAAATAATTCCCTTGTTTGAAAGAACGAGGTAAGTGTAGGACCGAAGTACTCTTTTGCATTGTTGGTTCGGAAAATAGAATTCCTTAGAGAGAATGGTGTTTTGAATTCAAGACAAAAAATTTGCATTATTGTGAAAATCTCATAATCATATTTCAAGAGGTACAACCATGTATTCTAGAGAATTTATCAATAAATGTAACAAAAATATGAAAACCCAAGCTTTAAGGAGGCCCTACTTGGTCCCAAACATTTGAGTAAACAATAAGAAAGATAGTGTCTGCATGCATAACATCTACATATGTATAACTAGATCAATGACACTTTCCTTGCTAACAAGCTTCAAAATCAAGTTTATATAAATGGGAAAATTGATGATGTCAATTATCAAGCTTCTTGAGAGATCGGTGACCAAGGAGACTATAGATGTGCAGAGGAGACACAACCAAGCAAGCCATTAGGGCCATTTGAAATATATTAGAGACCAACTTCCTCATACCAGCCACTACCACCTCCTTCATCTGAAGGTCTTGTATAAAACATCAATTGGGATCAAAAGTAATAAAAGCATGAAGAGTACTGGTTGAGTTACTGATAGACAATAAATTAAATGGAAAGGAACGAATAAAAAGGGTGGATGCAGGTTGATATGAGGAAGGGGCGAGATGGTCCATGTGTCCTAAATGGCAACAAGAGATCCATTCGTAATGGTGATTTTGGAGGTACTACCTCTTGTGATGGACACGTTGGAAAAAAGACTAGCTATACATGTAATATGATTTGTTACACCAGAATCAATAATCTAGGATGACAAACCTATGTTTAGGGATCAAGCTATGCATGTTGTAGAAGAATTATATGTGTGTTACATCTGAACATATGAAGCAAAAAATGAGAATGCTTGTTGAGATGTCTGGATCTAAAGGAGCTAATTATATTCTTCATCACTCATCTTGATCAGATGAGGCATTTGCTCGGTAGATTCTTCAGCGATGATAAAATTGACAGTAGGAGTACCTATCTAAGATAGGAAACCATGAATAGTGTAACACCCCAAATTTTCTTTTATATAAGCATAAGATACTTAATTACAATCATTAAGATCAGTGTGCAAAATATATTCTTAGATAAGGAACTTTATACAAAAGTTTGACAACAAAAATATAAGTATAAGATGCACAACTATGTATTTTTTGACTTAGGCTCTTAGATCATGCATATGGCATCTCATCAAGAAATCTTCTAAAATATGTACATGGAAACTCTATCTTGGCCAGTCATCCCGAAGCTTGATGCACGTGGATGTCTCATCCCCATCCACACAAAAAGGAAAGGATACATGGTTAAAATAAATGATAGTGAATTTTTAACAAAAAAAAGTAAACACTTATATAGAGGGCTGAAATGTAAAAGTGGACGTTTTAATATACTCGACTTGAAAATATTTTATTAATATATATCTATTTTTAAACACCATTATATAATAAATTTTCCTTTGTGACACTGAAGTATCCTCTATTGTGTAGTACACCCTCTATTGACACCGAAGTATCCTCTAAGACGTAACACATCTTCTATTAGCATAACATTCCCTCTATACATTCACATTATCTTATCAACCCCCCCCCATAACTCTCTAGTGAGAACTTACCATATAATATATATGATTAAGGTTCTTATTTAATATTAATTAATTTCTAAATTATAAATCTCTTATCTTAATATCTAAATCTCATATCTTTAAATATTTCTCTCTTATATTTGAATTTGAAACCCGTTATATACTTAGAATCTAAATATAAACATGTATTCTTTGAAAAATATGTTTGTATGTAAATGATGTATTGAAATATTTTGTGATGAGAATACAAATCTTATAACTCTATTTATCTAAATCTGAATTCTTTAATTTAAGCATGCATGATAAGAGTACTTAAAGGCTATATGCTCATGTTGAATTTATCACAGTCTGCGTACTTAAAAATCTAAAAGTGGTGTACTACTATATGAAAATGAATATTTTGAATCTCTAGAGAAATCGTCTAAATATGATAATATGACAAGACTTCAAAGGACATGACCTACTTACTTTAAGTACACAAAGAAATCACGTCTTGTGCTAGGAATCTGATATTGAGTCTAAAACACCTTTGAACAACTGGTAATATGCGCTGCCATTCAGCCAAGGCTAATCATTATCGCCTTCCAACTGAGAACCGAACAACTCCGAACTGAATCCATCCCAAAGAATTTCTATCATATATACAACGTCTCCATGGAATCTCTTAGAAAATGTGGTTGTTCAGGAAGTTCTATCGTGAGTAGGTGACCATGCTAAAAGGTACGAGGATCCTTATTCACGACCTTGAAATTTGATGTTGTGCACCAGCGCTCAATCAAATTGTCTGTGAGCAAAGATGAAGTAGATCCGATCACAGGTTAGTATCAGCAGCCTACTATAGCAACGATGGGAAGATCCCATTAGCAGTACAGTGCCACTACCTAAAGGCTTAGCAACATGCATATTATATGTTACGAACGAAACCTGCTGCAGTAACCCACGGCGCCAACACCAAGACAGTGCGTTCTACAGATGACCTGGAACATCATCACAACAGCCTTCTCGTTTAACTTTACGAAATCTACTCTTCGGCAATGTTGCAGATACAACAGCGATTCTGGGTTTGCTAATGTCTTGCACAACTGCATGGCCATGCTTCCTGCCGGAACTGCACGTCTGCTGACATCGACGACCATGTCTATTCTCTGCCTCATGAGCTCTGCTCCGCACCAACCGTTGTCTCCGGGAAGCCACGACTGCACTCCTCGTACACTGCCATAAAGGCGTGGAGCTTATTGCCCTTTCCAGCTAGATCTTGATGCATCAACCGACACAATCCGTTTTTACTAGTCAAACAGGCATGCATATGGCCGGATGCAGCGTCCGTTCCACATCCATTAACTCCATTACATGCCAAACACCATTAAATTCATGTTTTTTACCTAACAAATTTGGAATAATCATTCAAATTCAAAAAGGCAAGAAAGCCTATCCCTATGATAGGGGACTACATCAAATGCAATTTTTTTGTATATATTTCTCAAAACAAAGTGTAACATGGTAAAACTTCACTTGTTTGAATTGAATTACCCAACCATATATGATTGGTATTTATTTTACATGATCTTATTTTTAGGGCATGGTAAACCCTCTTTAATTGTATATATATATATATATATATACACACACACACACGTGTGTGTGTGTTTCTAATTTAAATGTTATCCAATATCCCATAATTGATATTTTTTCCATTTCATGCTTCCTAGTTATGTTGGAAAAGTGGTGGTTCACCATTACATTTTATAAACTCCAATTAATATACTACTTTTTTTAAATTGATTCTACTATGGTTAATTATTCAAATCTCAAAATTGACCAAAAATGACCAAGCATTCTTTTAGTTTCCGCTCTACTTCTATTTTAAATTTATAGTTTCAATATCAACTAGATTTCTAATAGTATAATATTGTACTACCCTGAGAATAAATATTGAATGTTATTAAAAAAATCAACAAAAATTCAGGAACCTCAATCTTAACATGTTTAACCGTGGTTCCAATTGTTTAATTAGCATCTTTAGATCACAATAAATAAGTCATTTATTATGTCTATAATTATGCAATCCATCTCTCAATTAACCAGATATAGCTTTATCTCTCTTGAATTTATTGTCAACTCAAGCAATAACCAAATATGATTAAACTTTGTCGACTACTTTACATTTATCCAAGTAGCCCAAATAAATACTTAGATTACTATAGTCATATATACTTACTCATGATTGTTCAGATATATTTTTTTTGGAACATTTCATCCAATGTTTGTCCAATTTCAAAAGTTGGTCAAAGTCTATCCGCTATTATTTTGATCATACATAAATTTTGTGGAAAATTGATCAACATACATGGATAGTCAAATCATCTAATTTTCCCTAACATGACCAAGGTCCATTCATAGGCTCAAAATGGACATATAAATCATTGGATCCAATAGAGGTTCTCTGTCATGGATGTGTCTAGGGTCACATAAGTTAGAAGTTATATTGATTAGGTTACTTCAAATTGGAGATTTTACAAATGGAGTATTATGTCTCCTTCTAGTGACCCTTTTTGTCATAGTGAGTACATTGGTGTCATCCTCTACCCCTAGAGTATCTACTCCCTCTCCCACCATGACCACACCCTCTAGCAAATTGATTGGTGGTGTTTTGAGATATAAAGGCAAATGAATCTGGGATAGGATTGGCTGATGATTTTTTCTCGAAGAAGGCTTAGGAGACACATTGATACACTTCTGTCAAGGAGGGAATCTCTATCCAAGACATAATCTAGATTCTAACTCCGTCATATTTCTTGTGAAAACCGATAAGGAACTCGATGACAACCATCTGATCTCGTTGTTTTTTATTTTGGTGGAGATAGGAAGGATGATGTTTAGATCTTCGGTGATGCAAGCGATCTCTCCAAAATACTATGGTAGACTCTTATCCTCCTGATGAAGATTGTACATCTCAACCGTCATGTCACACATCTGGAAGATGTTAGTGGAGTACATCACTTGGATACAATACCAAACCAACTTCCATCCAGTCAAATGGTTTGTGATATTAGTGATATGAGCATCCATTGAGTTCCATAGAGAAGAGAGGAGGTTGGCATCATGTTGTTCCCATTATGGAAGAGAATCATCAATGGGAGATCCTTTAGTTAGATGCTTCCCTTTTTCCTAACCTTTGAACTAGATAGTGATCTTATGAATTCACTGATTAAGGTTGTGTGCATATAGTGATGATGAAATTTTTGAAAAGAAGAGGTGTGGAAGTAGGCTTTGCATCTCCCATGATATAGTGTAGGCATGCTGCAACATGGTGTTTTACTGGACTGACATGCATATAAGTGAGTAAGAATTCGAATGTGGGAATAAAATCTCGTGAAAACACTACATGTTTGATCTTGCCATGATGTATAAGCCGAAGGTGAATGGGAAGACCTAGAGGTGACACATAATGTTTGATTTTGACATGATGTCTCGTCACAATTATGCAGTAGGTTGGAGATGACTGTATCTAGATATCTCATAGATGTATTCATTTGTGGATAGTTAACATGGATGAAACAACTAGAGTGGAGATGGTTTCCATAGAGATGGATACATTGAAGATTATTTCCACTATAGATATATTTCCTAGAGAATTTTTTGGGTGAATATGATTTTCACGAGAAATATGTTGCTGCAGAGGTGATTTCTGTGGATAATGTTGGTATGTATGCCCAGAGATCCAATCATGTGATGATTGTAATGTGGAATCATGCAATTTATTTGATAATAATAAAAATAAAAGGAGATTATGTTTATTCTATTTTTTTCAATTATGAGATAATGAAGTAACATAATAAATATCTAAAGAATGATGATAATCAATAACATATGTCTTCAGGTTAGGACCTAGACAATGAGATCATATGTATGATAAGAGTTCATACATTCTTGTTATGTCCCTAGTCGGTGTAGGGTTCTGTGGAGAAAACATGCACAGCGGAAGCAACAAAATTCCACTCAACCCGTAACAGGATCTTGTCGACAACAACATATTTGGAAGGAGTGATTACGGGATATAGCTTATCACGGAGCAAGTCTGGCGATGTCCCGATACACAATTGTGTGCAACGTCACTGGCCTACACGGACGGAACTTCTCTCCCATTCGTTGTCGCAGGATGGTCTGACGACGCTCCTTTCGTGCGATGATGTACGCCGCTCATAACACACACAGATGGTCATTGATGTCCTCAGAACGCATGCGTCTTAGCATCTGCGTCTCTGCTTCATCCACGCGGATGGACTGGAACTCCACGTCGTGCTTTCTAAGTCAGTGGGAAGGAGTCGTGTCTGTGCTGCGGCGTGCTAGCGGCGCGTTTCTCTCTTTTTCTCCAAAGGACGGTGACAACTAGGGTTTATTTACGTGAGCATAAACTGAAAAGTCTCTCTCAATATCTTATATAGATATCAGCCGTCAACCTCCTTTAAATAGGAGAGGAAGGGAAGTAGGGTTTCCTAAACCCATTGGTAAACATAAATAATGTGTTAATTAAAACACTCATGGGTTAATTAGAATATTCTGAAATTCATTAATTAACCAAATAATCACATTAATTGATTAATTAATATCTGACTATATGCAATCGCTTGGGATGGCTCTATGGGCATATATACCAATAGACTCCCACTTGCACTTAGATCCAGTCACTCCAATATTATTCTAATCGAATACATAAACATTTTAATAATCAATGTGATTCTGAACAATTCCAATCAAATCCACAATCATACTCCTATTCCAACACATCCTATGTGTGTGACCCGGTAGGCTCCAAATTACATTGGCAGTGATATCCATAATCATATTATGATTTCACAAGCAGTGATTGGTATCTAGAAAGACTTCATTGCCACCCAAGTAATTGGAGAAGTTGGAGAACAACTTAACTGATCATTCATGACTGGTGTTACAATGATTGTATAGTTCCTTTGTCGTTGATATCTGGATTGAACTTGAGTCGTAGAATTGTTATCCTTTTTAACGTTCAATTCATGTTCCTTGAACTAGAGAAGACTGTCTGAGATATATGTAAGCTCAATATCACATATCGACTCACATCAGCATGGCCATACATTTCTCAGTCTCTCTTATCAAGTGGCCGGAATATCGAATTCCCATAGGAAGGATAAATTCCATCTACATCACTCACAGTCATCCCCATGTGTCACAGTGCACCCAAGCACCATCTTTATGGAAATCCTTATTCAGGACCATGGTAGATGATGTCAAAGTACACTGAATGACATGTGATAAATGTAGTGACTTCAGGTCTAAGAACCACAATCACCACCATCATTATGAGATGTGACTCTAACTACCAACCATGGTATCCATGTGTCACTCTCAACGTGGGTCTATCCGATACAGTATTCTCTAACAAGTATCTATGTATTTGGTTTGATATCTTCATATCATGGATAATGAGATTCTTCCATCAACCAACATGCATTCTAATCTTATGTGTTATTGATGTCTATGGATATTTCTGCAATAACAACTGATTAGGGACAAAACAAGAATACATACTCTTAGCATACATATGATATCACTGTTCAGGTCATCAACCCGAATACATATGTCATTGAGTATATTATTCTATACACATCTATAAGTTTTATGGTCATCTCAAAATATAAAACACAAACATATAGATTGGAAACTTGCCTTTATTTATATGATCAATGTAGTATTACAAATTGTTTACATAGTATCCCATTACAATCATCGAATGATAGTCTCTATGAGCATACATTCCAACATATTCCCACTTGCACTTATACCCAATCACTCATGAATCTCAATCCAAGTGATCGAACATGGCTGTCATGTTTCTGCTGTGAAAGTGCTTTTGTGAGCGGGTTAGCCACATTGCGTTCTGTAGGTACTCTGCAAATCTTCACATCTCCTCGTTGTATGATCTCTTGTATGAGATGGAACCGCCATAGAATATGTTTGGAATGTTGGTGCGATCTTGGTTCTTTAGCCTATGAAATTGCGTCGTTGTTGTCACAAAACAACTCAATTGCATCACCAACGCTTGGAACCACTCTTAGTTCAGAAATGAACTTCTTGATCCACACAACTTCCTTTACTGCATTAGATGCGACAATGTATTCGACCTCTGTTGTAAAATCTACAACCGTCTCTTGCTTGGAACTCTTCCAGCTCATAGCTCCATTGTTCAGGCAAAACACAAATCTAGATTGTGATCTTTAGTCATCTTTGTCAGTTTGAAAGCTAGCATCGGTGTAACCCTTTACCATGAGATCTTCCTCACCACCGTATACCAAGAATTGATCCTTAGTCCTTCTCAAGTACTTTAGGATGTTCTTTATGGCTGTCCATAGACATTCACCTGGATCTGACTGATACCGACTCGTCATGCTCAAAGCATACAACACATCAGGATGAGTACATAACATCGCGTACATGATAGATCCAATTGTTGATGCATATGGAATCTTACTCATGCATGCTTGTTCATCAAATGAACTAGGACATTGGGTTTTAGATATCGTAACCCCATGGGACATGGGCAAGTTACCTCTCTTAGAAACCTCCATGCTAAACCTCTTTAGCACCTTGTCAATGTATGTGCTCTGACTTAGGGCTAGAAGCCTTCTAGATCTATCTCTATAGATCTTAATCCCTAGTATATAGGATGCTTCGCCTAAATCCTTCATAGAGAAGGTCTTCCCTACCCAACCTTTTACTGTATGAAGAGTAGGGATGTCATTTCCCATCAATAGTATGTCATCTACATACAATATGAGAAATATGATTGTGCTCCCACTTACCCTTTTGTAAACACAAGGTTCATCATCATTTTAACTAATGCCAAACTTTTTGACTACTTCATCATAATGTAGATTCCAGCTCCGAGATGCTTGCTTCAATCCATAGATTGACCTTTGTAGCTTACAGACTTTATTGGCTTCCTTTGGATCGATAAAAGCCTCAGTTTGTGTCATGTACACATCCTCGAGTAAATTCCCATTAAGGAATGTTGTTTTAACATCCATCTTCCAAACCTCATAGTCATGATAAGCTGCAATGGCAAGCATGATCCTGGTGGATTTAACCATGGCAGCTGGTGAGAAAGTTTCGTCATAATCAACACCTTAAATTTGACGGAATCCTTTTGCAACCAATCTACCTTTATAGGTTTGAATATTTCCATCCATGTCAGTCTTCTTCTTGAAGACCCACTTGCACCCTATGGGTTTTACCCCTTTGGGTGGATCCACTAAGGTCCATACCTTGTTGGTGTACATGGATTCCATCTCATATCTCATGGCTTCGAGCCATTTCTCAGATTATGGTCCCTTAGTAGATTCTAGATAGGAAGTTGGCTCATCTTCTGTGCCCAATTCCTCACTGTCTAGAGTCATGAGAAATCCAAATCTCTCATGCTCAAGTCGTGTCGTACTAGACCTACGATGTTCCTGTGTTACATTTGGAACTTGAAATTCCACAACAGTTTGTGAGTCTTCATGTTCCTTATGTACCTCCTCAGGTTCTCTGTTTTCTTGTTGGTCTCAAACTTCTTCTAGCTCTACATTACTCCAACTAATTCCTTTGGAAATAAATTCCTTTTCAAGAAATACAGCAGTCCTAGCAACAAACACTTTATTGTCAGTTGGTGTGTAGAAGTCGTATCCCCAAGTTTCCTTGGGGTATCCAACAAAATAGCATTCTACTGATTTGGGTCCAAGCTTTTCAAGAAATTGTTTCCTAACATAAGCTTCACATCCCCAAATCTTTAACATAAACAAATTGGGATGATTCCCATTCCATATCCCATATGGTGTCTTTTGAACCGATTTGGAAGGTACATGGTTAAGTGTAAACACTGCAGTTTTAAGAGCATATCCCCATAACGATATTGGAAGTTCAACTGAACTGATCATTGATCGTACCATATCTAATAATGTACGATTCCTTCTTTCTGACACACCATTATGTTGTGGTGTACCAGGTGGAGTCCATTGTGATACAATACCACAGTCTCTCATAAGGTCCTCAAACTCTTGGCTTAAGTATTCCCCACCGATCTAAACGGAATGTTTTAATACTCTTACCAAGTTGCTTCTCTACTTCATTCATGAAATTCTTGAACATTTCAAGAGTTTATGACTTGTGTTTCATAAGATATACATAGCCATACCTACTGAGGTCATCAATGAATGTGATGAAGTATTGATAGCCTCCTCTAGCATTTGATCTAAAAGGTCCACATACATTAGTATGTATGATCCCTAGCAGATAATTGGCTCTCTCACTATGTCCACCGAAAGGAGTCTTGGTCATCTTCCCTAATAAACATGCCTCACATGTCTCCAATTATTAAAAATCAAAAGAGTATAGATAACCATCCTTATGGAGTCAAGATACACGCTTCTCGTTTATGTGCCCAAGACAACAATGCCATAAGAATGTTTTGTTTGAGTTGTCAAGTTTTAACCTTTTAGTATTTACATTGTATATGCTAGTCTCAAGTTCTAACAAGTAGATACCATAAGACATAGGGGCATTGCCATAAAAATTTCATCTTTAGAAATAGAAATAATTCCATTCTTAATCTGAAATTCAAATCCACTCTTGTCCATACAAGATACATAAATAATATTTCTATTAATGGCATGTACATAATAGAAATTCTCTAATTCTATTACAAGGTCCATAGGCAAAGATAAACTAATAACTCCAACTGCAGTGGAAGTAACTCTTACTCCATTAGCGACCCATAGTTCGTCTTGGCCCTTTCATAAAGGCTTACTTCTTATCAGATCATGCATATTAGAACAAATGTGAGATCTACATCTGGTATCCAGTACCCATGATTAAGAAGTATTTATGTTTATCTCAATGACGTATATACCTGAAGTGGAGATCTCTATCCCCTGCTTCTTACTCAGTTCCTCTAGGTAGAGAGGACAATTTCTTTTCTAATGTCCAGCCTGGTGACAATGGTGGCAACTGCCTTCTTTGGAGATCCCACCTTTAGCTTTGAGCGGGGATGACTTTGGCTTATTCCCGACTTTAGAACCTTTCTTAGCCTTGCCTTTGCCTTTTGACTTTCCCTTTGCCTTGCTGATCATCATCACAGACTTGGGCTTGTCTTTCTTCATCTGTGCTTCAGCTATCCT
Organism: Alisma plantago-aquatica; assembly: GCA_963693085.1. Classification (NCBI taxonomy): domain Eukaryota; kingdom Viridiplantae; phylum Streptophyta; class Magnoliopsida; order Alismatales; family Alismataceae; genus Alisma; species Alisma plantago-aquatica. Next base: position 249,119,309 of record OY856413.1, on the reverse strand, counting down.
CAACATGCCCAACAATTGTGACAACGACTTGTCAAAATTGTTCATGTTGTAGTTCATGAAAAAATAATTATATGATTCAGGCAACGATTGTAGAATCACATCAGTGGCCAACTCTTGACCTAGGGGAAATCCCAGCTTGGATAGGCTTTCTACGTACCCAATTAAAGTGAGCATATGGGTGCCAATTGAGTCTCCCTCTTTCATCTTGCTCCTGAACAAATCCTTTGAGACATCATATCTCTCCTATCTTGCTTGATGTTGATACATGTTCTTGAGATGTGTTACGATCTCATGAAATTCATGTTCTCATGCTACTCTTGCAACTCATAGTTCATTGAGCACAACATTAGGCACTTGACGTTGACGACATCATCAAGGTGCTTCTTGTAAGCATCCTTTTCAGCCTTGGGCGCATTTACAGCGGGTTCCGCTGGCTCTGGTTTTTCAAGGACATAGAGCTTACACTCATGTGTGAGAACAATTCTCATCGTCCTAAACTAGTTTTGAAAGTTAGTTCCGGTAAGTTTATCCTTCTCAAGGACCGATCACAATGAGAAAGTGTGAGTGTTGTTTGCCATTTGATTGCTACAAAAGAAAAAAATTGCATTTAGTCCAAAACATTTTGACTTGTAAAGATTTGATAAACAAGATTAATTAGGCCTTTAATTAATTATGCTCCCACCATTTTATTCAAATTAATAGCCCTCACTATCAACTAAGAAGATTGCAACACACAACCTTCTAGTGAGCCAAGACCCAAAATAATTGGATCAAAGCCCATCCAACGCCGGCGTCAAAGATCAAATACTAAGGTAGGCAACTTTTTCCAATTGCATCATATGTAACTCTTGGATAGATGATCATGCACAACTCCATGCCATGATGCATCTTTGTGCCTCTAGGTACTTGATCCTATCAAGGTTCCCTAGTTAAGTCTAACCCATAAGCCAACACAATGAGTGTGCACCCTGCAGAGGCAGACCCACACACCCACCATCACACTTCCACGAGATAGATAGTGTGCCACGCGGAGGCGTTCCCACACATACTCGATCAAGCTTTTCATGTGTTTTGCTTTATGGAAGGCAACTAAAACTTAATATTATTAATTGAGGGGTTTTATTAATACATATACATATCCAAACACTAAATACTTATAGTACGTATAATATACTACTATATTCACAACCACAAATGATAGACATGCAATCACAAACACAAATACATAGGTTATGGCCATACTATTGTAATCATGTAGAGCAAAAAAGGATTACGGTCCACCTATGGTCTTATGCATCTCATGCAACACCTGTGAATCAACCTGTAAGCCTGTAATGATCAACATTACAATGAACAACTTCATGGATGCTTCGTGAGGTTGGAACTTCAAGTTGCTTCTTAGAATTGGATCTGCTTGTTGCTTCTCCATGGACACTCCTTGGAGTTGGATCTTCAGGTTGCTTCTTGAAATTAGATCTTCATGGTGCTTCTCAATGGACACTCCTTGGAGTTGGATCTTCAAGTAGCCTCCTTACATCAAGTTTATAAAACTAAAACTAATCCTATCTCTACTACATCATATGAGTACAAATATAAAGGGAAAGAATTAGTTACACTTTTAAATAAGAGATGAGGCTCGACATGCAAGTTGAATACTTTATACAAAGGATCCATATGCAACCATTTTACATCCATAACATTAACAAACAAACATATCCACAAGATCGACATCCACATTCATTCACAACATTCACAAAAGGGGATACTAGGCCATAACCGTACATGCATTCACCGCATAAAATAGATTTTAAAGGCGACATGTATGTTAACATAGGTATATCTACATTTACGTATATACATATTAAAATTGCAGTACTTGTAATGTGGGACATTCCCCATTAACTAAATTTTTAACTCCCACACAGACTATGCTGGGTACACAGGGGCACCGCCCCTGTACAGGGTCTCAGGGGCAGAGCCCCTAAAAGGTCTACAGAATTTTACTTCCGTGCACTTAGGAAAATCAATATTTTCCATATTCAACCCCGTCCAAAACGTCAAAAATATAAGCATGCGGTGTATGTGGATTTTGGTTTAAATTTGCACATTAGCCGTTTTAATTCACATCGTATGCAACATAAAAAAAATATACAGTGATTTGATCATATCAAAACGAATCCAAATACGTCGTAGATCGACGCCGCTCTGATACCAATGTAGGGTTTTGTGGAGAAAACATGTGCGGCGGAAGCAACAAAATTCCACTCAACCCGTAACAGGTTCTTATCGATAACAATGTATTTAAAAGGAGTGTTTGCGGGATATACCTTATCGCAGAGTAAGTCTGATGTGAAAAACCACTAGGGGGTGAATAGGATTTTATAATAATTTTAAAGTATTTTAACTCAAACAACCAACCACAAGAATATTGGACAAGGGGACAAGGATTTAGAGTGGTTCCAACCTTAGCAAATACTAAGGAAGTCAGTCCACTACCCGGTTTCTTACCCAACCAGGATTTTGAAAGAATCAAAATTTATTACCTTGCAAGGACTTTACATAAAATTACAATTCTTTCACCAAACCCTTCAGACAGCCTTCACTTAGAAGTAGTTTCACCAACCTTGAAGCAGCCTTCTTGATGTAACTTCAAGCTCCCCCTTGAAGTAGCCTTCCTCTTGAAGTAGCTTCCCATTGCAACAGCCTTCTTGAAGTAGTCTGAAGTCCACCTTCTCCACTGAGAAGAACTTTCTCCAATCCGCAACCTCCAACCCTGGGAGTAGCAAGGAGAATACAAGAGATAAAAGGAACAAGAAGGAAAAATAGAAATTACAATACCACTTTGCAGCTCAAGGTTTGATTTCCTATATCAAGCGTTTTGATCTCCTAACCAATGTATATAGAAGTGTAAGTGTTGTGGATAGGAGATGTTAGCCTATAGGACACGAAATTGGAGCAAGGAAAAGAATAGCCAATGCAAGTGTTGCTCAATTTCTCAAAATAGATTGACAATGCAAGTGTAAGATCAAGTATATCACAAGTGTATATTGGTGAGTTTGGGTGTCCTAAGGCATGTCCTATTTATAGGAATGACCTACAAGTGCTTAAGGACGTTCTAGACACTTTCTAGGGGGTTCTTAGTACTTAACTAGCCGTTATGAGTCCACTAATTGCATTTGTAACGGCTAGTTAATTGACCTTGAAAAGTGCAGACAAAACTCTTCTCGGTCGAGGAATTGTCGACCGAAATGTATCTCGGTTGAGAAGTTTGTCAACCGAGATTGAGTGTATTGCAACGTTCAACTCAACTCCCAACTATTTTGTCTGCTAGTTCTAACGGCTAGTAGGGTCTATTCTCGATCGAAGTTTTTGTCGATCGATATTTTCTCGATCGATGATTTGTCGACCGAGAATATTACTGACTCAATGTATTCATTTACTAAGTGTGTGTATCAATGTGCAATTGTGATACTATCTTGGGGAATGACCTATCTAAGTGTTGTGAGTGGATAGGGAAGATCTAAACACTTGATTTACATTATATCTAATTACTTGTACATTATATACTTGAACAAGCTTTTACATTTGATTACAATCATGAAAATAAAGTGATTTTATCAAATTGTTCTTCCAAGTCTTTTTTATCCACCACCTTATATGCTTGTTCCTGAAATACTCAAATAGCACATTAAAACCACAAGAATGAAATGTTTGTCATCATCAAAATAAGGAGATTATAATAATGTCCAATTTAGCCAACAATCTCCCCCTTTTTGAAGATGACAAACATTTCCTAAATATAAACTAAGGAAATATAAATCATATGAGTTTCATACCTGAAGTTTACCTTTTGTAGCCATTATTGTTTTGCAAGTGGGTGCTGGCCGAGATATTATGAAACTCATTTTATTTTATATTTTTGATTTTATATTATTTCTCCCCCTTTGTCATTTCAAAAAGATATCCAAGATAAACATTTAGTATGACTTTTATTTCTCCCCCTTAATTTTATACTATGCTTCCCCTAACTAAGATATTCAGTAAACCATTTATTATCGAATTTAGCCAAATTTTGTTTCTCAATCATTTGCAAAGGATGTTAAGCCTTGAAATGATATGAGTTCCTTCTAAGTTCATGGCATATGTGTATTGATTTCTCACCCATTTTACAAGGGATGTTAAGCCCTGAAAATGATATGAGAATCCTTTAAGCTTAGAGTACACGAAAAGTGTCTCTAACCAAAAGCACGGGATGTTAAGCCTTGATTTGTTTAGAGAATTCCATTAAGAACAAGAAATATATCATATTCATTAAATTTTTAGATTTCTTCATAACCAAGAGTAAAAATACTAAGGTCATAACAAGCTTCAAATGATGTTTACAAAGTTTTGTAAATTTGTTTTTGTGAGCTCCCCCTTAATCTTATAATTAAGACAATTTGATGATTCTAAGGTCACAAATTGATTTTTAAGATTTGATTTGACCTTTTATTAAAGTTTCATGTTTTCAATATGATAAACACATTTTGAATCAAGATACTAAGATTAAGTGCAGTAAAATGATGTACAAATAAGCATTGTGTCAAGCTTATTTTAGGTCGACCTTGACTATGACCATAGCGCCCCTTGGTCAAATTTAATTTCAACCAAGATGCAAATTCTGCAGATTGCACATTTAAACATTCATATGTGAAGTATAATTTCTGCAGGTAGCTTGATTAAATAAATATCAATTTGAAGCACATTAAGTGATACCTATTTTAATATGGGAATCATAATGAAGTGTTTGTCCTTCATTATTGTTTTGTATGATGTCTCCTAAGCTCTGCTATGGGTGCATAAATTTGAATTCCTTTATTTTCAGATTAATCATAGGATTCTTTAGAAGCATGTATCCTTGAAAGCAAGATTGATATCTTAAAGTAAAGATTGTGCTTTAGATTTCTTAGAACAAACAACTAGATAAAACATTGGTATTCTTTGTTCTAAGATACACTATTTGGCTTGTCATAGCAACAATCATCATTATTTTATTACAAGCCATGCCCACAATAATCATTATCTATCATGTCAAGATGCTTTTAAGCTAATGGCATTTTCAATGATCTGAACCATAATGATCAAGAATAATATCCATTCATAGTTTGTATTTATGAATCCAAGATTATTTTAGACAAAAAAATGAAACACAGTGATCATGGCACATAAATTATGATAGAAAAGTAGAAGCATATCCACAATACAATGATCAAGATAAAAGTATATAAATGCAATGACTATGATCATTTCAACACACATGGTTCCTATATGGATATACCAAGGAGTACTTAGGAAAAACCATGTGGATTGTGATAAAACAATTATTTTCTTGCTTAAACCCATTCATAATTTTCAGTTTTAAGCCAAACCATGTAGGAGGTGAACGTGCTTGAATAGACTTATATGAATTTTCAATCAAGGAAGGCATGTTGCAAATTATCAATATGTGATTTGAAAGTTGACTTAAATTTTTGATTCATTCATAATTTCCAATTAAGTTTATAGCAAACTGAGCTAGTTGGTTTCTAGAAACTTATTCGATCGAACTCTTTCTCAGCCGAAATATTTTCAGTCGAAGTATTTCTCGACCGAGAATGTTTGTGCAGATTTCATTCAACAATTTATATGTTCTAGTTTATGTGTTGAATTACTTTGATTTATATGTTATTCAATTTGTGTGAAGTTGAGATAGATATAAGGTTGTTCAATTTAAGATTATTGATCATATCTCAAACTTGATTAATGCATATACATTTGGGTGTCACAATGATATTTATTCTTTTGATTTTCTTAGAACAGATTATTTTTATCATTCTAATGAAAATTTTAAGATAGACTATTTATGCTTAATCATCTTTTTCAAGAAATTAGCAATTGAAATTTGATAACATTTGTATTTTCAAAGAAAGCATAATCAATTTCAATTTGCATACATATTCGAATTTCACAAGTTGCGGTTTGCATCAAGTTTAATAAGGATGTTATTAACATATATGTAATGATGCAAACTACTAATATGCTTGAGAAATTTGTCTTCAAGATATGTGACTTATTTTTCCAATCAAGTATGTCTACTTGTAGTAAGAGTATAGATTTCAGTATCATTTTTCTTTGCAAGCATCATTTTTGCAGCAATTTTAGTAAAATCTATTTTTTTTCTTGTATACTTGATAATTTAATCACAAAAAGTATTTAGTTTTGATGCTCATATACTCTTCCTTTTGATTTGGATCATTCAAATGTTTAAAGCACAAGAATATATAAAGTTATTATATGCTTAAGTTGATTGTGATTTAAGTGTCTTTTATTTAAACAGTATTGCCAGAGTTTTACTCGTCGAGAAAGTTCTTGACTGACATTGTCTCGGTCGACAATTTCTCGACCAAAATTGTTACTGTTTCTGTACTATTTTCATTAATTGTTTCCAAATAAAACATAGATCACTTCTAATTCAATTATCCAATTTAAAGCTCGGTATAGTTGAGATGAGACATTTAAATATCAAAGTAATATATAGGTTCAATCTCAACTAATCATATACAATTTTCTAGGTTTTTGAGAATCCAAACTAAAACAAGTAATTTAGGATGTGTCTTTTAGGAGTTTCAATTATGTTAAGTTGAGATAGACATAAAGATATACAATTTAGAGTCTTTGGTCATATCTCAACTTAATTTAATCCATTTAGTTTGGGGGTTTTGGAACCCATACTAATTCAACTTCCTTTTTCTTGTAAGGACATGAAAAAGAATAGTGTCCAAGGCACAAACAGTAATGACAACATATGGAATCAACCTCATATATCTTTCTATGATTTTGTTCTAGGTTTTTCTTGGGTACATATGTATTTGTGCCTTTAGGTGCATATATAGGTTGATTTTCATGCGTTTGTGTCTTTCTCCAACTAGGTTTTTGATAAGCTTTTCTTTTAGGATTATAACATAGTCCTCTCCTTCCAATTTGATGATAAGAATTATTTAAAATTTTATCAAGGGTATCATTGTTACTCAAACTATTAACTTTTTGTTGCAACTTAACAATTTCATCCATTCTTTTGTTTATGTCTAACTTTGCTTGATCTAGATTAGATAACAAGGAATCTCTTTCTTTCACAATGGTATCATAATCTAGATGTGTACACAAAATGGGTTGTTTTTGAAGATCATTTACTTGAGTTTGCAAGTTTATATTTTCTAGAGAAAGAAGATTGCAGTCTGCTTCTATTGATTTTAGCTTAATATTGTGACCTTCAATGACCTTTTTAAGATCTTCATTTTCAGATGTAAGACCAAGAAGTTTAGCATGCAACTCATTATTTTCTTTATTTGATTTCTTTAATTTCTTCTTGCACTCAATATATTGTTCATGCGTTTCATGAAGACTAGCAATTCAATCTTCTTTAGGTAAATCTTAAAGGCTTACCTCTTCTTCTTCTTTACTTGTTGTAGCAATAAGGCAATTTTTGTGGACCTCTTCCTTCTTTTCTCTCCATCGGCAACCAATTGTTGTGTGGCTTGTTCCTAAGCACCAATTGCAACTTATTGAAGGTTGGTCCAAGCTGCTCCTTTGCTTGCGGTTGTAGGCACCACCACCCTTCATTCTTCAAGACTCGATTAGAGCTCCTTGAAGCCTGCTCTGATACCAATTGAAAAACCACTAGAGGGGGGTATGAATAGGGTTTTATAACAATTTTTAAGTATTTTAACTCAAACAACCAACCACAAGAATATTGGACAAGGGGACAAGGATTTAGATGGTTCCAACCTTAGCAAATACTAAGGAAGTCAGTCCACTACCCGGTTGCTTACCCAACCAGGATTTTGAAAGAATCATCTTTTATTACATCGCAAGGACTTTACATAAAATTACAATTCTTTCACTAAACCCTTCAGACAGCCTTCACCTAGAAGTAGTTGCACCAACCTTGAAACAGCCTTCTTGAAGTAACTTCAAGCTCCCCCTTGAAGTAGCTTCCCGTTGCAACAACCTTCTTGAAGTAGTCTGAAGTCCACCTTCTCCACTGAGAAGAACTTTCTCCAATCCGCAACCTCCAACCCTGGGAGTAGCAAGGAGAATACAAGAGATAAAAGGAACAAGAAGGAATAATAGAAATTACAATACCACTTTGCAACTTAAGGCTTGATTTCCTATATCAAGTGTTTGGATCTCCTAACCAATGTATATAGAAGTGTAAGTGTTGTGGATAGGAGATGTTAGCCTATAGGACACAAAATTGGAGTAAGGAAAAGAATAGCCAATGCAAGTGTTGCTCAATTTCTCAAAACAGATTGACAATGCAAGTGTAAGCTCAAGTATATCACAAGTGTAGATTGGTGAGTTTGGGTGTCCTAAGGCATGTCCTATTTATAGGAATGACCTACAAGTTCTTAAGGACGTTCTAGACACTTTCTAGGGGGGGTCTAAGTACTTAACTAGCCGTTATGTGTCCACTAATTGCATTTGCAACTGCTAGTTAATTGACCCTAAAAAGTGCAGACAAAACTCTTCTCAGTCGAGGAATTGTCGACCGAAATGTATCTCGGTCAAGAAGTTTGTCGACCGAAATGTATCTCGGTCAAGAAGTTTGTCGACTGAGATTGAGTGTATTGCAACGTTCAACTCAACTCCCAACTACTTTGTTTGCTAGGTCTAACGGATAGTAGGGTCTATTCTCAATCGAAGTTTTTGTCGACCGATATTTTCTCGATCGACGATTTGTCGACCGAGAATATTACTGACTCAATGTATTCATTTACTAAGTGTGTGTATCAATGTGCAATTGTGATACTATCTTGGGGAATGACCTATCTAAGTGTTGTGAGTGGATAGGGAAGATCTAAATGCTTGATTTACATGATATCTAATTACTTGTACATTATATACTTGCACAAGCTTTTACATTTGATTACAATCATGAAAATAAAGCGATTTTATCAAATTGTTCTTCCAAGTCTTTTTTATCCTCCACCTTATATGCTTGTTCCTGAAATACTCAAATAACATGTTAAAAATGCAAGAATGAAATGTTTGTCATCATCAAAACAAGGAGATTATAATAATTTCCAATTTAGCCAACATGATGATGTCCCACTGCACAAAGGTGTGGAACGTCATTGGCCTACACGGATGAAACTTCTCTCCCATTCGTTGTCACAGGAAGGTTCAGCGAAGCTCCTTTCATGCGATGATGTACACCGGTTGTAACACACACAGATGGTCATTGATGTCCTCCGAATGCAGGCATCTCAGCATCTGCGTCTCTACTTCATCCACATGGATGGATTGGAACTCAACGTCACACTTCCTAAACTAGAGGGAAGGAGTCATGTATGTGCGGTGGTGTCCTAGCGGCACATTGCTCTCTTTCTCTCCTAAGGACAGTGACAGCTAGGGTTTATGTATGTGAGCGTAAACTAAAAAGCCTCTCTCAATATCTTATATAGATATCGGTCGTCAACCTCCTTTAAATAGGAGACGAAGGGAAGTAGGGTTTCCTAAACCCATTGGTAAATAGAAACACTGCGTTAATTAAAATACTCGTGGATTAATTAGAATATTCTAAAATTCATTAATTAACCAAATAATCACATTAATTGCTTAATTAATATCTGACTCTATGCAATTGCTTGGGATGGCTCTGTGGGCATATATACCAAAAGTCATATGTTATCGTGGAAGCAAAATTGACACCAATAATACACATGACTAGAGTGTGTGTTGGTTGACAATGAAATCTCATCAGTCATAATTTGATATCAAACCTAACACATAGGTACTTGTAAGAGAATAGTGTACCAGAAAGACCCACCTTGAGAGTGATACATGGAGACCATGGAAAGGTAGCCAGAATCAACTCTCGTAATGATAGTAGTGATTGTGGTTCTTAGACCTGATATACAGAAATAATGTTTCTATTAATGACAGGTACAAAATAGCAGCTCTTTAACTCTATTACAAGCCTCATGGGAAATATGAATTATTTGTTCCAACTACAATGGAAACAACTCTTGCTCTATTTGTAATGCACAGATCGACCTCACCCTTTCGTAAAGGCTTACTTCTTTTCATATCATGAATATTCAAACATATGTGAGATCCTCATTTGATATCTAGTACCCTAGAAGAATAACTAGACAAATTTATCTCAATAATGTATATACCTAAAGTGGAGATCCATATCCCCAGCTACATCTTCCTAAATTCCTCTAAGTAAAAATGACAGATCCTCATGCACTTTTCTTTCTCCTTATCTTGAGTGTTGAAGACTTGGACTTTTATTTAACCTCAGAACTCTTCTTGGCTTTTCTTTCATCCTTGGACTCCACTCTGTTGATCATCATCATGGATTTATCCTTCTTCACTCGTTCTCCAACATTTATCAACATACCAAGAAATTCTGAGAGCCATCTGTCCATGTTACTCAAGTAATAACACTTGATAAACTAGCTATACGATAAATGCAAATATTATAGAATCATATCCATGGACAACTCCTGGTTAAAATAGAATTCTAGTTCCTCTAGATGTTATACATGTTCAATCATATTGTGAATATGGATCTCAAGTGGATCTCCTTCTGTCATCTTGCACTCAAAGAGTGCCTTTGAGACATTGAACCTTTCTTGCTTTGCATGCTTATAGTTCATGTTATTAAGATGTGTTATCATCTCAACAAACCCTATGTCTTCATGCTACTCATGCAACATGGAATAAGGTACTTAATGTCTTAAGGCATCATTGACATGCTTCCAATAAGCATCCACCTTAGTCCTAGGCTCATCAGGAGCAAGTTCTTCTGGTACTGGTGTATCTAGGACATATATATTATGCTCCTCATTGAGAACCCTTCTCAAAGTTCAAAACCTATCTTGAAAGTTTATCCTGTTAAGTATGTCCTACTTAAGGACTGGTCTCAATGATGATTTGTTTGCCATTTGTTTCTATAAGAAAATTTTGCAATTTCTCAAAATACTTTTGATTTGATTTGATTAAAATTAAACTTGATGGTTTTAATTAGGCCTTTAATTAATTATTGCTCCCATTATTTTTCTTCAAATTGATAGTCCTCACAAATCAATTTGTAATATTGTAGCATACAACCTTCTAGTGACTTAAGATCCAAAACAAACAAGTCATTACTCTGACAACGCCAGCGTCCATAACCAATTATTATGGCAGATAATGTTTGCCAATTACATATCATATTGAATAGATTTTATGTGCAACTCTTTTCCATAGTAATCTTCATGCTTCTAGGTACTTAATCTCATTAAAGGCACCTAGTCAAGTGTGACACAAAAGCCAATATGATAGGGATGTACCCTTCTTGGCAGGCCCACATGACTACGATCACACTTCCATGAGATGGACAATGCACCACAATTTGGCATGCCCACATTTAGTCGATCAAGCTTTTCATGCGAGTTTTTTATGTAAATCATCTAAGAATTAATATTGATTTAGGGATTTTATATTTATATAAGTACATATAAATTTTCAATCACCACATACTAATATGTATTACTTACATACTATATCCACAAATAAAATATACAATTATAAAACATGAGCAATGGTTATGGCCATACTATTGTCATTCCTTAGAGATATAAGGAATTACTACCACCTGTGGTCCATGTCATATGTATCAACCTGTTGTTGATGAAGATCTATGCTAGAACCAGTCTAGGTCAATCGACTCAACACTTGAAGCGATTGGTTGGCCTTCTGGTCAGTCGGTTGGTCTCTTGGATTTTGTTCAACTGGTCTTCTATTCTAACAACGTATGGAGTCCTCCAATTGATCGGTTGGGCCACCAATCGATTGGTCGATACCTTTTGTCATCTGGCCTCCTCAGTGCTCCAGTCAATCGATTTTTCATCTAAAATGGTCGGTTCATCTGGAGTATATCACCTTCTTTGCCATAAAAGAAAAGGAAACTATCCTAATCCCATTTAACATATTATTTAGTAATAGGTAAACCTCAAGTTACATTTAAGGAGAGTATATGAAGGATTAAATGAATAATTTACATATGAAAAATGAGAGAGAGGCTCGATACACAAAGTGAGATATAAATAGAAAAATAACAATAGAACTAAGCACAAATATCTAGATTTATTGGCCATAGCCATGCTAAAATCCACCATCAAAATAAATTTTAAGACAAGACTTTATATATATATATATATATATAGAGAGAGAGAGAGAAAGAGAGAGAGTCTGGCTAGAATACACTCGAGTGTACGGATCACACGAATACACTCAAGTGTGTTTGCATATCAAGACTATTTTTTGCAAAATGTAAACCATTGATCTTCACCGTCATACTATAACTAGGCTACATACAAATTTTGAGCCCATTTGGATGTGTGTAAGTCACTCATCCAAGGGCAACAAAATCGACACTCAAAACTAATTTTAAATGCATAATTTTTGCAGTCTTCATAACATGAGATATACATATCCAAATGTGCTCAGATTTTGCGTATGAGTTGTTCACAAGATGTTTAGGAAGATCAATGGATTAGATTTTCAAAAAAAATATTGCATCATGAAAAACTACTTGAGTGTATTCCGCTCTGGATACGCTCGAGTGTATTTTAGCCTGACTCTCTCTCTCTCTCTCTCTATATATATATATATATATATATATATGTGTGTGTGTGTGTAAGGATCATATGTGGTATTTAATCTAATATGCATATTAATCATTCAAATATTCACATTGCATGTAATAAGTAAATGATAAACAAAAAATTTGATCATATTGATTAAATCACAAAGTATAGTAAACTGAGTTGGATTTAATACCACTATAGGAAAATATTGCATTAGATATAGAAGCAGAACCAAAAATTTACTTCCTTATTCCCATTAAATAGTAGATCACATCAACAATTATGAACTAAAAATGAGGGTTGTAAGGCATTTACCTGGTCCTAGAACAAGTACAATGACTATCCCTTGCTACAATGTGCTTCTTTTTTCAAGTTGTACTTGGACGGTTTTCAACAGTGGCCTCCTGGTTGATCACCACAGATGGTGGTTGACTACATCCTCCTAGAGAGTGGAAGAGGAATGACTCCTCACTTCTAAAGTAGTCAACATGGACCACCAGGAATTCATTTCATTCTTTTGGAATGGTCAAGAAGGAGTTGACCCTTCTAGTCAAGTGCTAATTTCAACTTACTCTTCCTTGTGGTCTATCCCTTGCCATCCCTCCCTTTTACGGATACAACTTGCTCAGATTCTCACGTTACCATACCTATGCAAAGAAAACAATTGTCAGTGCTTATTGTTGTGTCTCTAGAAAACCTCAAATAGGAGGATCAATATCAATATTTTTCAAATCAATCGGGAGTCAAAGAGATAGATTCTCATGAATTTTCTAGAACCTACAAATCATGAACTTAGATACATCATAGTGGGTGTGACCTGCTGGCAAGGAATATGAACAACTTTTTTATTTTTGCTGCCTTCTTTACTGTCCCTATTGCTTAACAGAAAAGTAGCTATAGAAGATATATATTTTGGAAGAAATGATGTCCATCATAGTATATTCCAAAAGATATGACTTTTGTGACAACTTAACTTCTATCGTGGAGAAGAAGTGGCCCGTGAGAATGATGGAGAATACAATATTACCACCTAGAGATCTTGGATATCTCTTTCTAAGAAAGGATCAAAGTTCTCTAATACGGTGATAGTAAAGAGAAGGTGGATAATTATTATATGTATTATAGACATGAGGGCTAGCCTTTATATAGGACTATGGGTGGATACCAATATCCATTTACACAGTGTGGAACTAATCCCAATCTACAAGAGTGTGGGCATAATTATAACTTAATAATAACTTCCTCATTAGATAAAGTCCATCCTAAAAAAATTTCAACCCAATAGTAGAATTGTCTACTCAAGTCCTTCCATATATAAAAGGTTATTTTTAAAGGACATTTCCTTATAATTAATTCCTATGATTCAACCAAAGTATATAATTAAGTGAATAATTTATATGATATCCTCCAAAAACCTCCAAATTTACTTTACACTCCCAAGATCATTGAATTGGCCAACAAGAAGTCAAAGCAATCCACAAAATCCTCCATATAACTTGGATTTTCTTAAATGTGTTATTGAATACCTCAAGAATCACCACTATTCATTAATTTAAAAAAATGAAATTCACAAAAGATCTAGTATTCATCTGATAATGAAGTGGGTTTAGATCTAGAAAAATAAAACATGAAGAAGCAAAGAAAAGTAATTTGGGTAGTTGATTAGTGAGAATCTAATTTATCACATCAACACTTTAAATTTTAAAATCTTATCCTTAGTGGTAATAATTAATCAATACTATTAAAGAATGTTTGACAATGTTAACAACTGTAACTGTCTAGAACATATCTTAAGATTATAATTTTTATTTTGGTGTATACCTCCTCCTATACCAATTTACGCTATACTTGGCACCTAGAGTTGAATTGGATTGATGCCTAGAAAAGCTTTTCAAGGACTAAAGATGGGAGTTTTGATTCTTGTTTATATTCCATAAAATAAACTTAGGAGCTATGAAGAAATGTATTTTATGATTCTCATGGATGGAATATGATGCCACTTTCTACAATTGGCCACTGACACGTGATATAGTTAGCACAAGTAAGATTTCTTCCCAAAAGAAGACCTTTTAGTAGTCAATGCCCTTCAAGGGAAATATAGAGTATCAATATTGTGAATTTTTTTCTTTGATTATCCCTTATAAACACACCTTCACAAAATTTGAGATATTGGGTTGGGTTGAGAAGATAATGAAAGTGTCACTATTCTTGGAATCATGCTCAATACATCTTGCAATTAAGAACACCACTTTTATTACTTCAAAAGAGTTACTTAAGATGATTTCTTGTTTGCGATGGTGATGATTTATAACTAATAAGTAGATGTGTCTTTTTCATTTGGAAGGCCAACACTTGGATATTGAATGAAGGAGTAGGAAAAAGTATGTACAATATTTGAATGGTGGTGGGTAGAGGAGTATGATTTTCTATGAAATACCTTAAAAGTTGGGATGTATTGCCTCAACTATATTATAGGAACATATTAAATTAGCATTAAAATCGGTAAAGGCAGAAAAAACCATGCCATTTAGACTATCTATGAATGGATGAGCATTATAGAGTCACAACACCTGATTGATTCCTGATAGGTATTCTTGTGGTAATTGAAGTGCATCATCATAAAAAATTATTGTGATACATGTCACAACCTCCACAAAACTAGCAAGTAATGCATCTGTGTTTTATTTTATTTTATTCAATATGATTTTAACATTTCTAGGTTCTCTCATGTACCGATCATGCATATTAAAAGAAATACAAAAAACTATAAGACATATTGGCTAAAAAGGAGAGACAACTGAAGTAATAAGTAACTAGTTAATAATAAAGAATTTAATTTGTGTAACATCTCTAATCTTAAAGGAAGAATAGAGTAAAACTTGGAAAGGTTTCATTTAGAAACATATAAGACATTAAATTGTTATATTAGACACACTAACATAAATTACAACTTCAACATAAAGGGAAACAAATTTCATAGGTAGCATTTTTAGTATCACAATTTGAAAACTCATTGTACTTTATGGAGCCATGCAAAATGATTATTTTTGATATAATATAATTGTGAGGAGGTGAGATCCATGCCTATCATAGAATAAAAAAGTGAGCATTTTGTTGTTTCCATAAATCTTTGCTCGGAGTGCCCCACCTAGGTATTAAATCCATAACATGTGGATAACAAATTGAACATGCATACCACTTGAACCAACTAACAATTGTGAGTAATATCTAAGGTAATCAATTCACTGGCCCTCCTTTTTATCATTATGGATCCACTTATTACCAACATGACCATCAAAGCAATGCATTCCATGATGCCAAAATACAAGTGTGTCAATTTTTAGGGTCTAGAATAGTAAGTATGACTAATTTGAGATGATCGACAAGTGATTACAAGAAATGTATGAGTAGGAATCTAGAAAGAATGCTGCTTCCACACTCCTCAATGTGGGGTTAAAAACATGACCAATACACAAATTGTGACACTCCCTAATAGTTGAAGTATGGGTGAAACACATGTCTATCTGGGCAAGATAAACAAAAACACGTTGTAAAAAATAAATATATAAAAGAATGATATACTCAGCCCATTAGCGACCAAAAAAATACTCAACTCATACAAAAGATCATTCCCCTGAATCTCAGTATTTAAATAGTCAAACACTACAAATAGCTAAAGTAGAAGTTGGAGAAGCAAAAATTAACACATTTGTGTATTGGACTCCATCTCAATCCTGACGTTGTAGTTTAGAAGGAAAAACCCATAGGGTTCTATGTTGCAATCCAGATAGTGGTGGATCATAGACGGACACTAGTCAACATGAAACTAAAGCATGAATAGATAGATAGAGCAAATGCACAAAAATAAATATAAATGGAAAACATAATAAGAATGATTCCAATTGGAGTGAAGAGCATGAGAAATATGTAGATATAGAAGAAACTCCATAATGCATATGTAAATGTTTGAGAAGCTAATTGCAACAAGCATGATCGTAATAGAAATATATCAAGAGTAGATTATACCATGAGTTAAGATATAGTATCATACATGGATTCCACTTTGAAGTCAAAGAAGAAGTATCAAATCATCACATATGATTAACATAATAGGACAGTGGTGAAAAAAACAAGTTATTATGCTTAAATAGGCAGGTAATAAGCAAACCTCAATCGTATAGAGGAAATATCAAGATCAACTCTATATAGCAACGAATCATAATATTTAGCATTGTCAAAGTTACAAGCATCAGTACCCCAAATAAGTTGTGGGATACATGTAGTGAATTCTAGATAGTGATTCTCCATAGGTTGAGTTGTCACTATGTACAAATAAATATGGACATGCAGTGAAAAGTCAACACACATGCAGATGCAGACAAGTAGCAAAGAGTGAACACATTCAAATACAAACAAGTATAAAAGACAATATAATCTGATGACATCATTTCAAAGAGAAAATATATAAGATGCCAAGAGTAATGTAAAGAAATAACTCTAAAAACTCAATTAAATAACCAAGAAAAGACTATATGATAAGATAGATTATAAGTTGCATGACAGATAAAGCTTCCTCCTTTTTATTATTATCTATTCTTGTCTCCTTTTCTCCACACTTTATTTATTATTTTATGATCTATTTATCCCTCTCACACAACCCATGTAAAACTATAGTTCTTGGGGTGCATAATGGTAAAGGAAACATCTTAAAAACTGATTGTAGCACATTTTGGAAAAAATGGGGGTTTGACTGGAAAAACATATAAAAAAGAAAATTTAAAGAAAGGAAGAAAAGAGAGAAAAAGAAAAAGGAAATTATTGGGAAAGGAAGCCACATGACTATAAAATAAAGCAGCTGGGGTGGCTGGAAATTAAACTATAAATAAATCCTATACATGGAAAAGGAAAAGGAATAAATAATAGAATGGAATAAAAAAGAGTAACCTACACTAAAATAGAGAGAATCAAAGTTAACCAATGACTGAGATGAGATCAAGAGGGATTTATGTGACTTGATATAGACAAGTTGTAGAGAGGGACAATGTAAACAAATAGAAAGAAAGATCAATAAGTGGGCATAGAAGTTGGAAAAATGTATGACATGAGACTAAGAAAAAATACACTAATAGTCACTAACGGGATAAAGAAATTCTTTTCTTTCTTCTAGTGTGAGGTTGGATCACCATTCTAATATGATTATTAAAAAATAAAACTAAAACAAGTGGACCGATAGAGCAAATTTGACTCAGAAAAGAAAAAGAGGAGACAATGGGCCAATGGCCTTGAAACAAATGAAAAATAGAAAGGGTGATTGTAGTTCAGATATATGGAAATACATAATTTGAAGAATAGGAAAAAATGGAAAGGGAGTGGGGTTAATGATCACGGAAAGATAGATAAAGGAAAAGAATGTGAAAAAAGGGTTTAGTAAATTGGAGAAGGAATAGAATTGGGAAAAGAAATGGAAATGATAAAAAAATACGTCTAAAAGTGACAAGAACAAAAGTAGGAAATAGAATAAAGGAAAGTGTTTGGGACTACAAAGGTAAGTGGGGTTGGTTAGGAACCATGAAAAATAGATATAAAGGAAAGAGCATGGAATAAACCTATTTCGTGGGAGAGAAAAAGAACGAAAAATGGAAAGGATGAGGAATCAAGTAAAACTCACCCCGACACTAGGCCATGGTGGCTGGATTGTTGTTTGGTGAGAAACCAAATCAAGAAAAAGAGATGACCACCTGTATATAGAACTAATTTTATTTCTCTCTCTCTGTCTCTCTCTCTCTCTCTCTCTCTCTCTCTCAGGGACATGACTAAGTCACTTCATAATATCATATAGAACTAAGTATGATTAGTATGAGATGATTAACAAGTGATTACAAGTCTTCAATAAATAGAAGTTCAGATAAAATGACACCCTGATACTCCTTGATCTGAGAATTAACATTTGATCAATACATGTATACTCTAACATAAGGTGTACTGTTGAGTATGCTATCATTGAAATTAAGTTTCCTTTGGATGATGTTATGATAAATAATTTATATATGGTAATAAAATGAGATATATTGAATAAGTATTTTATTGTTTGAATTTTATGGCATTATTAACTAATTTTATTCTAACTTTTTATAACTACATTTTATCTTGAATAATATAATATTTGAGTTTGAATGAGAAGTCATACGTTTCTAATTTTTAAATTCAACGTTATTTTCATATTTGTAATTTGCATGCAATTATTTTAGATTCCGCCATATATGGCATGTATAAAGAGTCATGTAATTCACAATGTTATATGATTTGAAGTAGGTAATCTTATGTGAATATTTCTTATTTACATATGGGGAGTGCAACTTCTTACGTAGATCATAACATGCATCTTTGCTAATTTTTACAATTTCTTTTTTTAATGCTATTATGCCTTCCTTATATATCTTTTGCATGCTTTTCAAACAAACAACATGTACTATAGCCCATTAGAGATGACGTCGAGACTATCTCCCTAGACTGTGATGTTGGCAAATTGCAGTTAGTGGCAGATGTACTGACTTAATTATCATGCAGGTTGAGAAAAGCGCGGCCATTCTGACCTTAATCATCATGAAAGGAAGGGAGACTACTATGCCACTTAGATTGAAAGAACGACACATATGAACCATTAAGAGAAGATAAGAAATTGAAAGTAGAGAGAGCTAGAAGAAACCGATAGGAAGAGACCATATCACTTTGAAATTTTATTACTCTCTCTCTCTCTCTCTCTCTCTCTCTCTCACACACACACACACACACACACACACACACACACACACATAGAGAGAGAGAGAGAGAGAGAGAGAGAGAGAGAGAGAGAGAGAGAGAGAATTACAAGGAAAACATATTGTCTGAGGGAATTCATAAACTGTATTTATTTTCTTTTTGTTAAAAACAATAATAAGAGATAGCACCTAACTAGATATATTACCTAATCATACAAAAACTCCTCATATATATTAGGAAATGTTACTGGTGTTATCTTAACAACAACATGATAGTTTGTACTTTTTCTTTTATGAAATAACGTCATGAAACATTTTTCTTTCAATACTTTACATTTTGTGTAATTTGTTGATAAATGGGTATCCTATGTCGTCATACCTATATATACTTATTTAGAATGGAGACTTTGGGGTGTGTTTACAGGGAGCCCAAGTACCCATTTGAGGGACTTGAAGCTAAAAAGATGCGTCAGATAATTGATTTCTCTCGTAAAAACCACGATCTCCTCCGGCACATCCAGCTAATAAAAACATTTTGCAAACGCAACTCAGCGGCGAAGGCCAGAGGTCCGCATCCAAGATTCCTTCTTCAGAGGTGCGTCAAATTATTGATAAAAAGTTCAATATATGACAATAAAAAGACAGTAATTACTAACGTCAAAACTGTTCAAGGACAGTGAGAATAAATGTTTGTCATATACAATACTGGATCATTTACCATAATGTGACTAATAAAACTAGCAACGTGCAAAAGGAACTAACATGTGATGCTTGTCTTAAACTAAACGAGGCGGTGAAATTCCATTAAACAACATTAAAAAAAATGATGAAGATAAAGCGACAACTGAACACTAGTAGTAAGGACCTTTTCCACTAGGGAGGCCTATTCTTCAGAGACATTTAAAACGGAATCGATTGAAATACCTCCTTTAGGTGCTCTGTCCTCCCCTTCTTCTTGGTCTGAAAAAAATCCTGTGGGCCAATGCATTTGTGGGCTGAAGCAACGTCGAATGTGGGGAGAAACTTAGGAGGAGAAGATAAGTAGA
This sequence comes from Alisma plantago-aquatica, assembly GCA_963693085.1. Classification (NCBI taxonomy): domain Eukaryota; kingdom Viridiplantae; phylum Streptophyta; class Magnoliopsida; order Alismatales; family Alismataceae; genus Alisma; species Alisma plantago-aquatica. The sequence continues at coordinate 249,098,846 of OY856413.1, read as the reverse complement.
CGTTAAAGCAAACATGGGCTAGATTGTTATATAAGTTATCACGGAATCTTCTGTTTCTATCACACGAAATACACCAGAAAATAGAAGTAGCCAAAAACAATCGATAATAATGCCAAACTGTATTAGGAGTATTATTGCTTCGAAAAATCATATGGCGTACCCAAAGGAGTGAGTTGCAGTTTGTGCAGCCGAAGTAAAAAAGATGGGTCCAAATATGTTGCAAGAACGAAACCTGAAAAAGCATGTAATGTATTCTCATTTAATCATAGCAAAGCGTGGCCCAGCTTCTACGTTTGAATGCCTGTGGGAACCGAAAAGCAGATTATTATCAGCAATAGGCTAAACGTATGTGGATGACAACCAAGTGGGGCGGTTGATTTTCCAAAGTCTCTTACCAATTAAGCTATAAACTCTAGGGCCATTAAAAAAAATTTGAGCTTTAGATTCCTTATACTGTGATCCCCATCACCAATTGACATGTTGGTTGCTAGAAGGTTGTGTGATGCTCATAATAATGTATTAAAATTATTTAGCTGTAAAGTGATTAGTTATAGGATTAACATTTGGGGAGACCGGTCCTGTTTGAATTAGAAGTTTGGCAGCTTGGGAGATGCCTAGATCTTTTAAACTGCATAATTAAGTAGCATGGAACTTTTTTTATATCAGAAATAGTTCCGTAGCTAATCAGGAGTCTGTTCAAAATTTGATGTTAGAATAAATAACCGGTAGAATCTGGCTGATATTCTGAATAATATGGAGAGATTGGCGTTGCTCCAATGGCTAAGTGCAAGACGTCATCGGTCCCACAAGCCGAATCAGGACGGAAAAAAGAATTCAGCTATTTTGCCACTCGCAGGCGAAGCACCAGGGGAAAGCGAAAAATCTGTGGGTGTGCTTGAGTTTGCATGCCTGGATGAAAGCATTATAAATCGGAGATGACGGCTTACGACTGATCTGGGTTTTGTTTAAACTTTGTCAACGGAACTTTAAGGCTGCGTTCATCCGACATCTACCTATGTAATACTTGATTAGGGTTTTCTTTGTATCAGCTGGACGTCAGTGACGCAAATTCAGCGTTGTGTTTGCGTGGCTCCCTTTGCTGCAAGGTAGGGGCGAAATTGCGGGATAAGAAACCACGTTCGCATCTCCACCAGTGTAGGTCGGCGTAAACAGGGTGCAGACTTCAAAACGTATTTATGGAATCAGGTAGCCCCACATAGCATAAGTGACACGTGCAGATACAAAATCACAATAGGGCATGCAGTTTTTAACCTGCTATATAGATCAGTTATTCCCCTTCTTTCCTTCGCAACTCTAACAAAGATTACTGGTGTAAGATCCTCAAATTTCATAAATTTAGATTCTATGATAGAATACAATAATAATATTTTGAGATTCACTTCAAGACAATCAAAGTAATATTATTATGATGAGATTGATAGTATGACTCTGATTTCATTGAGATGATGATTTAAGCAAATCTGTCTTCAATGTAAGTAAATAATATTCACCATATATATTAATATGATGCTTCAATTGAAATTATGTGAAGAGCAATCCTTAATTTCAAAATGAGAGAGATAATTGGACTTTTGGATCTACTGGAAGGCTTAAGTATAAATCATGGGCCTTGGGATCCACATTCAAGCCCAATTAGACTATTTGAGTGACAAATAGGCCCATGGGATAAATAAATTACATTTTTGTACATAAATAAGATACAAATAATCTTTTGAGTCCATTGATAAACTCATAATGAGATAATTTTAGCAAGTTTCTAGAAGATTCTAAGAGGATAAACAACCTAGATAATTAAATGAGTAATTATGTAGTCTTTACTTAAACTCCAACCATTCAAGTATCAAATAATTTGATGTAATACCTTTCAGAACACAAGATAATGAAAAAATGAAGATGAATCCAAGTTTTTGGGTAAGTATATGATTATCTGTGAGCTAGGAGATTAAACTAAAACATACTTGAATGATAAGAAAATGTTATTTCTATTTAGTATTTTGACCTCAATCTTTGTCTAAGTCAAGATAAGGCTAACAAGGAGACAACTTTAACATTTTATGTCCTTTGGTTACTTCTATTAGCCTATGTAATGTTCAAAAGATAATGTACTTTTTCTTAAGATGATATTGATTATCTGTCAATGATTTGATCTATGGGACCTAAATCTTGGATCATGGGGTGAAACAGGATGCGGCCCTTAGCCACAATTATCGATCTAGGATCGGTTGGGTAAAAATAATCATCTACCTTGAACATGAGTCATGCCTTCACTAGAGACTCATCCTTGACCGCATTCTCCCTCTCTGGTATACCAAATCAAATAGATTTGTTGCATTAGTTTGTGGAAGATGTGCAGATCTAAAGTTGTACATATTCCTCTTGAAGATTCTTCCCTAGATAACCTACACTTGAGAAATTTGGGAACAACACCCATAAAAGGAGGTATATGAAATAGTGAACATATCTAGGGAATTCTAAAATTAAGCACCCAATAAATATGATCCAATTTAAAAAGGGAATTGTAGTGAGAAAGAAGTATAAAAGAGAAGATTTAATTAAGAGACATAGAAATAAACAGAAATACTTATGTACTTAATTTTTCTTATCCCCAAATATAGTACATAAATATATGTCCAAACATGATGAATTGAGTAAACTACGAGTTTTAGTGGTCATATCAATGAAATTTAGGTCAGTAATGAAATTGTTGAAGGCAGTGGCGAATTGTTCATTCTTTAGACCAATTTAGCTATGTTGATCATTTAACTAAAATTAAATTTGATATCTCCCTCAAGACCCCATAATGTGTGTTTGTAAAGAGTGGCTAGTCAAAGACATTCAACTAGGAGAGGTCTTGTATTCATAAGGTTCTCCATGTATACTTGTAAAATTCTAGGTGTGAATGTCTTTAGAGGTTTATGAAGGTTCTTTTGTGATGATATGTCTAGCCCAGTGTGTTTTGAGGAATTTAAAATATTTACTTCCCATCCAATTAAGTATACCACCACAAAATCTAGAAAGATGACCGGATCTGAAATTTATATCAAGCATAGTTATTAGTTGAAGCAAGATAGGCTTGTTTAAATTTCTTTAATTGAATGACTTACACTTTTTGGGTTCTGATAAACTCTCTAATATCTTGGTGTCTTTTGGTAGGGAGAGGTAAGATGTTGATGTGTGCCCTATTGTATTTTTTGGCAAATAAATTAAAATGGGTGGTTTCACCTTTAAAGAATAATGATACTCTCCATTGTGTTGCATTTAATGTTCATCTACTGTGTGATGAAAAGTATATACATTAAATATTGTGGCTAATTGGGTACAGAGAATTCATTAGAGCATGAATTTTTTTGGTCACCATTTGTAGAATTGTATTTTCTTACTAATTTAGTTCCCCAATGACAAGGCAACTTTGCCTCTCACATAGGGACTTTAGATATTCTAGTTGTAATGACCTCCACTTTTGAGTATCTCCCAAATAAGAGAGACCATAAGTCAAGAGTCGTACCTAAAATTTTTGGAACACATTTAATAAATAACAAATAATAACCAACCACTTCCATTAATTAAACTAGAATTGGATAAAAATGTTTAAACAATAATATGAGTTACATGAATTTTCCAAAGAAAGCTAACACATACATGAAAATAAGTACTAAGATAACTAAGTAATCCTCCTTGATATCGACATTAGTATCTCCAATTAATTTCATTTGAGTCTCCATGTCTTTATGTCCTTATATTTTGTAGCGACCTGAAATGCTGATAAACAAAAGCATGGATCAGTATGTTCCTGTGTACATAGTTGCATACAAAAGTGTGCATGTACAATAACCACATATATTTCTTAAAAATCAAATATATGAATTTTTACTTTCATTTAGACAAACAAACCCATGTTTGTCATACCAAATCGGGCATAACTACCTATATCTATCCATCATTGGGCTTAGGTGAACTATCCCTTGGTAGGTCTAACATCGGGTTCATATTATCATAGATTTCATTATATGATACTCATATTGGAAATATAATGAGAAAAAGTAAATAAATATCCAACAATTTTGTTCAAAAAACTATAAGAAATCCTCAGCAAGCTCTAGAAGTTGATACATTCATGCACTAATAAATAACTCTGTGCCTGATTCATGTAGATTACATCCAATCATACTTCAAGTATATGACCCAATCAATCATTCATTCAATAGTCATATAGTATAATCCAAAGTGTCACCATGTATTGATATAATTTAGAGTAAACTTAACTTAAGTCCTACAGGGTGTAGGGTCATCTTGGGTTTGGACTTGGAATAAGGGTATCAAAGAGTAATTCCACCATATCATAATTTGCAATGGTTAAAAATCCTAATTCACCATTAAGTGTAACCCAGTTTATGCAGTTGAACATATTATGTCATTATGAGCAACTACATCCTAGTAAGGATTAGGTACATATAAAGTTACGAACATTGCTTTAATAACCCTAATTCCACATGTATATTATCTAATGGATTTAGAAACCATATATATCATCATCACCATCATCTAGAAATCTCATTATATTCAACAATACCATTTATTATCACAAAATAAACAAATTTACTAATTTAAACATTATATTCACAAAATCTATGGTTTACCTGTATCAAACACTTCATATTCATATAAAACCTTTAATTTTGAACTATGATCAGATCTAGGCTTTCAAACTATGTTATTCATTATCTACTCATCTTTTTTATTAATTTCATATTTAATTTGACCACTATCAAAATTAGGGTCTATTTTTTACCTGCAAAATAATGCTATTATGGCCAATCAGAAAATGCCACATATGAAAATGCCATTTATTGTAAATCCACGTGACCATGCCTACCAATAGGCCATGGTCACATTATCATTACGCATTAGTGTGAGATGGGGGTTAGAAATAAACCAAAAATACCAAATCTCCCTTGACACTGTGAACATGCATTTCACACCCATGGGATAGATTAACAAAAACCCTAGCATTCATTTGCCTTGTGATGAGGTTGGGTTATTCTATGGAGGGTCAATGGATGGTTTGATTCCTCCCTTCTAGCCATCAGAAGACCATGTAGGAGTCCCACAAGCCTCATAGGGTCCATCCAAACTTGTTTGGCCCTTTGGTCGAGCCATATGGTGACTGGGAGGCTGGTGCCAAAGGCATATCTCCATGGCTAGGAAACAATACATATAATGAATAAGAGAAGCAATTACCTCAGTGCATGCAACTCGTTGTTGGATGCACTGAGGTAATTGTTTCTCTTATTAATTATATGTATTGTTTCTTTATCATAGATCCTATGGACCTATTTGTCACTCTAATAGTCCACATGGGCTTGAATTGGATCACAAGGCCCATATTTCATACTTAGGCCTTCCAATGGTCCAAAATCACAATCATCTTTCTAATTTCGAAATCAAGGTATTGCTCTTATATTATTCAATTGAATCCCTAGCCTCATATTAATATATATATTCTCAACATTATTTAGTTACCTTGAAGACTTACTCTAAGTATAGAGATTAAATCATCATCCCAATGAAGTCATAGGTATGCCATATTGATCAGATCATTATAATATTACTCTAATTGTCGTAAAGTGAATCTCAGGAAATTATTATTGAATTAGTAATCATATAATCTAAATTTTATCAAATTTGAGGATCTCACATTCACCCCTCCTTAAAAAGGAATTTTGTCCCAAAATTTTCAAATCTAATCAGGTTAAGGTGAATTGTAACTCATATTATCCTCACACATTAGGTCTGACAACCTTTGTTGGATATGTTTTGGCAAGATTCTCTTTAATAACTTTTATTTATATGCATATTCTCATATTGTTGAGTTTGGAACCCATATTTAATCCAGTTGTATTTCCACATCCTCAAAGCATTGCATGGTATTATCACTTGATGATTACATTTTCACTTGGTGATTTCATTTTCACCTAGATTTTAAACCTACTAATCATGATTCAACTATATTCATGTTGATGGGGTAATACCTCCATACCCCAAATAATTTCATAGATTTAAACTTATGGTTCATCTTCACATGTTAATTTATGCATCACATGTGGCTACTTAATCACTTACATTCATAATAAGATGAAATAAACATTTTCTTGTCACCCAAATACAAAGTTCATCCTAATTAAGTGCAGAAATGGTGTACCCATATATTATCTTTTAATTCACGTTTTTAGGTTGAGTCATCCCTCAATAGTGTCTCCAACCCATGGATAAATTTTAATTACACAATTTTTAAATTTCTTTAATTTGAGGGTTGGTTCTTGTCTGATAATTCTTGTGTTTACGCACAACACCCTTTGAGATTCTATTTCAACCATTGTTACATAAGTTTTGGTATCCGTAGGGGCATAAGTACCTTTGAAGGGATCTCTTATCGACCCCAAGGGCCTTGTGTACTTATGCAGTGCCTTTCTCAATGACCTCTCAGGCATTATGTACTCATGGAGGTAGCCATTTTCCTGACTCCATGGCCCTTGTGTACACATGCATGGATTTTTCCTGACCCAATGGGCCTTATGTACTTAGGGCTTAATCACCTCTGAACCCCTTGAGTATTATGTATCTTTAAGTGTCCCTACTTGACATTGGGGTGGAATTGGGGCTCTACCTTGCATAGGGTTTGTCGAGATGTCATAACTCCATTTCATCTTTTTTTTTAGTTGCACCTTGTTCTAGGACAACGACTTCTATTATCATTATATTTCTATATCCCATGACTCATCTTGCTTAGTGAGAGTCTATAGCTTAGATGCCTTTCATTGTAATATTTTCAAATTGCTAACTTTCATCACAAAATTTACTTAATATTTCTCTGACCAAGGTATTCATTCTTATATATTTATGCATCTAAGGTATTAATCCAAACACACACTCTTCCTTTCAAACTTGGTGGTGGTAGGGTGTACATACCTTAGAGGCGATATATTTGTTCAATGTACTTCACTTGCCATTACATATGGGATTTCTATGACCTTGGTTTTCACATTAATATGTTGGAAGTACATTTTCCATTTATTAAGATAATTTTTTTATTAGGTAGGGGCAATAGATCCTATGCCTTGTGCCCATACCATCATGTCATACCCATTCCTATAGGGTTTGGTCCTTCGATGACGTCCAAGGTTATCTCAAATATCAAAATGAGGTTGGTAATCTCAACCTTCAAGGGACGATTCTAACCTAGGGTTCCTTCTAGTCTTTAAGGTATGTTTGAATTTCTAGCCACAATCTGACCCCACGGGTTTAGGGTTATTCCACCCCATAGGTTTTTCCCATTCTTACGTTGACCCCAGGTCTGGATTCCAACCCTACAAGTGAATGAGGGTATTATATTTTTCATTATGTAACCATTGATTACATATGCTTCCTATATATATATTCAAAATCCTTTACATGTATCATGCATGCATTACTCCATGTACTTGCACGCATGGAAAATTGGTTTATTTAATTTGTGGTACCCATACTACAATACCCAACCCATCTATATATTTTCTTTCCCTTTCCCCCAATTATACTTTGTTTTGATAGGGTTATTATTTCTCCCTTACTAGTCCCATTACCCAAGATTAGGGTTTATAGTAAGGGTTAGGGTTAGGGACCACACCCTTTATTTTAAGGTTTTATGGTTCCCTTGACCCACAAGGGTTTTCATACCTATAGGATTATCCTACTCAAGTCCTTTATTGACAATTGAGTTTTCCCACCCATGCCTAGGTTTGTCTAGGGTTTACCCTCACTGAAGGAAAACTCATATCACAATGAAACATCTTTCATAACCATGTCATTGTTGCAACATTATGTGTATATTAACTAGTGAAGGATGCTTTAATACTTCTTCAGGAAACCCTAACTTAAGATGAGGAGGGAACTATATTTTAGCGTTGTAAAGCAAGAGAAAAGGACAAAATTAGAGATGCAAAAGCTAAGGTAAATATTATTTCAGATATCACATTGTCTTAGGGAGTCCCTACATGCCAATATAGTGGTGCAGAGGAAATTACAATATCCTAGGATTTGAGGCCTTATATAAATGATCTTGAAAGGAATGATTGGACTACTCATATCACCAAGGTGCACCTCCTTTTCAAAGATTTGTTCATCTCAACCTTGCATGGTTATGGTACCACCATGCTAATCAATCATTGCTGATGGAATTTGATTGTCTAGACTTTATTTTGGAGGTCTGTCAGGGGATTTAGAAAAGTTGATCTGACCATTCAGTTATTTCCTTATGTGATGCTTTGTGATAGTACGTTAGTTGTTTAGCTGGAGGTACCGACTGATCCGCCGATGCTTATGTTTTATAAGTGATCTTATTTCAAGGGATCAATTGATGAGTGGATATGAGAGTCAATTAGAAGATATTGAGTTGATATCCTATTAGGTGAAACACACTACACTAATAAAAAAAAGCATATGTGAGTCAATTAGCAAATTTTCAGTTGATGTCCTATAAGGTGAAATACACTAGCTACTAGATAGTCATCTGGTTTATCCACCTATCATTTGGGCGTCTCTAGAGACTTGTTAAGCATGTAACAAAACACTAAGATCATAACTTGATATATCAACTTCAAGAGGGGTTCTTTGGTATTTGAATCACCTCTAAACTTTATTATATGGGAGTATTAGAGAATATCTATCTTCCATTGACCTAGACCTACAATAGAAAGCAAAAAACCCACATCAAAACATAAAAAAGGAAGAAAAGATGAACAAACTAATTAAAATAGATTCTAAAGTAAAATGTGCACCAATGTTAAAATATGTTAAATGAGTGACTAAAACTAGGTTGAATATGCATTCATAAAAATTTAAGCTTGAGAGTTGATAATTCTCAAGTAAAAGAACATAAAAAACTCTCCAAATGATTACTCCCAACCAATGCACATGTCACACACTCACATCATTCTTAGGTCATCCATACATAAAATATGACCAATATACCCCTATAGAGATCAAACAACACAACTAGCCATGCCCTCAGTCCTAACTTTTCTTTCCAACATAAATTTCTCACCAAAACCCTCAATATCAAACAGTGTTAGTATTTCATAAACAATCAAGGAATCTAGACAAATCAAAAGTATGTACTCAACCCACCACTAGGGTGAGTTGAAAACATATCAAATGAATCCCATAATAGACCCTTATCTAGAAAAGATGTTGAATGGGATATGAAAGAAAGATGCATATCTCATGTCTATAGAACTTGATATTTTTTTATTATTTCAATTATTTTTCTAGTAGTGGACAAGATTTTCTTGTTTCACATTGGCATCCTTTTTTAATAGCACACTTCTATTACATAGAGAGGTTATTGAAGAAGAATATAGAGAGAGGAGAGTGGGGTGCCACCTTCTAGTGTAGGTAGGCACTCTTTATGGATGGTAGGTAAGAATGTTGAAGAAAAAGTGTATAGGAGTTATAATATCGTGTACAAAACTTGTTTAAATGATTTACCACATCAAGTTATTCCCCTAATTTTATACACCCAAATAATGACATGAAATGTGGATACATATCAATTCCATGGATATGGTTCACTAGTTAGCTTGAGGAATTTAGTTAAGTAATCACCATCAATTCCTATAACACATGTCATTCTTTCTAGGGAGTGCAATGATAATATTTGTAGCCTATAAAGGGTGGTTTCTGATATTTTCCATGCTTTTAGAAAGATAGTTAATTTTTTTACTCTCTAAACAAGGCTCTTTCACGATGAATTGTGTATAAAATGATGTGTTGGAACCATGAAAATAATCCAAAGATTACTAGATAATGAAGTCAGTTAGTAAATCTAAACAAATGTAAGTAATCAACATGAAAATGATGTGTGTAATGCTAAAATTATATGTTGAAAATAAGAAAATAAAAACAGATAATTGTGGGTGTAGACAAGTGCATATCACCCACCCTCCACCTAGAGATTAGAAATTTGATCATCTCTAAGAAAAAAATGAACCAAATATAGAGGGAAGGAAGTCCTTGATGCTCATATAGGTAGATTAAGGAACTCAAAGAATCTCCAATTGATTGAAAATTGACTGAAGGATGGGATACTTGAACAATATTGCTCCATGGTGCAACCGGTAATTGAGTAGTCATGTAACTCAAAGGAGATTTTTTAGATAACTGGAATAATGTCATCTTTCACCCTACAATTCATATAGTAATATCCACAAATACTCCTTTATCAAAAGAGGTGGTGCAAAATATGTGTATAGACTTGTAAGACACAACACAAGGTAGTAGTCATGCCCCTCTAGTGGCTCCTTGATCTTCCAATCATTAAGCATGGATGCATACTACCTTCTTATATAAATAAGGTTGTATGTAGTGAAACTTCAACTTGTAATGGTGGTTGTGCAAAATTCGGAGAAGGATTGAGATCTTCCTTTTTGTTATAATGTCAATATTCTTGTAAGAGGTGTGGTATCATCTTAGGAGGCGTTATCTCATCTAAAAGTAAGCATGGTATTTTTTGTATAGTTTCATATCCTACCTATCAAATGTCCAATCGACATTAGAAAAAATGTGTGCAATGGGGTCTTTCATGATCTCAACATGTTACTCTGATACCTTCACATGGCATGAACCCAAATAGTCAAGGGTTTTAGTAATAACTTGATCTAGAGAAGGTATGTAAAAAAGTAATGGTGGTAGCATGTCAATCTCCTTCGAAAATGCTACATCTTGATCTGAAACAACCACATATGTAGTAGAAATTATATGTTAATTTTCATCTCATATCTTTTCTACAATAAAATAAATCAAGGTTGCCTTATCATTGTAAATATTTGATGCAGGATATGCAATAATGAAGTTTGGTGGTGCCTCTATTTTTTATACCATTCTGCCTCAAGACAAGCAACCTAATCCTTGTTTAGGAGATACTCCATATTTAAAAAGTCTCATATATGGAAACTATTCTACTATTTGTGTCAGTAGCACCTCAATTCTTTAGGTATCAACTTATTGGTTGGGAGTCATCTTCTCAAGAAAATCTATCATTGCATTTGAATTAGGTGAATATTTATTTACACATTAATACCCTTCACCCAAAAATATTGATGATTGTTATCATCCTTGTTAGCATATTGATTTGCATAGCATTAATCCTCATAGTAACCTTAAAAATTGTTGATTACCATCTTTCCCATATCTACAATGATAAGAAGGAACAAAATTCTACTCGATGACACTCCAACAAAGTATGGATTTCAATTACGGAGATTGTTTAGTAAATCCCTATATTGTATGATTGTAGTTTAGACATATTTGGCACTGTACACTTTTGGTATCAACCACTCCATTTAATATGAAAATGTAGAGAGATTGACCATCTGTCTCCATGAAAATAGTGTTGGTATGTATGCCCATAGAGCAAGTCATATGATGATTGTAATGGGATACTTTGTAAATGATTTGAATAATAATAAAGGCAGTTTCCAATCTATATGTTTAAACTGTTTCTGAGATGATGGTGTAACATGATAGATGTCTAAAGATTGTTTTACTCAATGACGTATGCTTTTAGGTTAAGGATCTAAACGATGAGATCATACGGATGTTAAGAGTATACATTCTTGTATAGTCCCTAGTCGGTTGTTATTGTGGAAATAACCATAGACATCAATAACACTAAAGACTAGATTGTGTGTTGGTTGATGACAGAATCTCATTAGTCATGATATGGTGATATCAAACCAAGCACATAGGTACTTGTCAGAGAACAAGGTACCGGACAGACCCACCGTGAGAGTGACACATGGAACCATGACATGGTAGTCACAGTCAGCTCTCACAGTGATGGTGGTGAGTGTGATTCTTAGACCTGAAATCACTGCACTCAACACATGTCGTTGGGTACACTTTGACATCATCAAACGCAGTCCTAAAACATGGGTTGTTATAAAGGTGATGATTGGGTGGCTTTGACACATGGGGCTTTTGAGGGGTGAGTGATAGATATGGGATTTGTCCCTCCTAAGGGAGTTTGATATCCTTGGCCACTTGATGAGTAGGATTGAGAAAGGCATGCGCATGCACGTGTGAATCAATATGTGATATTGATGTCATACACATCTCACTCGGTCTACTCTGAGATGTAGGAAATGAATGAACATTGACAGGATGACTGTTCCATGCCTCGAGTTCATTCTGGATATCAGTGACAAAGGAATTATACATTCACTGTAACACCATTCACGGATTGTAGGATGAAAGTTGTTCTCCAACTTTCTACTTTCACTTGGGTAGCAATGATGTGTGACTAGGCACCGCTCTTTGCTTGTGAAGTCATAAGTGTTATGGACTTTCACTGCCAACGTGAAATGGACCTGCAGGGTCACACACATAGGATTTAACCTGGAAGAGGAGTTTTGTCCACAACCAATGTTTAGATTGATTACTAAAGGAGTTTAGTAGTTCAATTAAACACTCAATTAATCGATAGCTCAATATCATAATGTTCAAAGTGTTGGATTGATTGAAATCGCATTTGACTGATTCTGAACAATCTGCATTCCCAACCGATCGGTTCATGTGATGAACCGGTCGGCTGAGGTTGCTGAACCGGTCGGCTCAATTGTTGAACCGATCGGCTCATGCACAGAGTGAAATGACCGGTTCAAGTGTTGAACCGATCGGTTCAACTGGTACAATCGAGCAACTTGGGAAAGTAGGATTGGTGAGAATTTTCCTTTCGTTTCAAATTGCCCAATTCAATTGGGAATAATATTGGTATTCGATACCAATTGGGAAAGAAACAAGGAAAGTCAATCGGGAACCAACCTGGAACCCCAACCGACCGGTTCATGAGTGAACCGATTGGTTCAAGGGTCCCAAACGATCGGTTCATTGGTGAACCGATCGGTTCAGGTCCCCAACCGACCGGTTCAGGTTGCGAGATGGTTGCTTTTTGTGGAAAATCTCGAACCCTTCTACTCCTGCTTTAGTCCCGTATTGCCGGGCACAGAGAACCCTGTACCATGACCCGCCTATATATATAGGGGTATTGGGGGCTTCTCATAATACAACTCAGTGCAAGTTGATTTCTCTGCAAAGTTGTTGTTCTCTCTGGTTTTGGTAACCGAGAGAGAGCCCGAGCAAGTGCTTCCCGCAAAGGGAGGTGCAGCAAGGGAAGGACAACTGCAGTTGCAATTGACAGTAGGAGAGTGTGTTGGCGACTAGTACATCAACAGGAGGGTGCGACTCCTTCCACTTCCTTATGGGACAAGGAGAGTGGAGTTCCAGGTGGTCCGTGTGGACTACTTCAGAGGTGGGAGGTCACTGCCGCTCAGGAGGACAACTGTCATCCGACAGTCCGGTAAGAGGAGGAATCTTCAGTCCCGGTGCGACCAGGAGCTGCACAGACACCGTACAAGACCGGAGGTGAAGACCGCGCAAGGCGCGTGGTATTGTCGCCGAGCAAGCCTCGGGACAAGGTATGATTCACAAACCATCTTTCCTATTATATAGATGTTGACGCGATTCCTTTTGTTCCGGGTTTGGGGAGAATTTTTTTTTTTTTGTTTCCGCTGCTTCTCTGCCTCCTCCAAAACCCAACAGTGGTATCAGAGCAATGTCAACCTCTCTATATTTTAGGATTATCTATATGATCGATTTTGGTTTGTCGCCTTTATTTATTGCATGCAATGCGAATAATATCGGCTTTATACATGTCCAATCCACAAATCCCTAATATACATATATGATATGTAATATTAATGCACTCGATACGCGTCGCCCTTAAACAAGTTTTGTGGTGGATGTGTAGCATGATTATGGCCTATAAACCCCTATATCTGTGTATGGTTGTTTGTGTGGTTGCTTGCATCTCGGTCTGCGCACCGATTCCCTTTCTCATATTCCTGATGTAACTCGAAATAATTCAAGAATTCTTTTCCTACCTTTGCTCCCCCCAAATGTAACTCGGGGTTTCACAATTCAATTGTAAAATAGGATAGATTTTATTTCCTGTTATGTTAAAGAACGGCGGACAACCTGAAGACGATCGGTTCAAGGAGTGAATCGATCGGTTGGTGATCCAGAAGGCCGGTTCGAGGAACGAGATGAGTGGGTGGCGACCTGAGGAGATGCACGATGACCGGTGTACCGATCGGCTGGAGGTGCCAGTCGATCGGCTGGTGGCACCCGAATAACCAACCTGATGGCGAGCCGATCAGTCATGGAGATGAGCTGATCAAACCCAGAAAGGCAGGCACAAATTTCATCTTGTAAAGGTTGCATGTGATGTAGACCTAGATGACCGTAATTCCTCTTGGCTCGAGGAATCACAAATAGGATGGCCATAATCATTGCTTTTTATCGTTTATGCATGTTTTGTGTGGGATATAGCATGTATATGATACATACTATATATTGTGGTGATTGGATATGTATATGTATATAAAAACCAAATCCCTCATTAAATATTAAGTTTTAGATGCCTTCCAAATGCGACACACGTGAAAAGCTTGATCGACCAAGTGTGGGCACGCCCTAGCGTGGTGCACCTTCTATCTCGTGGAAGCGTGAAGGATGAATGTGTGGGTCTGCCCAAGCAGGGTGCATGTTCATCGTGTTGGCTTTGGGTTGGACTTAACAAGGTGACCTAGATAGGATCTAGCGCCTTGAGGCATGGAGATGATCATTGCAAGGAGTTGCATATGACATCTTTCAAGAGTTGCATATGATGCAATTGGCAAGAGTTGCCTACCTGGAAGATCTGAGTTGTGGGTGACAGCCCAAGCTGGTCCATGGCTCAGAGGATTTCAGGATCTTGACCCACTAGAAGATTGTACGCTGCAATCTTCCGAATTGATGGTGAGGGCTATCAATTTGAGTCAAAATAGCGGGAGCGGTAATTAATTAAAGGCCTAATTAACTATCGTCAAATTTTATTCAAATCAAATCAAAAAGGTTTTGACAAATGCAAATTTTCTCTTGTAGAATGGAAAAAGAATCATCTTTTAAAATGGGCAAATTAATTGAGAATAAATTCCATGACTGGTTGAGGACTGTGAGAAGTGTTCTGCACAATCCAGATATACCAGGAGCCTTAGAATCCACTCTATGTACGCTTAATGCGTTGGTGAAGAAGAAAGTAGGTAAAGGAGAGAAGTGTTCTCTCGCCAAACCAATTTCTTCTACATGGAGAGGATGGAAGGGACAATGGAAGAAGAAGTCGGAGATAGAGATCTCTACTTCTGGTGTATACGTGATAGAGATTAACTTTACTACTTCTTCGTCATGGGTACTTGATACCGGATGCGGATCTCACATTTGTTCAAATGTGAAGGATCTTAAGAGAAGTAGGCCTTTGGGGAAAGGCGAGGTTTAACTACGTGTTGCTAATGGGGTAAGAGTTGCCGCCAGTGCCGTAGGAACCTATAAGTTAACTCTACCTAGTGGGCTAATAATAGAGTTGAAGAACTGCTATTATGTACCTGCCATAAATAGGAATATCATCTCCGTCTCTTGTTTGGACAAAGATGGATTTGAATTTCTTATTAAGAATGGAAAGTGTTCCATTTCTAAAGATGGGATCTTTTATGGCAGTGCCCCTATGTCTTATGGTCTATACTTGATAGACTTGGAGACAAGTGTTTACAACGTAAACACCAAAAAGCAAAAACTCAACGACTCAAACGAAACATATCTCTGGCATTGTCGTCTAGGGCACATAAATGAGAAGCGCATTTCTAGACTCCATAAAGATGGTTATCTAGACTCTTTTGATTATGAATCAATAGAGACATGTGAATCTTGTTTGTTGGGCAAGATGACCAAGACTCCCTTTTCAGGTAAAGGTGAGAGAGCTAGTGATCTATTAGGACTCATACATACTGATGTATGTGGGCCTTTTAGAACTAATGCCAGAAATGGGTATCAGTACTTCATTACCTTTACTGATGATTTCAGTAGGTATGGCTATGTGTACCTGATGAAACATAAGTCAGAAACCCTTGAAAGGTTCAAGGATTTCATGAATGAAGTACAGAACCAGCTTGGTAAAAGTATTAAGGCACTTCGTTCCGATCGAGGTGGAGAATACTTGAGCCAGGAGTTTGAGGACCTTCTGCGAGCCCGTGGTATTGTATCACAATGGACTCCGCCTGGAACACCACAACATAATGGTGTGTCTGAAAGAAGGAATCGCACATTGTTAGATATGGTGCGATCAATGATGAGTTTTGCTGATCTTCCGATTTCCTTCTGGGGTCATGCTCTTGAAACCGCCGTGTTTACTCTTAACCATGTGCCATCTAAATCGGTTCAAAAGACACCATATGAGATATGGACTGGGAAGCGTCCTGATTTGTCTTTTCTGAAGATTTGGGGTTGTGAGGCTTACGTTAGAAAAATGTTTCCTGATAAGCTTGGACCCAAATCCGATAAATGTTATTTTGTTGGATACCCCAAGGAAACGAGGGGATACTATTTATACCACCCTACTGACAACAAAGTGTTTGCTGCCAGGACAGCTGTGTTCCTAGAGAAGGAATTTATTTCTAAAGGAAACAGTGGGAGGAAAGTAGAGCTTGAAGAGGTTCAAGCCCAACAAGAAAACATTGAACTGGTAGATGTACCAGAGGAAAATGGAGATTCACAAGGTGTTGTGGAATCTCAGTCTCCTCAGGTAACACAAGGACCTCGTAGATCTAGTAGGACTTGCCTTGAACCTGAGAGGTTTGGATACCTTGTAACTCAGGAAGGTGGAGAGTTGATCATAGATGATGATCCAACTACCTACGTAGAGGCTATGGAGGGACCAGATTCTGAGAAATGGCTAGAAGCCATGAGATCCGAGATGGAATCCATGTACTCCAATAAAGTATGGACTTTGGTGGAACCACCCAAAGGGGTAAAACCCATAGGGTGCAAGTGGGTCTTCAAGAAAAAGACCGACATGGATGGCAATGTGCAAACTTATAAAGGTAGATTGGTTGCAAAGGGTTTTCGACAAATTCAAGGTGTTGACTATGACGAAACCTTTTCTCCAGTTGCCATGATTAAGTCCATCAGGATCATGCTTGCCATTGCAGCTTATTATGACTATGAGATTTGGCAGATGGATGTTAAAACCGCATTCCTTAACGGGAATATTCATGAGGATGTGTACATGACACAGCCTGAAGGTTTTGTAGATCCAAAGAATGCCAATAAAGTCTGTAAACTACAAAGGTCAATCTATGGATTGAAGCAAGCATCTCGGAGTTGGAATCTTCGATTTGATGAAGAAGTCAAAGTGTTTGGCTTTATTCAAAATGAAGATGAACCTTGTGTGTACAAGAAGGTTAGTGGGAGCTTGACCACATTTCTCATATTGTATGTGGATGACATACTGTTGATGGGGAATGATGTCTTAGCCTTAGAGAAGGTAAAGACTTGGCTTGGGAAAACTTTCTCAATGAAGGACTTAGGAGAAGCATCCTATATTCTAGGAATTAAGATCTATAGAGATAGATCTAGAAGGCTTCTCGGACTAAGTCAGAGCACGTACATTGACAAGGTGTTGAAGCAGTTCAGCATGGAGAACTCAAAGAGAGGCAACGTCCCTATGCTACATGGAGTTACCGTCTCTAGAGCTCAATTTCCCCAATCTTGTGAAGAGAGGGAGTGTATGAATGGGATCCCATATGCATCAGCCACCGGATCCATCATGTACGCTATGTTGTGCACACGCCTAGATGTATCGTATGCTCTCAGCATGACGAGCAAGTACCAGTCAGATCCCAGGGATGCTCACTGGACAGCCGCGAAGAACATCCTCAAGTACTTGTGAAGGACTAAGGATCAGTTTCTTGTATACGACGGCGAGGAAGAGCTGGTTGTAAAGGGTTACACCGATGCAAAGTTCCAAACCGATAAATATGATTACAGATCGCAGTCAGGATTTGTGTTTTGCCTTAATAATGGAGCTGTGAGCTGGAAGAGTTCCAAGCAAGAAACAGTTGCCGATTCTACTATAGAGGTCGAGTATATTGCTGCTTCGTATGCAGCAAAGGAGGCTATGTGGATCAGGAAGTTCATTTCTGAACTTGGTGTAGTTCCCAGTAGCTGTGATGAAATTGAGCTTTATTGTGACAATAATGGAGCTATTGCACAAGCTAAGGAGCCCAGATCACATCAGTGGTCCAAGCACATACTGCGGCGCTTCCATCTCATACGAGAGATCGTACAGCGAGGAGATGTGAAGATTTGCAAAATACCAACTGAAGACAACATAGCTGATCTACTGACTAAGGCCCTTTCTCAGCAGAAGCATGATGGTCATGCTAGGTCACAAGGATTGCGTTTCCTTGGTGACTGGCTCTAAGTGCAAGTGGGAGTCTGTTGGTATGTATGCCCATAGAGCAAGTCATATGATGATTGTAATGGGATACTTTGTAAATGATTTGAATAATAATAAAGGCAATTTACAATCTATATGTTTAAACTGTTTCTGAGATGATGGTGTAACATGATAGATGTCTAAAGATTGTTTTACTCAATGACGTATGCTTTTAGGTTAAGGACCTAAACGATGAGATCATACGGATGTTAAGAGTATACATTCTTGTATAGTCCCTAGTCGGTTGTTATTGTGGAAATAACCATAGACATCAATAACACTAAAGACTAGATTGTGTGTTGGTTGATGACAGAATCTTATTAGTCATGATATGGTGATATCAAACCAAGCACATAGGTACTTGTCAGAGAACAAGGTACCAGACAGACCCACCGTGAGAGTGACACATGGAACCATGACATGGTAGTCACAGTCAGCTCTCACAGTGATGGTGGTGAGTGTGATTCTTAGACCTGAAATCACTACACTCAACACATGTCGTTGGGTACACTTTGACATCATCAAACGCAGTCCTGAAACATGGGTTGTTATAAAGGTGATGATTGGGTGGCTTTGACACATGGGGCTTTTGAGGGGTGAGTGATAGATATGGGATTTTTCCCTCCTAAGGGAGTTTGATATCCTTGGCCACTTGATGAGTAGGATTGAGAAAGGCATGCGCATGCACGTGTGAATCAATATGTGATATTGATGTCACACACATCTCACTCGGTCTACTCTGAGATCAAGGAAATGAATGAACATTGACAGGATGACTGTTCCATGCCTCGAGTTCATTCTG
Source organism: Alisma plantago-aquatica (assembly GCA_963693085.1). Taxonomy (NCBI): domain Eukaryota; kingdom Viridiplantae; phylum Streptophyta; class Magnoliopsida; order Alismatales; family Alismataceae; genus Alisma; species Alisma plantago-aquatica. The sequence continues at coordinate 249,079,623 of OY856413.1, read as the reverse complement.
GATATCGGTGACAAAGGAATTATACATTCACTGTAACACCATTCACGGATTGTAGGATGAAAGTTGTTCTCCAACTTTCTACTTTCACTTGGGTAGCAATGATGTGTGACTAGGCACCGCTCTTTGCTTGTGAAGTCATAAGTGTTATGGACTTTCACTGCCAACGTGAAATGGACCTGCAGGGTTACACACATAGGATTTAACCTGGAAGAGGAGTTTTGTCCACAAGCAATGTTTAGATTGATTACTAAAGGAGTTTAGTAGTTCAATTAAACACTCAATTAATCGATAGCTCAATATCATAATGTTCAAAGTGTTGGATTGATTGAAATCACATTTAACTGATTCTGAACAATCTGCATTCCCAACCGATCGGTTCATGTGATGAACCGGTCGACTGAGGTTGCTGAACCGGTCGGCTCAATTGTTGAACCGATCGGCTCATGCACAGAGTGAAACGACCGGTTCAAGTGTTGAACCGATCGGTTCAACTGGTGCAATCGAGCAACTTGGGAAAGTAGTATTGGTGAGAATTTTCCTTTCGTTTCAAATTGCCCAATTCGATTGGGAATAATATTGGTATTCGATACCAATTGGGAAAAAAACAAGGAAAGTCAATCGGGAACCAACCTGGAACCCCAACCGACCGGTTCATGAGTGAACCGATCGGTTCAAGGGTCCCAAACGATCGGTTCATTGGTGAACCGATCGGTTCAGGTCCCCAACCGACCGGTTCACTTGTGAACCGATCGGTTCAGGTTGCGAGATGGTTGCTTTTTGTGGAAAATCCCGAACCCTTCTACTCCTGCTTTAGTCCCGTATTGCCGGGCACAGAGAACCCTGTCCCATGACCCGCCTATATATATAGGGGTATTGGGGGCTTCTCAGAGTACAACTCAGTGCAAGTTGATTGCTCTGCAAAGTTGTCGTTCTCTCTGGTTTTGGTAACTGAGAGAGAGCCCGAGCAAGTGCTTCCCACAAAGGGAGGTGCAGCAAGGGAAGGACAACTGCAGTTGCAATTGACAGCGGGAGAGTGTGTTGGCGACTAGTACGTCAACAGGAGGGTGCGACTCCTTCCACTTCCTTGTGGGACAAGGAGAGTGGAGTTCCAGGTGGTCCGTGTGGACTACTTCAGAGGCGGGAGGTCACTGCCGCTCAGGAGGACAAGTGTCATCTGACAGTCCGGTAAGAGGAGGAGTCTTCAGTCCCGGTGCGACCAGGAGCTGCACAGACACCGTCTAAGACTGGAGGTGAAGACCGCGCAAGGCGTGTGGTATTGTCGCCGAGCAAGCCTCGGGACAAGGTATGATTCACAAACTATCTTTCCTATTATATAGATATTGACGTGATTCCTTTTGTTCTGGGTTTGGGGAGAATTTTTTTTTTGTTTCCGCTGCTTCTCTACCTCCTCCAAAACCCAACAAATAGTGCCAAGACAAAAAGTGTATAATTAATTTTTGTATTGAAAAGTATTAAAAACAAGAAATTGTTAGATCTAAATGGGAGAAACACAAAATAAAACTAAGAAAGTTAAATTTTTTATAAATGAAACTAGAATTTACAAAAAAGATATATAATATCTAAAAAAATAATTTAGAACTTGACAACTACATGAGATGATTGGATGGGCAGGCAGTTGACAACGTCACCTTGAAGTGGTTGTTCAATTTTCCATCCTAGACAATCAGATGGTGTGGGGCACATTCATTTAGGCTTCAATATGGGGGTATGTAAGGGGCTTCATCTAGTCATGTTGTTGATCCATCTAGTTACTTGATGCCTTCTGTGATTCTTGGAGGAAGAATGTCAATAGGCCAACTAGAGGTACCATTTAATAGTAGAAGTTTCATATTCATGTTTGTGATCTTCTTGTTTTGGATCCATCAACAAACTAGATATTGTTAATCTACATGATCTTCAACTTATTTTAAGTGGAAGACACCAAATGGTCATATAGTTTATCCAACAAAATTTTTGGGGCTATAGAGTTTTCTTTCCATTCTCTAGTGTTTGAAGTCAATCTAAAAACATTTAATGTCTATGACATACTTTATGTTGATTTATGACAATCACATTATACTTCCAGATCAAGAGATTAGTCAATAAATTTATCATGGTAGACTATATCTATTTTGTAGATAAATAATCATAAAACAAATGGATTTTATAACTCAAATCTAAATTTTGATGTGAAATATAGAGCCATTTTATTGTCTTACTATCAATTCTAGTAAGTCAAATATCTTGGGTACTCAATCATCTCTCATCTCATGTGATGGATTGAATAAGATACATTATTCAATTATCTTTCTTGACCAATTGGTGTCTGACCTTTATGCTCAATGTTTGTGATTTCCTTATTGAGCTTAGATGAATGATTGATGGGAAATAAATTGTTTAAAAATTGGCTTCTGTATTGCTAAGTAAAGCTACCTAGATAGTTATTTGGAGGTGCCAAAAGGTCATTTGGGGTTTCCCGCCCATCATATAGAAGCTTCTATAGATACTTTAAATGTTGTCTTCATGTAATGATCCTCACTAAAATTATTAGGGTTGGGGAGTAATAATTTCATTTTATCAATTATTTATTGGGAATTTGTGAAGGGTTTATGACTTTTACCCTTTTACTCTCATAAACCTACAAACAACACATAAAAACACATTGAAAACCAATTAAACTTTAAAAAATACTATATGCCTAAGAGAAAGTAAAAATAAAAATGAAATGTGACATGAGAATACAAACATGTTTATATAATGCAACTATAAACATGATTAATACCCCTCTCCAAACAAACAAATTATGAATAAACATTCATCAATACATCAATGGTATTAGGTCAATATATAATAGTTAGTGAGTAGTACTGACATTTTTGGTCTAATACTTTGATACTCGCTATTACTTTGTTCATGTGACTGTATCTAAAGCCTTGTTCAAATGTATTTAATACATATAAACACAAGTAATATCGTATCATAGTTATTATTATACATTTTTTATTTTGTTCTTATACAAAGTTCATGTAAACAATTGGTAAATTATTATACATTTTTTATTTTGTTCTTATATACATGTCCAACAACTACTTATTGTAATTATATAAAACAATATTTAATATACCTAAGTAAGTTATTAAATCTAACATGATTATATTTCTACAATACAAATAATATTGGGTATGTATATTAAAGGGCAATAAAATGAGATTTATCTTCTCATCTAAATATATGTGCTGATTTATGTTATATATTGTGCATTAAAGAAAATGGACATTCCTGCCAACCTACAGAGGTACATTATGTACTCTATCATGAAAGGTAGATCTATGATAGCCTGTAATGGGCAAGTTTCACCTAGTTTTAAACCTACAAGGATTTTAAGGCAGAGAGACCCCTTGGGCCCTTACATTTTCATCCTTTGCATCGAGCGCCTCAGCCAATTAATTGAAGACCTTGTTAAAGAAAAGAAATGATGCCCTATTCAACTTAGCATGAAGGGACCATGCATAGCACACTTATTCTTTACAGATGATATAATCTTGTTTACCTAACCTAATGAATCAAACATTCATACCATCATGAAGTGCTTTAAAGATTTTGAGCTAGCGTAAGTCTAGAAAATCTCGATTGAGAAAACTAAAGTTTTCTTTATGAAAAGCGTTAGTAACCAAGAGGCTGAGAGGATATGCAACATAAGCGGGATGTAGAGAACCTAAGACCTTGGCAAATATTTGGGAGTTTTGATCCTTCATTCGAGGGTGAACAAGAGAGCCTATAACGAAATTCATAAGAAGGTGTTAAGCAAAATCAACTCATGGGCAGCATGAAGCCTTTCCATGGCCGACAGAGTGTGCCCAATGAAGATCACCTTATCAACTATTCCTACCTACATAATGCAAATGGCTAAGATTCCTCTTCAACTTTGTGATAGAATTGATGGTGAAATAAGGAGATTTGTATGGATTGGTGGACAAAGAAAAAAAGGGAAATCCACTTATTATCACGTAACAAGATCACTAGCAGGAAAGTTAATGGTGGTCTTTTCCTCAAATACACAAGGGAATGGAACCAGACCTTACTAATGAAACACAACTGGGACATCTTTTGTAGACAAAAAATCATTGGTGTGAGGCAATGACAAGCAAAATGATGAGTCACACACCAATCACTAACTCCAACCTTTCCAGATTGGCTAGAACAGTTCTATAAATGAGAGAATTCATGGAGACTAATACATATTTGAGTCCCTTAGGTGGGGAAACTATTAATGTCTGGCATTACAATTGGTTACCTAGTGGAGCTATTATGAGAGAAGCTTCCTTACATCATGTCCCTACTGATCTAGAGGACTTGAAAGTCAACATCCTTATGAACTTAGAGGGGCAATGGGACCGAGAGTTGTTGGAGTACTGGTTCCCATCGAACATAGTTCAAGAAACCCATAAAATCACCCCTGCATCGGATCCAGGAGATGAAGACATTAGAGTCTGGAAACTAAGCTTGGGAGGTAGTTATACTGCCAAGACAGCTTATAAGGCTTTGTAGGAAAACACCAAAGTCAAGAGAAAGGGTTAATGGAGCCTAATATGGAAATCAAAGGGAACAATTGAGTTAAATTTCTTCCATGGTTAGAGCAAATGATGCCATTCTAACCAATAGGAACCGAATGAGACGTCACATGTCAGTATACTCCACATGCAACAAGTGTAATGGTGAGGAAGAAACAAATTTGCACGCTTGACACAATGGTAGCAGGGTTAGCCCGATTTATCAAGGTCTCTTACCTACAAATACATATGTCACATTCTGGACTGTTGATAACTTTGATCAATGGATAAATCTAAATCTTAAATCATCAGAGGAGCACAATACAGTTTTCCTCATTGCGTGCTGGATCATGTAGAAGTAGTGCAACCTGTGGATATTTGAAGGCACAACCACTACTAACCAACATCAAGTTTACTTCATCACAAAAGAGGCGTCCATGTCAGGTAAAACTTGGAACACTCACTCAATCCAAACAACCCATAACACACTGACGCACTGGCAAAACCCTACACTAGGAAGCATAAAGATTAATACTAACAAATCATTGAAAAGGGGGAGAGGATCCATAGCTGCAGTCATCAGAGATCATAATTGCATGTGGTTTGGTGGAGTAGGATAGTCTATCACATCAGAAAATTCTCTTGAAGCTGAAATGATGGACATTGCACTCAAAGTTTAAATCATCAAGGTGTGCTCATTACAAAATGTTGTTGTCGAAAATGATAGCCTACAAGCCTCTATCATGCTCCAAGAAGACTACAGGAAGCAACCTCAATATGCCAATATTTTAAGGGGGATACAAATCAACAAAAAGCAAACCACGTTGATCATATTTTGTAAACGAGAATGTAACGCCCTTGTTGATTCTCAAGCTAAATACCACCAAAAAAATAGAAATGGGAGTGTCCAATACTTAAGACCTCTGAAAGTTTTCCTTGATATTGATCAAGAGACACCTTGTAATGGTAGTAGTAATACCATATCTAGTCCATTTCAATTTCTAAAATTCTGTAATTTTAATTTGAATTTGCTTGTATGAGGTGGGCAAGATGAATAAGATATCCTCCTGACTTATTCTAGAAAAAGGTATACCATACAATCATTCTTAAAAGAGAGTAGGGTTTATGAAATATCAAAATGATCAGGTAATTAAAAGTCTACTCTATATAATATAATAAAATATCTGAAATTTCTAGATCCTATAATGTTGCATCCCAAAACAACTTCCAAATTACTAAATAAGGGTTTTCCAACTACTAGTCTGGCCAAAATGAGTCATACATTCTAAATAGTCTACACCACTAGAGAGGCTATACCTTGTTCTATGCAAAATATTCAAAATATTCTAAATGTTGGGCTAGGACAAAGAGTAATACTCTAGATATACCACATATAACCTAAATGCCAATCAAGTCTATAAGATATATGAAATGGTTGACAAAATGTGATATGTAAAATTCATAATTGAACACGAAACAAGGGTAATTAACAAGATACTATGGAATTTTACAGAACAAGTAATATTGTACGAGATAAATAAAAGGGAAATCCCCATTATAATATTGGTTCAGAAATGTGTACCTTGCAAAATGTGAACAAAGTCCACAATACCAAAACATGTAAATCAAATTAAAAAATAATAATCAAATTTTCAAATATTGAACTAATAACTTATAATAGGAAAACACAAATTGTTTTTCTCCTTGCAAATTTATCAAGGTTTCAGATTTTTCTACTACTCATTCAAATAACTTGTCTAATACTTAAGACCTTTGGAAGATACTAGCTAAATTCCACTTTATACCTCCTCTGTGTATGAACTCATTGTGTACACTCATGCCAGTGATATTTCTTGAATCATTTTGGAAATAGAATCATCTTCATCGAAGGTATACATCAATTTCTATGATCATGATTACATCAACTAAATCCCATCTAAAATTTCCACTACTAATGGCTCCGTTGGTTTTGAACCGCGCGGGAGCGGGAGAGGCGACGGCAGGAGAATGGCCTATCCTAGGTGGGACTTCTTCGATTCTTTGTCGATCGGAGGAGGAGATAGGGCTTACGAAGGGGATTTGGGCGAATCTCAGGCCTAAATCCAACACGGAGGAGAAATTACAGAAGATTGATGTAGAAATCTCCGACAGTAGGCTTGTCTATCCACAGGCGGAGGCGGAGAAGATTGCAGAGAAATGGGCAAACACCTTATCTGGTTACATTGTTGATCTGAAAGCGCATCTCCCTACGCTTGCAAGGCATCTAGCGTGGCTGTGGAAGATCAAAGGAAGCATCGAGATTAACGCTAGGAGCCATGGATTCTTCGTCATCAGGTTTTCTGAGAAGTCTGATCTAACTCATGCTCTCGAAGATGGGCCCTGGACGGTGAAGGGTAAGCCTCTTATTCTCAAGCCTTGGCAAATCGGAGACAAACTCGAGAAGGAATCCCTGGATTCCGTTCCTGTGTGGATACGGCTACCTAACCTTCCTCTGGAATTTTGGGATAACTCTATGTTTTCTAGAATTGGAAGCTTCTTAGGATTTCCGATCGACACTGACCTAGCCACCAAAAAATGCTCTAGGCTTGAGTATGCTCGTATTCTTGTTCTGATTAGGAAGGATTCAGAGTTTCCAAGGTTGATTAATATGAGAAGCGACACAGGTAAGGAGCATATGATTGATGTCGTCTATGAGTGGATTCCTAGTAAGTGCCCTGGATGTCTGTCGTTCGGCCATGACAGCAGATCTTGTCCTAAAGCTGGTGTCTCCCGCCAAGGTAAACCAGTAGTCCTAGAGCAGGCTTCAAAAGAGAAAGGAAAATGGATTCCTAAACCTATTAGTGTTCTGAGCACACTGGAAAATGTGGAAACTGTTCGGAAGGATAATGATGTTGCCATTCCTACTAATGATCGTTCAGCTGAAATATCAAGAACTCTGGTTGAGGATATTTCAGGTTCTCAACAGGAAAACGGAGCTGGCTGTGTCCCCTGCCTCATGAAGACACCTGATGCTGTCATTGTTGATGATAACGAGTCCCATCCTAAATCTCTGATGTGTAAATTAGAAGTTATGGAAAGTCTCAATAGCTCTAATAGACCTACTGTTTTCCAAGGTTCTGCCCCTGGTACAGATGCCAATCATATCTTGATTGATAAAGATGGATTTCAACTGGTTTCTAGATCTAAAGTCCCCCCAAGAGGGGCTACAAAGACTAAAACGAGAAGTATGTTATCCAAGGACCCCAAACTGTTTTCTCCTAACAAGTTTAAAGAATTGGAGTTCTATGATTTTGGTGAGAAGGGAACTACTGAAGCTAGCAGGTTTCTAGCTCATAAGGATCAAAAATGACTGAAGACATGTCTATTACATGCTGGAATGTTAGGGGTCTTAATAGAGGACCTCATCAAAGTAGAGTCAAGGAGGAGTTAATGAGGATCAATTCTCCTATTATTTTCCTGTCTGAAACAAAAATTCGTAGGAATAAGATGTATAAGACTATGAAGAGGATTTGGCCTAATCATCTTTGGTTATCTAACCATAACTCTCATGTGCTGGGGAGAGTAGTTGTTATCTGGGATCCTTCCAGAGTTGACGTTACCTTTATTAATGAATCTGATCAACATATCCACATGAAAATTTGTTCCTGTGATATAACTTTCTTTGCTACTTCTATATATGGTTCTAATGATGATAGACAAAGGGGTATTCTATGGGATGAGCTTAGTAATATTGTGTGTAATATGAATGATGCTTGGATTGCTGCGGGAGATTTTAATGCTGTCAGACAAGTTTCTGAACGCATTGGCAGATCTAATCCTTCATATAAGTCCATGCAGGATTTCAATAATTTCATGTTCACCCATGCTATGTTCGAAGCTCAGATGAAAGGTCATATGTTCACTTGGGATAACAGACAAGAAGGTGATAATTTTACCACTTCTTTGATTGATAGAATCATCTTTAATAATGTGTTCCTGGACTTATGGCCTAATTACATTGGGGAAATTTACTCTACCATGTATAGTGATCATAAGATTCTTAGAATAAGTTTTGAGCCTAAAGGAAGGAAGAAACATATTCCTTTTAGATTCATAAATCCGTGGACTGATAAAGAAAAGTATAAAGAAATAGTTAGTGAAGCCTGGAACACTGATATCAAAGGTTGTCCCATGTTCAAAGTGGTCAAGAAATTAAAAGAGGTTAAACAAAAGCTTATTGCCTGGAATAAATGTGAAGTGGGTAACATTATAGATAATGCTAGACGTCTTGAAGCTGAAGGTCTTGCTGCTCAGTATAACTCTGATATTAATCCCTCGGATTGTAAGCTCAGAACCTTGGCTAAAGATGCTAGAATTAAAGCTATTAAGGCCCTGGAAGAGGAGGAAGCCTTTATTAGACAAAAGTCTAGAGCTCTTTGGCTGAAAAATGGAGATAGTAACACGAAATATTTCTATAATTCCTTGAGAACTAGGAGGCAGAGGAATTGTATTACATATCTTGATATCGATGGAGAGAGAGTTTCTGATATCAATACTATCAAAAACCATGTTACTCAATTTGATTCTGAGTTGTTTTCTGAATCTAATCATTCAAAGATCAGTTGGAATAAGAAGTGGACTCTCCCCTCTCTTCATAATGATCATATTGATATTCTGTCAAAGGAAGTTACCAGGGAGGAGATAGATGTTGTTATTAAAGAAGCTAATCCAGATAAGGCCCCTGGGCCCGATGGTTACAATGCTCATTTTTTTAAAGATTCTTGGCATCTGGTGGGTGATCTTGTTTCCAAAGTTGTTATGGATTTCTTCAAAAAAGGCAAAATTCTTAAGGAGATAAACAGAACTTTTATTACTCTGATTCCTAAATGTAAGAATGCCAATACCTTGAAAGAATGGCACCCTATTGCTTTATGCAATTTTGTTCAGAAAATTATTTCCAAAATCATGGCCAAGAGACTGAGCCGGGTCCTGCCTGATCTGATTGATAAAAGTCATTGTGCTTTTGTGAAAGGCAGAAATCTTAAGGATGCGGTCCTGTTGACTAATGAGCTGCTTAGTAACTTTAACAAGTATAACCTTGGGAAGAAATTCTGTATTAAAGCAGATATTACCAAGGTGTATGACTCTGTAAGATGGGATTTCTTGATGTGTGTCATGGAAGGCATGGGTTTCCCTAAATTTTGGTGCAATTGGACTTATACCATCCTTGACTCAGTGACTTATCAAATTCTTATTAATGGAGAACCTTCAGAGCCCTTTAAACCCTCCAGAGGTTTAAGACAAGGTGATCCTCTTGCTCCTCTCCTTTTTGTCCTATGTATGCAGGGGTTCTCTAGTATCATTAATCACTATGTGGACAATAAGGAATTTATTCCTATGGGAACTATTCCTGGCCGGAAAGTATCTCATGTCATTTTTGCGGATGACCTTGTTATTTTTGGGGAAGCTAGTCATAAGAACCTTGAATGTTTGAAGCATATTATTGATGCCTTTGGTCTTCTTTCTGGATTGAAGCTTAATCATGCTAAGAGCATGGCTTATTTTAGTAAGAATGCTGATGCTGAGGGTTTATCTCAACACATGGGTATCCTTAAGAATGATCTTCCTGCTACTTACTTGGGAGTGCCTCTTTTTTCGGGCAGGTTGTCAAAAAAGCTTTGCTACCCTTTGATTGATAAGCTGAAAAACAGAATGGATTCTTGGAAATCCAAATCCCTTTCCCTGTCTGGAAGAGTTGAGCTCGTGAGATCCACTTTATCCTCTATTGTCCAGTTTTGGGCTAGTATCTTTCCTCTCCCTTGCAGCATTAATGTTGAGATTGATAAGATGTGCAGGAATTTCATCTGGGGTGATGCGGATGGTGAGTCCCATATCCACCTTAAAGCTTGGGATAAAGTGTGCAAACCTAAAAAAGAAGGAGGGCTCAACCTAAGGAAAACTTCTGAGATCTGTAAAGCTGGCCTTATTTTAAATTTCTGGAGTGTGGTGTCTATGAAGGAATCTGTATGGGTTCGTTGGATACATGGGAAATATCTGTTGAAGAACACTATTTGGAAAGCTAGTTGTTCATCAAATTTTTCTTGGTTTTGGAACAAAATTCTCACTATCAAAGATGAGATCAAACATGAGGTTATCTTCATCTTAGGTAAAGGTGACAAGTTCACTATATGGAATGATCCTTGGCTTAATGGTCATCATTATTTGGAAGACTTCGGTGATTCATATTCTTATTTGAGCTTGGGAAAACCAAAGATGGCTCGGTTGGAGTCTATTATCCTTGATGGCAAATGGAATATTCCGGACAACAGAAGGTGTTCTGGCTTAAATAAATTCCTGATCTCTAACTACTATCCTAATGCTAATGAAGATATTATCTTGCTGTCAAATGAAAAGGAAGTTAATTTGAAAAAGGCCTGGGACCTCTGCAGAAACAGGTCAAAATCTGTTATTTGGGCGAATTGGGTGTGGAAGCAAAAACATCCTATGAGATTCAAACTGCATGCTTGGAAACTTCTTTCTGATTGTCTGCCTACTATGGATTTTCTCAGAAATAGGGGTGTGTACATCACTTCCTATTGTTTCTTATGTAAGAATCATGGAGAAGATGTTAATCATCTGTTCCTAAAATGCGAGTTCACTCAAAGGATATGGAGTCTTGCTGTTACTAAGCTTGGTATTCCTAGAATCCCTGTTTTGCTGCTGGAAGTTCTGGATTGGAATAGCTACCATCTAAAAGGGGCGTGCCTTACCATTCTCTATCATATATGGAGCTATAGGAACAACATTATCTTTGAAGACCTGGTTTCTAACCATATTTCTTACTGGAACCGTATTTTCTGTGATTATAGATCTATGTATAAATAGTTTGCTATTTTGTTCTTTCTGTTTGAACTTGGATATGGTCTCATTGACCTATCCTTTTCTGGACTGTTCTCGGATGTGGTTCCTGGGCCCATCCTTTTCTAACTTTCAATAAAAAGGAGCAACACGCTTGGATGACCAAAAAAAAAAGATTACATCAACTACCTTGCATCCAAGTTCTTAATAAATAATGATCTACAATTCAAAGGTTTGCTTCTAGCCCCATGGTTATTGCCAATTTAAGTTGTCATCATAGTAAGAATGTCACAAACACACTATACACCTCATCCTTTACAAAGGATTGAACTTCTACTTTTGGTTTCCTAAAACTCAAACATGATATGTTTTTGGGTCATACAAAAATAGGATTTTCAAGAATGTCACACCTTTCCAATCCCGATATTCTTAACACTATTGTGTTTTTGTAAGAAATCATGTGGATTCCAAACAAGTTTTTTTATTTATCTTGCAACACATATACTAACCCATTTTTTACCTATCCATACCAAAAAACAAATTAGATAAATCCTAGTTCAAATGCAAGGAGGGTCCTGCTATAAAAAGTACCCCCTAAACCTCTACATAAAGCACTATGACCTTAAAAGAATTCCTTCCTTCTTGTAAGATAACCTTAAACCCTTAATAAATGATGAACTTATATTAGAATCTGTTTGGATATAGAGGAACATTTTCTCTTCTATATCTTAACATTGAGCTTTAACTATCACAAATAAGATCCTTTCTAATTTGGCTCCAATAACAGATTTAGGATTCCCAATTTCTTCATTCTCCTTCTATAAACAAATCCATGTTCCCTCTTACAAACATCCCCAATCATGAAATTATTTGTCCCTAGAAAGCCTCTTGTCTCTTGAGTGACACCCTCTCACATCCCTTAACTGCAATTGACCTTTCCAATACTCTGCCACAACCTCATGGAATACTATCATTTTTCTGCATCCCCCTTCTATAATCTATTATAGCTCAATCACATACCAAGCATATAGTCGCCATTGTCTACCTTCTTCTAAAAATCCCACCCTTACACAATCCAAAAACACTCCAACCACATACCTCTCCTGTTACCTAAACAAAGTCCACATAACCACTACCAGATTCATATCGTTTTTCTAATCCTTGACACAAATATTTTCAATCAAATCCAATGGTCTAACAACATGCTACTTTTTCATATTTGGGCCTTATCCATGTAGCCCCTCTCAAAACGTTCCATGAGAAGAAATATGTCCACTACACTCTACTTAGTTGGTATTTTCCAATCTCAAATCCTTAACAATCATAGGTTAGTTGTAATAGTTAATATTGATGCAGGCATCATGACCTTCCTAGTCCTGAACATCATACAACACACCATATCTCTACTTCCTAATACTAATATAGCTAAGCCTAAACACATTTATATTTTGGAACTTATTTATATATTGCATCCTTCATGGTCATTCCTTCTTCCTATATGCTAACACTTACATAAATTAATCTGTTAGTTTGGACATGCTACTACCTTTTGTTCTAGACTTACCAACAAAAACCACATCTATAAACTCATTCTTTTTGGTCTTCCTTCCCACCTTTATATATACAAGATCTTCAAGAATATTTTTAATTAATGGAGTGCATTTCTCATTGATTTACCTAAAGACATTACAGTCTCCTAGAAAGTCGGCATGCCTAACTTGATGTTATTTTGATAATGAATTTTATAACCCCTCCACCTTTGATATTATTGTTGGTTATATGGTTTAACCCCTTACTATTTCCGATGTTGGTGATCCATATAGTTATACCTACTTCTAGTTTGATATATTTCTTAACATGCCATCCTGATTATGCAACCCTACCCACCCGAACAAGTATATCCAACAAACCTACTCATGTTACTCTTAGACCACAAAACTATAAAAGACCTTTGATATTTTCAAGATTCCATAAAGTAAGAACCCCTTTGACCAGAAAGATCAATCTTCTCTAGGCCCATCATTTATAACACCCTTATCAAAGTCTCATCAACAAGGACAACAAGTATGGTATGATTAAATTTCATACCATCCCATCCCCCATAGAAAAGCACTTCATTTGAGGACCATTTGAGATATGAAGATTCTTGTGTGAAGATATCAGGAACACTATTTGAGATATGAAGATTCTTGTTTGAAGATATCATTCTTGTATGATTAAATTCTCTTGATGATTAGTATGCATCTATGCATTTACAAATGTGGCTGACTACTCTCTCTCTCTTTATGTTCTAGCCTTTACATTTGAATTTAAATGATTATATGCACTTCAAAGATGAATGGCCATGTTCCTTGTATAAGTAAAATATCTCTTAGACATCTAATTAGAAACAACAAGATAAATATTCTGACTATTTAATAATCCACAAACTTCCTTTACAAAATAAATCTCCATTACTTTTATGTTATTATATTCAATGATTGACTCCATCTTCCATCAACTAGAATTAGTTGTGATCTCATTATTGGTTGGTAACAACTATTAACCTAGAAACACATAATATCTTACTATATACAGTATCCATAAGCAACGTTGACATTAACTTAAGATCCACATGGACCCTCATCGGTATGTATGGTGAACCGTCATCAAATAAGTTACCATTCATACTTGTGTTGGGTGAGTTGGGCTCCTTATACCAATCCACCTCAATATTATATTGGTGGTGAATTTAACATAACTATATTCTTACATGTAAGATGACACAACCAAAACTGAATATCTTCCCATACAATCAAGTTCAATGATTGTATAAAAAATAATAATCTCCCTAATGTGAGTGAATCCTTATACTCATACACTTGGAGTCACAATAGATAAAACCCTCTATAGGTTAAACTTGTTAGATTCCTTAGCACACTATCTTAGTGAAATATCATGTCAATTCTAGAACTTAATTCTAATTGTAGTATCATCATCCTGGATTTAAAACATGTCATGTGGTCCTAAACCTTTCTATTTCAAGTGATTTTGGAACAAACACTCATCCTTAAATAACCTTATTGATTCACTAATGTAAAATAAATTTATAGATGTATGTAATAAAGTTGTTTCCCAAACAAAATCTCACTTTTTCAGAACTTCACTTAGTTTATGAGATCCATCTAACTTTGGCTCCCTCTTTGATAAGATTAATGACCTATATTAAAGTTGAAAAAATTCACTTGTGATCCTCTATATATAAATACCAACATTCAAACTTATTATATATTTCTATTTTCACATATCTACGTAACCTCCAATTATATCGAGAAACATACTGGAAACAATAATAAAAAATCCAATAGAAGTGGGAAGGTGACAAAAAAACAAATTACTTCAATGAAAATTGTTCTTATTATAAATTATAAAATGCTATCAACGAACTTTGTGTAAAGGTTCACTATAACAACAACAAAATTGATATTTTAAAATACTTCTATCAACCATTTAGAAAACATTATAAAAAATATCATTTTCCATACACCCTTCGTCGCAATATCTTTAAAGATTGGTTGGTTAGACCTTGACCCCATTTTCGTTAACTCCCTTTATATGGTGTTTGAGATAAATTTGGCTATCATATCTATCAAACATGATAAATTGCCTAGACCTAATGAATTATGATGCTCCTTACAAACAACTAACTAAGACACCTTTTATTCCTCTCTCGCTAACATTTCTAAACAACTAATTGGGACAATATTTATCCCTCTGTCATTAAAATATCAAAATTTACACTCACACTAATACTCTAGATCCTCTTTGATATATCAAATGCTATACATATATATTTGATACCAAAGAGACCAAACCCCGACCTTATTTCTAAATTTTGATAATCAGTCTTCTCATGTGTAGCTATAACTTAATTGCTAAGACCCTAATCTATAGACTTTCACCCAACCTATACCATCACATATCGTACAAATATGCCTTTCCTAAATTTAATATAATGCATGATGCTTATCTATCAACTAACAAAATCTGACATTATCACCACACAAAAACCAACATCATGCTATTCTCAATCTTCACTTATAAAACTCCTTTTCCTACTTCAAATGGCCTTACATTTGGAATGTTTTAGCTGATAATAGTGTTAGTGGCACTCAGATTAAGTGGTTAAGAGGTTGCATCAACAAAAACTCTTTATCTTTCCTACTGAATGGGGCCCCACATGAGTTTTTCAAGAGTTTAAATGGTCTTCTTCGAGAAGCCCCCTATCCCCACAACTCTTAATCCTAGATACCCAATCTTTCAATAGATTTCTCCAACTTTTCTAAAATTTTGAATCCATAAAAAGTAGCAACTTTGTGATCAAATCTAATTTTCACTTTGTGGATGACACCCTCCTCTTGGTAAAATCAACTTTATAAAATGTTATCAACATAAATAAAATTTTATTTATTTATTGAACTGTATATGTTCTCAGAATTAAGTATTCCAAATCTTCCCATATAAGTTTCCATATATGTGACGAAAACCTCTCTACCTTCACCAATAATTTCCAGTTCAAGATAGGAACTTATCCCCAAAAGTAACTTGGTCCATTTCTTTGCCTTACACCTCTTATATCTTCAATTTGGAACCCTAACATTGAACTGGTTAAAATCAAATATCGATCCTAAAAAAACATACAATGTGAGAACCCCTTACACTAAATGAGATTACTCAAAACATAAAGCACAGTCGATCACTACTTCATCACATACCCAAAAATATGGCTAAATTAAAACCGATTTCAACATTAACACCAACTTAGAAACATTTGCATAAGAGCCCAACATCTTTCTTATATCCATACTATGCCAAGATTTTGATACAAATTGTTCTATCGCCTTAGACACAACATATATACATAGGAGAACAATATTTGTAAATGCCACACAACAAACATTAACATGCTAACAAAATTTTGATTTGTTTGAAACACCATATCAAACTTTTCTTGTCAGGACCTGAGAGTACATGGACGACTCTAGGGCACACTATATATCTAATCAACTTTCTAAAATATTCATTACTATAGCTACTCTTTGCTGCCACATGTTTGTTTTTGTCACTTCTAATTACCTAAAAAAATGTCGTGAACCACAAGGGTGAGACCCATGTCACAGCAGGAGATATAACCGCCAACAACATTGATTGATTACAACAATTTTAAGTAAATAAACAGTTAAGCAGTTTAATGAGATATAACAAAAATATCAAAAGCATTGATGATTAACAAAATAAATAAAGAAACATATAATAACTATCATCATTAGCCAGACTATCATCCTTTATCTTGTTGACAATATAAGCAATTCAATAGCATATGCATATCTAGCATCATGAACAAGTCTAGTAACATAGCATAGCTAAAAACATGAGCATGTTTAATTTGTTGAGCATATCAACATCATAAGAAGAGATAACAACATAAGATAGCTAGTATCATGATTATAATCAACAGTAGCAGTATAGTTATCAACACAAGTAAAGTTACTGTATGTACGCATCTACAATCTTAAGCATATCCACAACCTAATTATATCTACTATCTCCTAAATGCGCTAAGCATCATCTTTATGTAAAGATAACAAACAAGGGTTATCATCCAATGTGAAACATTGTGTATAACCCTAAACAAATATGCTACACTGTTGTATTACATCTTTTATAATGCTCAAGGGAATTTGAATCGTACCATTCAAAGTCCAACTGACCCCTACGAAGGGCTATTTGGTTACATACAAGATCTAGGAGTGTTGGTATCCTAAGATCTCTTTCCCTCGATCAATACGAGTAAAAAGGCAGTGACATATAAGTTAAAGCTTCCACCACAACGACATATAGTCAAGATGATAACCACTAGTACTCCCTTGGTACAGATCATGACATTAAAAACCAGGGTATACAAAACCCTCTAATTCGAGGTACAACCGCAGTTGTCCTCAATCACATCATGTTATAATCACCAAGACACAAGTGCAACCATTTACAATCACATCAGATGTATGAGGCATGACCATAGACAACCTCCACAATCTGCATTGTGGATAACAAGGATATATCCTCAACCTGCCACCCCCACATACTCAATAGTATGCACTTCAAGTTTCCCTTAGGAATACTCGTTTTACCATCCAGCAAGTTCTGACACTGAAGATGGCTCTACGGCACATGGCACTACATGATTAGAGTTGCACTTGATTAGTTATGCTAATTGGATGAATTAGGCTGCATCAAACAAGTGGAGATACAAACCCTAATTCACTTCTAGTAAGCATATAAATATCACAACTTTGAAAAGATATAAAATGTGTGAAAGATAATTTCTCATATCATCATCACATGGTACTATTCATTTGCCATTCATGAGACAACACTAGTCATCATACTATTACAAGATATAAATCCTTTTCACAATATCATAGGGTATCAACCCTTATCAACATAAGAGGATTACACCTCATTCAGGGCTCAACCATGCCCAAAGATCATTTAGACCATCATACAATCACAAGATATAGATCCTTTTCACAATATCACGGGGTATCAACCCTTATCAACACAATATGATTACACCTCATTCAGGGCTCAACCATGCCCAAAGGTCATTAAGACCATCATACTATTCCCTACAAGATCATCATTATATTTGCATGCCTTATAACAAGGCTCAACAAAATTACTTACTTATAATACACTGGATCATCACAATATTGCATTAATGAGCTAGGAGGTATTCATAAACAATCATAGTAGGGTTATATTAACATTAAGAACATTCCTTTATTACATCAACATGCAAAAATCTAGATATGATTAACCCTCATCGTATTCGCAATGCACATGTCTAACATAAGAAAGTATCAACGATGTGGTTATGATAACCACCAATTAACATATTAAGGTTATGATCATATTAAGGAGGTTATTTCACCATCATTCCATCATATAGGAATGTTAAAAATGAATACTCATCTTTATCTATTTGCATTTGAGTTAGGTTCAACATGATATATTATATTAATGTTACTAATTAGCACTTATACCCAAACCCTAACTCACGACATCCCCATTGGATCATGGATGCATAAGGTGAAGCATCACCATCACATTCCATACTATTCTCAAGTATGAACCCACATGTAAATCAAGGTGTATCCATTGGGTTATAACATACTAGGGTTTCAACAACAATAAGAGAGTACTCCATGATTATATTAATCATTTAAGGGCTATTCATACCCAATTACCATAATTTAGTTATATTAATGATAGGTATAACAAGCTATACCTCATTAGGGTTACATATCAACAGATTATGGTTATCATCCCTTCTATTCATATCAGTGAATAGGTAAGACTACCTTATTAAGGGTAACCCTCCATTTGGTCCATCATCATTCAACCCATATCACCATACCACAATGTCACCCAGAACCATTGGATGTTTAAAAGGTAAGATCATTGGTTGTTTACATAAGTAAAATTTTTGGATAAACCACCTATGAAGTCCTTGATTTGTTCTCTAGAAAGAGTCACCATTTAACCCTATACATCCCTTCATTAACAACACAAAAAGTTCCATTAAGAGTAGGGTAAAACCCACAATCAACTGTTCATTTAAAACAAGCCATCCATTGACAACAAGTAAGCTCCCTAACTTTATCATATAAAGGAAACCATCTAAATCACATTGTTAGGATCAAAATGTTACATTAGCCATCATTTCACTTTATTGGAGAAATAAACATTAGATCTTGACCATTGGGTCAAGTTCATATGTTAAAACCATCAATTACAGTATAGGTCCGACCATTGCATCAAGTGACCCAATAAACCATTGGTCTAAGGATTAATTGATGCTAAAAATATAATTCTTAACTCAACATAGGTTTTAGAGACCTGATCCACCATCATTAGTGACCATTAGATCACCATAGGTTGTTAGATCAACACTATAATCATTAATCAATATCAAAAATTAAGCTAATGCTATCATTGATTGATAGCATTATTAGGGTACTTAATGGTTGATCATTAAACTTATAATTGATCCAAAACCTGAACTAAAGGGGTGACCATAGATTGTCACCATCATCTGACACCTTTGATCATGACCATCAGTTGTCATGAAGACAACACCATAGGGTTGTTGCAATGGTACCATCATTGGGTCATGGGTTTATAGAAGAAATCAGCTTAAACCCTAAAATCGACCATTGGTTGATAGGTCACTTAGGAATAACTTACGTATGATCAAAGGTTCATCTAGAACCAAAATCAGAATAGGAAACATTATAAAAAATTGAAATCCAAGTCAAGCATAGCTTTTTAGTGTATGAATCATCATTTTCAAGCAAGAACATGATCTAGAAAGCGTATGGTAAGAAATAAACATGGAGAAAGTTATAAAACTTGTCTCTAATGAGAAGATGAAATCCCACACATATAAAAACACGAGTAGGTAGGGTATAAAATCCAAGCATAAGTTGTGAACTCCTCCATCTAGCACATTTCTTCATCAAATGAGCAAACCCTAAGCATAAGGAGCAAGAAAGGTAGGGTTTTAGAGCTTTAGAGCAATTTCTACCATGAAACAGCATGGTTCTGACCTGGAGAAAGGTAGAAGTAAGGATAACAAAGAAATAAACAAAGGAAAGAAGGGGATTCTTACTCTTTTAGGTCAAGATCACTAGAAGGAAGCTTTTTAAGCCCTAAAAGAAAGTCAATTGCTACCCTAGATTCTTTTTCCAAGAAGGTCCTCACTTTCTTCTTCCTTGGATAGGAAAATTAGAAGCCACAAAGAGGGAAAACGAGGTTGGGAGAAGGAGGGAAGTTGTGGAGAGAAAATGGCTCATTTTCGTGCTTGGGGATAAGAATATGAAACTTTAAGATAAAGAAAAATAAAAGGTTGAAGTTCTAGTATCTTTCCAAGCGTCCATGGCCTTAAACCATTAAGAATATACAAGAAAACACACAAGCAGATCCCCCACCATACATATATACATTCTTATCCCTCATTTCTTGAATTTCTGATAACCTCCTATTTTAGTAGTTTATTTTAGCCTTTTTCTTTAGTTTTCCATACTTTCTCTTAGATAAACTAAATATAATCATTAAACCTCCTTACTTTATTGCAGTAAATAACTTTTCCTCTTTTTCATTACAGAAAACACAAAAAAATTCACAAAGACTCCTCACGGTCCCAAGACCGCGAGAAGCCTCACGGTCCCAAGACCGCGACAAGCCTCACGGTCCCAAGACCGCGAGAAGCCTCACGGTCCCAAGACCGCGACAAGCCTCACGGTCCCAAGACCGCGACAAGCCTCACGGTCCCAAGACCGCGAGAAGCCTCACGATCCCAAGACCGCGAGAAGCCTCACGGTCCCAAGACCGCGACAAGCCTCACGGTCCCAAGACCGCGAGAAGCCTCACGGTCCCAAGACCGCGACAAGCCTCACGGTCCCAAGACCGCGACAAGCCTCACGGTCCCAAGACCGCGACAAGCCTCACGGTCCCAAGACCGCGACAAGCCTCACGATCCCAAGACCGCGAGAAGCCTCACGATCCCAAGACCGCGAGAAGCCACTTGAAGCCTATAAATAGGACCTCAAAGGTCACTTCAAAGGGGGATCGAATTCCGAGACGCCCAAAGGCTGCCTCTCCAGACCCAGAGCATTCTGATCTTCCGTCCACTGCCCCAAGGCTGCTAGTTTTGGGATCCGTGCTCATCATCAAGCTTCCTTCTCTCTCTTCTTTCCATCTCTTCAACAAAGAAGGTGGGAAGAGAAAATCCTTCATCAAAGCAACCACGAAGTGCGAAGATCGTTGCTCTCTTCACCAAGGGTTCAACCTTCCCTCCTCCGTGGAGATGACGTTCTTTCTCTCTCTTCTCACCTCCTTTGCCATGAGCGAGTAGTTTCTTTCACTAGGGTGCGGGGAGTAGCCCCGCTACCCATGTTTTCATTTCATGCGATGTAATTCAACAACTTGTAATAAAGATACTCTTCCTTTCAGTTTGACTTCAATCGCTTAATGAATACTAGTTGCTTGATCATCAACTTGTGTTACATATTGTCTTTTGGTATGAATTGTCTACGTTTATACCCTTAGATCTAAATGTCGATTGAATGTTGGTTATGGATGTATGTAGTCACCATACGTCTGTTTCGGTGTCTAGAAGTGTTTTCAGGAGTGGAGTAAACTCACCCCCATCGTTGCACTTTCATACTATGAAATGGAATCAGTTGACGTATGGAAGTGCAACCTTGGTAAGGTCGAGGAACACATTTCATGAAGGAGTAATGCAAGGCATGTGACCATTCGTTATGGGATGGCCGGCATTGCAATACTCCACACTTCTCGTGGCTAGTTATCCGAAAGGAAGCTAGGACTACAAGATACTAACTGATTTGACCCTTTTTTGCAGGTTGTTTTATTATGTTGCATGACTTGATCCATGTGTAGTGGTGTGAAACCCGATGACATCCTAGTGGTTTTTATCATTTGTTTACAACTTTAATCTTTACCTTCTTGCTTTGCTTTCCTCGCATCTAGCTTTAGAACCAACATCAAACTTTCGATCTAAATATCAACTGTTAAGTAGTTAAGTAGAACTAAAACGTTTTCCATCTTGACTTCGTCAAGACCGTTGTCCCGAGGATTCGACCCTTAACTATACTACGATAAGACTTCCGCGTGTCTTAACACACGTGGGTGGAGTTCTTACCATAGTACTAGCAAGGCTAAACCTAAGGATTCATCACCTTAGGATTTTTAGTGGTGTTGCAAAACTCCATCAAAAATTGGCTAGCCATGATTGTCGATACAGAGGCTCGGGACGCCACAGTTTATAACTTCTGCAGCACCGAGCTACCCGCCGGCACGATAAACTTTGTGGGTGAAGCAGCCGGCGAAGCAAGATGCATACCCTTTCGGCTGCTTAAGCTAATTTGGGCTGCACGCCCATCTCTCCGCCAAGACTGGCGCCAGCCCTGGTTCAAAATTATAAACCCTCCAGTTCAAGCCGCAGATGGATCCGGGGATTGCGCTTTCTGCACCATTCGCCACATCCAAGCGCTAAACCAAGAAATCCCTTTCTCTGCCCTGGTCACCGAAGATTTTCATTCTTTGAGAGGACGTTATGCGATGGAACTCATCTGCGACAGACGGTTCTTCAAAGACCAAACGATGGCACCAGATGATGTCCCTCGCTACCTCTTCTCTGCTATCCAGCGACCACAGCGGCGACCCTTCCGCCAAGCTCTAAAAGAGTTATCACAATCAAAAGAACCGGCTTCCGCTACCGAGCAAAACCAGGATGCCAACAACCCGTTGTCTGCCATCACACCATCTTTTCCAGACTTTGATCTCAGTGCTTGCAACGGCCTATCCAGCTACGAACTACGGCTCATTATGTCAAAGCTTTCCGCCACGAATGATGAGCTCATTTTCATGTCTGGTGACATTCTTATAATGGCAGACACTCTGCGAGAATCTTTACAAATTAAAGGATCCCTCTCTGTTGGCCTTATGTCCGCCTATCAGCTTCTTATCGGACAAGATCACCCCACAGCATACATGGCGTCTCCATATCTGAAGGATGATCTTTTAAAGCTAAAGAACTTCGGCGCAGCTGAAACGCTAATCTCATATCTACAACACACAACGCCGAAATTCATCATGCTACCCTTCCTCTATCATGAACACTGGCTACTTCTGGCAGCAAACCTACCGGACGGAACAATTACAATTTATAACAGTTCCGATAGCCAGTACAACCCACGACAGAAAGTTTACGTCGTAACGCCAAAAACACCCACAGAGGTAGTGGCAAAAGAATGTGCTGAAAGATTAATTGATCTCCTTAGTCAGCACACAAAAGCTTACGCCAAAGAACACTTTCACCGCCCTTCCTTCTGCCACAAGTGTCCCCAGCAAATCCGCCAATCCAACGACTGCGGCTTCCATGTCCTCTACTGGATGTACACCATCCTAGTTCTTCAGAAACCAGTAGAGGATATGACTGACGTAGACTATCATGCCCTGCGTGGACAGTTCGCAGCTAAGCTCCTCCAAGCACCAGGGACAAGCTCAGGATTAACTGACGCCTAAATGCCCTTGTCCATGCACCTCTCATCCTATCCCTTTGACACTCTGTGGACAGAGTGCATGATAAGTTAGGGGGGAGTGCACTGGACAAGGGCGAGGTACCATTCTTCTCCAACTCTTCTAACTCATTTTTCTTTTTCGCACATCGTTTTCAAATTTTCTTTTCGTACTTAGACTTTTTTCAAGTATTCTTTTTCAATAAAACAACTTCTAAATATAACTTTCATAATGAAAAGTATCACCCTTACCGAAGTTAGAGATAAAGCAGTCCTCATATAAATAATAAGATTAGCTTACAGGCTTGAAATGGCGAATCCACAAAATTCATTCACTAGTGGTTTCTATATTTTTGCTCCAATTCTTTATCCGACTCTCCACAGGTCAAAATCAGGGCAGAAATAAGCCGAGATCTCAAGGATGAGAGGGAAATCAGGCAATTTCCAAGTCAAAAAGCTCTGCAAGTGGACCACAAACCAAATAAGTGCATTCTGAAAAACTTTAAGAACAACTTTCCTCTCTTTAAAATAAAAAAAAGGCTTGGCCGCCCAAAATAAATCCTCATCCCAAAACCCAAGCCTGTGAGTTTTTGAATAAAAGCCAGAGAGACGAATAAAATCATGAGAATTGTGCCACGAATAAGGACCTATATTAAGAACTGATAAAGGGCTCACCCGGCCGGCACATTCCGCTGCCCTCACAAAGGCAGATGTGTCGCGTCCGGTAGTGAAACCCTAAAAGTTCCAAGTATATGAAAAGGCTAATAAAGGACTTGCCCGGCCGGTACATCCAGCTGCCCTCATAAAGGCAGATGTGTCGTGTCCGGTAGTGAGATCCTAAAAAGCATAGACAGCCCCTCCCCCACTCGAAGGGGAGTTACACTTCAAAGCCTTTAGCCAACCCTCATACCCTCTCTAGCTTCCAATAGGTCTTCAGAGAGGTATAAAGTTGATTAGAGTCAACAGCATGCACAAAATAAATGTGGTCCCAAGGCGAACTTTGAGATACGGAAAAATCTGAAATCCAAGCAACTCTCGAAATCCAAAAGGATCAAGGCATGCAATAAGCCTCGATACGACCCCTGGGGAACTCAGGTCAAGAATTGAAGCAAGAGTATGGAAATCTTAATTAAGATCGCCTCGCCATTTCATGTCTCAGCTCTATCTAACTTGAGGACAAGCTAGACTCTAAGTTAGGGGGGGTGATAACCTCCTATTTTAGTAGTTTATTTTAGCCTTTTTCTTTAGTTTTCCATACTTTCTCTTAGATAAACTAAATAGAATCATTAAACCTCCTTACTTTATTGCAGTAAATAACTTTTCCTCTTTTTCATTACAGAAAACACAAAAAAATTCACAAAGACTCCTCACGGTCCCAAGACCGCGAGAAGCCTCACGGTCCCAAGACCGCGAGAAGCCTCACGGTCCCAAGACCGCGACAAGCCTCACGGTCCCAAGACCGCGAGAAGCCTCACGGTCCCAAGACCGCGACAAGCCTCACGGTCCCAAGACCGCGACAAGCCTCACGGTCCCAAGACCGCGAGAAGCCTCACGATCCCAAGACCGCGAGAAGCCTCACGGTCCCAAGACCGCGACAAGCCTCACGGTCCCAAGACCGCGAGAAGCCTCACGGTCCCAAGACCGCGACAAGCCTCACGGTCCCAAGACCGCGACAAGCCTCACAGTCCCAAGACCGCGACAAGCCTCACGGTCCCAAGACCGCGACAAGCCTCACGATCCCAAGACCGCGAGAAGCCTCACGATCCCAAGACCGCGAGAAGCCACTTGAAGCCTATAAATAGGACCTCAAAGGTCACTTCAAAGGGGGATCGAATTCCGAGACGCCCAAAGGCTGCCTCTCCAGACCCAGAGCATTCTGATCTTCCGTCCACTGCCCCAAGGCTGCTAGTTTTGGGATCCGTGCTCATCATCAAGCTTCCTTCTCTCTCTTCTTTCCATCTCTTCAACAAAGAAGGTGGGAAGAGAAAATCCTTCATCAAAGCAACCACAAAGTGCGAAGATCGTTGCTCTCTTCACCAAGGGTTCAACCTTCCCTCCTCCGTGGAGATGACGTTCTTTCTCTCTCTTCTCACCTCCTTTGCCATGAGCGAGTAGTTTCTTTCACTAGGGTGCGGGGAGTAGCCCCGCTACCCATGTTTTCATTTCATGCGATGTAATTCAACAACTTGTAATAAAGATACTCTTCCTTTCAGTTTGACTTCAATCGCTTAATGAATACTAGTTGCTTGATCATCAACTTGTGTTACATATTGTCTTTTGGTATGAATTGTCTACGTTTATACCCTTAGATCTAAATGTCGATTGAATGTTGGTTATGGATGTATGTAGTCACCATACGTCTGTTTCGGTGTCTAGAAGTGTTTTCAGGAGTGGAGTAAACTCACCCCCATCGTTGCACTTTCATACTATGAAATGGAATCAGTTGACGTATGGAAGTGCAACCTTGGTAAGGTCGAGGAACACATTTCATGAAGGAGTAATGCAAGGCATGTGACCATTCGTTATGGGATGGCCGGCATTGCAATACTCCACACTTCTCGTGGCTAGTTATCCGAAAGGAAGCTAGGACTACAAGATACTAACTGATTTGACCCTTTTTTGCAGGTTGTTTTATTATGTTGCATGACTTGATCCATGTGTAGTGGTGTGAAACCCGATGACATCCTAGTGGTTTTTATCATTTGTTTACAACTTTAATCTTTACCTTCTTGCTTTGCTTTCCTCGCATCTAGCTTTAGAACCAACATCAAACTTTCGATCTAAATATCAACTGTTAAGTAGTTAAGTAGAACTAAAACGTTTTCCATCTTGACTTCGTCAAGACCGTTGTCCCGAGGATTCGACCCTTAACTATACTACGATAAGACTTCCGCGTGTCTTAACACACGTGGGTGGAGTTCTTACCATAGTACTAGCAAGGCTAAACCTAAGGATTCATCACCTTAGGATTTTTAGTGGTGTTGCAAAACTCCATCAATTTCCAAGAAAAACAAATAATTCATTAGTCGATAGCTACTAAAGGTAGCTCATCCATGAAGGGGTAAACCCTAAATACCCTTGGAGAAAACACCTACAAACCAAGGATTAAATAGGTTCCCCATGGCTCAAAAAGATAAAGGATGATGATATAAGATCCAAGGAACATAATGCAAGTGATAAATTACAAATAAAACCTCTCAATTGGGTAAATTGTAGAAAAGTCCAAAATGTGCATTAAATTGCATAACTTGCTCAAACAGTGTCCAAATTGGACAAAATTTGAAACTTAAGATTGTACTAAGATTTCAAAGAATATCACAAAGTTATATTATGGTTATAAGAATTAAATTATGATAATTAAGCTTATTCAAATCATTATATAAGTTCATGGGCCTTACAACTATAAACCCATAATAGGGATTTCGCCCCCGAAATCCAAGGTAAACAAAGATGGGTACTTATTGCACCTCATACTATTACCTTCACATATGGTTATTTTCATATCATGATAATCTCATATGATTCATACATATCTCATCTTGGGTCAGCACAAAAACCCTCACCTAAGAAGACATTCTCAATATGGAATGTAGAAACTTGTTGTGTCATCTATACAACTCTAGTATTAATGTTCAACTTTAAGTTCTAGCTATCATCCTAAAATTATATCTGTTGTGTCAACACATTACTCAAAGTCATACTTTCTAGCTTTTTACCAATCATGGCATGTGTCCCATACCATTCCTTGAAGCATAAAAAATGATGTATCCATCCTCTTGTTTTTTAAGATACACTAACATTGGACCACTTATTAGTTCTGTTTCAACATCAAAAGAAATGTTGCACTGGCACCTTTCATTCCATACAAGGAAACATCATTCCTATTCAACCTTGTTAGGGGTAAAGCAATAACACTAGCTTCACCTTACTAGGATTTATGCAACCTACTTAGAAGACATATCATGATCCCATAAAGACACTTAATCAACCCATCTCACTCTTGTTCAACTTATCTCATAGCTATTGCTGCTTCGGAAACCCTAAGGTTGTTGAAGAAATATTGATCATATTTTTGACCATATTTGAAATAGTTTGACATGTCATCATTCAAAGCTTGCTCCAACTTGTAATACAATACTTGAACATTCTATTCCTCCTATTCATAAATTCTATTGGTACATTGGTTAGTCTAAAGGACATAACTCTAAACTCATCATGGTCATGTGAATTATGTCATCCAATCTAACTCTTATGCATTGATATTTGATCTTAGGTTAATCTTAAAGGAACATGTATCACATATCTATTGACCAACAAACCATATACACTTGATAGTAATCTTACCCAACTATCACTGTACCATACACAACATTATACAATCACTTTTTTTTCCTTCCAAACAACATTTAGAGGGTCATCATCAACTCTCTCTCCCTCTCTTTAAGTGGGAGGAACACTTGGAATGTTCATTTATTTGACATCTCCAACCTTCACATATTTCTCATACTGTTGATACATCTTGGATACTAGGATTCATTACCTTGGTATTCACCTCATGTGCTATAAGGATCTCACATCATATCTCATCCACTTTTACCAACATAACAAATATCAAGACATATAAGAGGAGTCTTCCTAATTATTGGAAGGCTCAAAAGAAAAATCATCACCAACTTTATGGTCTTAGAACCATAGTCCAAACAACCTTATGCTATAATAAGCTATCCACCCTCATGTTTACAATGAATCTACACATACCAAGTGGCAATGATCAACTTGAAAGTTGTTCCCTGGAAAGGAAAGACACAAAGGGAAACACAGTTCCCATATCATAGAAACGTTGTTCAAGGGTCACTAGCAAAAAGGTAACCAATTCTATTTTCATTATGCAGGTTACAACTTCTAATGTATCATTTTACCTTTTTCATTTCAGGTTCCTTGCCATTAGCATAGGAATCATCATGATTAGCATATCATATTACTCCTTCATGACTATTTATCACATTTGGGTATGCTCCCTTATTTTATTATGTTTTTCAACCACTTATCAAGAGGCAAATCATCATACTCAACATTTTCTTCATTAAACATGGATCATCTGCCTTAATTTCTTTCAAACGCCATGCTTATTTTACATTAACACTTTCTTACACACATAGGTTGGTCTGAGATTAACTCAGGTTCCACCTTATTCCTTTGTCATTGTTCTCATTTATCTTCTCATTTTATACCTATCATTGGAGTTCTCTCCATCTTGTGTGGATTTCATACGTTGAATCACTTTATAAGCATATACTTATCTATCTTTTACTTAATTATCTTCTTGAATCACATCTTGAAGAACTCCTCTTTTTCTTATTTGTATTTATATTTAGATGTCATGGTGTTATATCTTTCTCTTATAGTTACCAAACATTCAAGTTTTGATAGATTGTGGTGCAATTCTCATCTTCTTTAAGGTAGGATTGAGATATTCACACCATGATTTCTTATTCATTATGATCTTTAGATTGTCTCAAAATGACTACTTGATCAGAGTAATCAGAAAGATAACAATCTAAGAGTTCCATACTTATCTTTCTTCAATAATTGAATACTTGTCCAGGGCATCCAAGTACTGAGATTAGGCAGTATGCACCATATTTCTGTGTCACGTTCCTAACTTAGACATCATCCTAGTCTTAAGTCCTAGTGTCCCTATAGACTCAATGAACCTAAAGCTCTGATACCAACTTGTGAGAACATGTTACACTAAATGAGATTACTCAAAACATAAAGCACAATCGATCACTAATTAATCCATACTATGCCAAGAATTGGATACAAATTGGTCTATCATCTTGGCCACAACATATATACACAGGAGAACAATATTTATAAATGCCACACCACAAACATTAACATGCAAATAAAATTCTGATTCGTTTGAAACACCATTTACAAACTTTTCTTGCCGGGACCTGAGAGTATAGGGACGACACTAGGACACACTAGACTTCTAATAAACTTCCTCAAACATTCATTACTATAGATCCTCTTTGCTGCCACATGTTTCTTTTCATCACTTCTGATTACCTAAGAAAATGTGACGAACCACATGGGTGAGACCCATGTCCCTGTAAAAGATATAACCTCCAACAACATTTATTGATTACAACATTCTTAAGTAATTAAACAGTTAACCAGTTTAATCAAATATAACAAATAAGCTCGGCCATAGTGATGATTAACAAAATACATAAAGGAGCAGATAATAACAATTATCATTAGCCAAACTATCATCCTTTATCTTGTTGACAATATAAGCAATTCAGTAGCATATGCAAATCTAGAATCATGAGAAAGTCTAGTAACATAGCATAGCTAACAACATGAGCATGCCTAATTGGTTGAATATATCAACATCATAAGAAGATCTAACAACATAAGATAGCTAGCATCATGATTATAATCAGTAGTAGAGGTAGATAGTTATCAACACAAGCATAGCTACTGTATGTACACATCTACAATCTTAAGCATATCTACAACCTAATTATATCTACTATCTCTTAATTGTGCTAAGGATCATCTTTATGTAAAGATAACAAACAAGGGTTATCATCCAATGTGAAACATCATGTATAACCCTAAACAAATATGCTACATGACTATATTACATCTTTTATTATGCTCTGGGGAATTTGAATCGTACCATTCAAAATCAAACCAACCCTTGTGAAGGACTATTCGATACTGTATAAGATTTAGGAGTGATGGTATCCTAAGTTCTCTTCCCCTCAGTCAGTATGAGTAAAAAGGTAGTGACATATCAGTCAAAGATTCCACCACAATGACATATAGTCAAGCTGATAACCACTAGTCTGCCTTTGGTACAGGTCACGACACTAGAAACTAGGGTATACAAAACCCTCTAATCCGAGGTACAACCGCAGTTGTGCTCAATCACATCATGTTATAATCACCGAGACACGACCACAACCGTTCTCTATCACATCAGACGTATGAGGCATGACCATAACCAACCTCCATAATCTGTATTGTGGATGACAAGGATATATCGTCAACCTTCCACCCCCACATACTCAATAGTATGCACTCTGAGTTTCCCTTAGGAATACTCATTTCACCATCCAACAAGTTCTGACACTAAAGACGGATCTACAGCATAGGGCACTACATGATTAGAGTGCACTTGATTAGTTATTCCAATTTGGTGAATTAAGGCTGCATCAAACAAGTCGACATACAAACCCTAATTCACTTCTAGTAAGCAAATAAATAACACAACTTTGAAAAGATATAAAACATGTGAAACATAATTTCTCATCTCATCATCACATGGTACTATTAACTTGCCATTCATGAGACCACACTAGTCATCATACTATCATAAGATATAGATCCTTTTCATAATATCACATGGTATCAACCCTTATCAACATAAGAGGATTATGCCCCATTCAGGGCTCAACCATGTCTAAAGGTCATTAAGACCATCATACTATCACAGGATATAAATTCTTTTTGCAATATCACAGGGTATCAACCCTTATCAACACAAGAGGATTACACCTCATTCAGGGATCAACCATGCCCAAAGGTCATTAAGACCATCATACTATTCCATGCAAGATCATCATTATTTTTGCATGCCTTATAACAAGGCTCAACAACATTACTTACATATAATACATTGGATCAACATAATATTGCATTAATGAGCTAGGAGATATTCATAAACAATCATAGTAGGGTTATATTAACATTAATAGCATTCCTTTATTACATGAAAATGCAAGGAATCTAGATATGATTAACCCCCGTCATATTCATAATGCACATTTTTAGCATAAGAAAGTATCAACTATGTGGATATGATAACTACCAATTAACATATTAAGGTTATGATCATAATAAGGAGGTTATTTCACCATCATTCCATCATATAGGAATGTTAAACATGAATACTCATCTCTATCTATTTTCATTAGAGTTAGGTTCATTAAGATAAATTATATTAATGTTACTAATTAGCACTTATACCCAAACCCTAACTCATGACATCTCCATTGGATCATGGTTGCATAAGGTGAAGCATCACCATCACATTAAATACTATTATCAAGTATGAACCGACACATAAATCAAGGTGTAACCATTGGGTTATATCATACTAGGGTTTTAACAACAATAAGAGAGTACTCCATGATTGCATTAATCATTCAAGAACTATTCATATCCTATTACCATAATTTAGTTATATTAAAGCTAGGTATAAAAAGCTATACCTTATTAGGGTTACATATCAACATAATATGGTTATCATCCCTTCTATTCATATGAGTGAATAGGTAAGACTGCATTATTAAGGGTAACCCTCCATTTGTTCCTCATCATTCAACCAATATCACCATACCACAATGTCACCCAGAACCATTGGATGTTTAAAAGGTAAGACCATTGGTTGTTTACATAAGTAAACACCTTGGATAAATTACCTATGAAGTCCTTGATTTGTTCTATAGAAAGAGTCACCATTTAAACCTAGACATCCCTTGATTAACACAAAAATTTCCATTAAGAGTAGGGTAAAATCCACAATCGACTGTTCATTTAAAACAAACCATCCATTGATAACAAGTAAGCTCCTTAAGTTGATCATATAAAGGAAACCATATAAATCACATTATTAAGACCAACATATTACATTAGCCATCATTTCACTTTATTAGAGGAATAAACATTAGATCTTGACTATTTGGTCAAGTTCACATGTTAAAACCATTAATTATAGTATAGGTCTGACCATTACATCAAGTGACCTAAGAAACCATTGGTCTAAGGCTTAATTGATGCTACAACTACAATGCTTAACTCAAAATAGGTTATAGAGACCTGATTCACCATCATTAGTGACCATTAAATTATCATAGGTTGTTAGATCAACACTATATTCATTAATCAACATCAAATATTAAGCTAATGTCATCATTGATCGATAGCATTATAAGGGTACTTAATGGTTGATCATTAAACTTCTAGTTGATCCAAAACCTGACCTAAAGGGGTGACCATAGGTTTTCACCATAATCTTACACCTTTGATCATGACCATCAGTCGTCAGGAAGACAACACCATAGGGTTGCTGCAATGGTACTATCATTGGGCCATGGGTTTATAGAAGAAATCAGCTTAAACCCTAAAATTGACCATTAGTTGATAGGTTCTTAGCACCATAGGTTGTCATACCAACCTGATACAAGTCATATTATCCATTAGGAATAATGTACACATGATCACATGTTCATCTAGAACTGAAATCAGATCAGAGAACATTATAAAAATCGAAATCCAAGTCAAGCATAGCTTTTTAGTGCATGAATCATCATTTTCAAGCAAGAACATGATCTAGAAAGCTTATGATAAGAAATAAACGTGGGGCAAGTTACAAAACTTGCCTCTAATAAAAATATGAAATCCTACACATAAGAAAACACGAGCATGTAGGGTAGAAAATCCAAGCAAAGTTGTGAACTCCTCCATCTAGCACCTTTCTTCATCAAATGAGCAAACCCTAAGCATAAGGAGCAAGAAAGGTAGGGTTTTAGAGATTTAGAGAAATTTCTACCATGGAACATCAAGGTTTTGACCTAGAGAAAGGTACGAGGAATGATAAAAAAGAAATAAACAGAGGAAATACGGGGATTATTACTCTTTTAGGTCAAGATCACTAGAAGGAAGCTTTTTAATCCCTAAAAGGACGTCAATTGCAAGCCTAGATCCTTTTTCCCAGAAGGTCCCCACTTTCTTCTTCCTTGGAAAATTCATAGCAGCATAGAGGGAGAAAGAGGTTTGGAGAAGGAGGGAAGTTGTGGAAAGAAAATGGCTCATTTTGGTGCTTGGGGAGAAGTTAATGAAACTGTAAGATAAAGAAAAAGAAAAAGTTGAAGTTCTAGTATCTTTCCAAGTGTCCATGGCCTTAAACCATTAAAAATATACAAGAACACACACAAGCAGCTACCCCACTGTCCATATAGACATGATTATCCCTCTTTTCTTGAATTTCCATGCAAAACAAATAATTCATTAGTTGATAGCTACTAAAGGTAGCTCATCCATGAAGGGGCAAACCCTAAAATACCCTTAGAGAAAACTCCTTCAAACCAAGGATGAAATAGGTGCCCCATGTCTCAAAAATATAAAGGATGATGAAATAATATCCAAGGAACATATTTAAAGTGATAAATTGCAAATAAAACCTCTCAATTGTGTAAATTGTAGAAAAGTCTAAAATGTGCATAAAATTGCATAACGTGTTGGACCAAATTTGAAACTTAAGCTTGTCTTAAGATTTCAAAGAATATCACAAGGTTATATTAGGGTTATAATAATTCAATTATGATAATTAAACTTATTCAACTTAGACATGTCAAACAGGTGGGTGGGTTGGGTTTGGGTTAGGTCGTTGCGGGTTTGGGTCTCGCGGGTGCGGGTCAAAAAGATGTAGTTCTAAACGGGTGGAACAAAAACAAATCCAAACCCGACCCAGCGGGTTGCGGGTTTCCCACGGGTGCCCACTTAAAATTTTTAAAAAATATATTTCTAGTGTTTGTTCATATAAGATATGGCACAAAACAATCACGTTGTATACATTGTCACATAGTATTTACTTATATATCTAAAAATGTGTTACAAGAAGAGTATCAAA
This sequence comes from Alisma plantago-aquatica, assembly GCA_963693085.1. Taxonomy (NCBI): domain Eukaryota; kingdom Viridiplantae; phylum Streptophyta; class Magnoliopsida; order Alismatales; family Alismataceae; genus Alisma; species Alisma plantago-aquatica. Next base: position 249,045,382 of record OY856413.1, on the reverse strand, counting down.
ATGTAATGCACCCATGAACCAGGCTGTAACATGTCTATTAAAGAAGAGCCCAACTGGATGAATTAAGTTTTTGAATCACATAAATGTTGGAATAGTAGTGTACTACATACATTAGACGTTCATACATTAGACTTAAATAATGACCACCTACAACAAACAACAACAAAAAATACAACAATATCTAGTGTGAATTGTGGCATCCAAATGAGACAAAGAATAGATTTTGGAAACTAAAACAAAGACTGAAATTTAAGTCAGTTCTAGTCAGACTGAAACTTAAGTCTAGCAATCGATGCTAGACTTAGGTTCTCGCTTGGTTTGCTTTTATTTCACGATCCGATTTTGGAGTCTCTATTATTGTGCTTTGTTAACTTGAATTGTAATATGCGATTGTGATATGAGTATATGACTGATTTAATATTTTCCCATTACTACTAATTGCATGGATGCAAAAAACCAGTGTAATTAAGCGGGTCACCCGCGGGTGCCCGCAGATTGCCCATGAAACCCACTAAGTAAACGGGTGGGTACAGGTTTGGGTTTTTTCCAGTGGGTGGTAAATTTTGTGACCCAAACCCAACTTAAATGGGCCAAACCATGGGCGCCCGCAGATTTTGACCCAGTTTGACAGGTCTAATTCAACTCATTAAGCAAGTTTAGGGCCCTTACATATAATGTCTTTATAAACTATATAGACATTCTCTTTGAATAATTAAGAAAAATAACTATGTTTCCTAGGACTGAATCTTGCTCCTAAAATATAAAATGGATAGGTGTTGAAAACTTTGAATCTATAAGGATTTTTAGGCAAAAGTCACATAAAAAGCAATAATAATATTTGTATCCAAGGTCCCACAAAACAATAATATATCAGGAATGAAGGGATGTGAAGTATGCCTGAAGCATGTAGTAAATTTGGCAATGGCTCTCATAAGAGTTTAGAAAGAAGTGGTAATCGATGACATTCTTAAAACAAAATCACAAAGGCATACATGTCTCTATACCATCGATACAGATGAACGATAACTCCAATTTATTCTCCTAAAGTTGATGGGAAAGAAGTAGGCTTTCTATTGGAAACATACTAGCATTGTACGATCTCAAATTCTATCTCTCTCCTTGTGGGTAATTATGGCTAGGGTTCATGTGTCTAATAGTATCACAAAGATAGAGAAACATTTTTTTGGTCAGAAAAAGTTTACAAAGACAGAGAAAGATGGTTTCTAATAAACCATGTATAACAAAAATACAAGGAAGCTTTTTAGTAGGCCACTCAAAAACTGCCAGTTAGGCGACTGGGTTGGGTTATACTAACTTATAGTAGCCCTCACATGATAAGTAGTAAGGCAACTAGTTAATCCATTTAGGTTTCTAGGATGGGTCATATGTTTTGGATCTAACCACCCAATTCACTGATATAGTCTAGTCGAGTGAGTGGACCACATAATTGATCTATTGATTGATTAACTTTGACCGAGAGAATTGTATTACCCAGTAGACTGATTGAATACATATTGATTTGGTCAATCAACTAAACCTTCTAGTCAATTTTCTAGTCTATCTAGTCATGCGACTAGGCTTTCTAGTTGGACTTTGATGATCTAAATAATTACCTATACCTTTTAGCAACCAATTAATCATGCATCCTTGATTATACTCCTCTTCAATGTACATCATATATATGTGAACCTATAGGATCCAAATTACGTTCTTAGTGATATCCATAATCATATTGTGATTTCATAGACAATGACTAGTATCTATCAAGACTCCATTTCCACCCAAGTTAGAGAATGTGGAGAGAAATTTAAACCTAGTTTTGTGACCAATGTTATGGTGATTATATAACTCCTTTAACTCTGATATCCAAATTGAATCCAAAGCATGGAAATATCATCCTCTTAATGTTCAATACTTTTTCTTGATATAAAGACTTTATGAGATACATATGAGATCAACGTCACATGTTCACTCACATGACCACAACTATGCATTTCTTAGTCTTACTCAACAAAGTGGTAAGGATATCACTCGAATTGGAGGGACAAATTTCATCAAGATCGCTTACGATAAACTACATGTGTCATAGTGAACCCAAGCACTACCTCTATGGAAAATCTTATTAAAGGTCACATTGTCTAGTGTTAAAGTACAATGGACACCATGCGATCATTATAGTGACTTCAGGTCTAAAGACCACAATCACCACTATCACATGAGATATGATTCTAACTATTTTTTATTACTTCCATGTATCATACTCAAGTTGGGTTTGCCTAGTATATTTTCTAAAAAAGGTACCTTTGTGTTTGGTTTGATACCAATATTATAACTAATGAGACATAATCATCAATTGCCACACACACAAGTCTAAGTGTATTATTGTTGTTCTAATTTATATAGTAATATCGGACTAAGGACCTAGACAAGAATGCATAATGTTATCATACACATGATCTCATGTTCATATCCTCAACCTAAAATGACATTTCATTGAGTTATACATTCTTGGAGCATTATCATATTTATTAATTATCTTATATTGAGTTAAAAATAATAATTGGAATTTCTTTTTTATTAATAATCAAATAAATTAAAAAGTCTACCATTACAAGCATAATATGATTTCCTCTCAGGAAATACTACCAATAATCTACTACTTGCAGTGGAGACAATCACTCACTAATCTAACTTCAGGTGATCTAACATGACCATCATGCTTTTGATGTGAAAATGATTTTGTCAGAGGGTCAACAACATTGCTTTCAATTAGTACTCTATAGATCTTTACATCTCCTCATAATAATATTTCTCATATGAAATGGTAGAGCCATAATATATGCTTGAATGATGATGTGAGCTGGGTTTCTTAACTTGTGCAATCACTCCATTGTTATCACATTATATCTCTACTATATTGTCAATGAATGAAAACACTCATATTACAACAATGAAGTTCTTGATCCATACAACTTTCTTTGTTACACTAGAGGGAAAAATGTACTTGTCCTCTATGATAAAATCAATCAATACCTATTTATTGGAACTTTCCCACTCACATCTTTGTCACTGAGGCAAAAAGAAAAATCTGATTGTGATAAAAAACCATCCTTTTCAGTTTGAAAGTTTGCATTGGTGTAACCTTTTACAACCAATTTTTACTCACCATGACAGATAAGGAATTGATCCTTAGTTATTATCCATAATTTAAGGATGTTATTTAAAATAGTATAATGATCTTCAATGTGGTCTAATTGGTACCTACTAATCATGCTCAAAGAATATGAGGATGTTGGGATATGTACATAACATTGCAAACATGGTAGACCCAATTAGAGACACATATATAGTCTTATTCTAGAACTCTCTCTCTTAAGAAGCGCTTAGACATTTAGATCTAAAGAGACATACTCCATGAGACATGGGTAAGTGTCCTCTCTTAGACTCGTGTATGTTGGACCTTTTCAACACATTGTTATTGTATGTACTTTGAGTTAGACTAAGAAGACTTCTAGATCTCTCTCTCACTATAAGTTGATTCCTATTGTGTAGAATGATTGACCATGTTTTAACCAACTAGAAAGTATGTTTGTGACTCTCCTTAATAGTATGTCATCTACATAGAATATGAGAAATACAATTATCCTTCCGTAATCCTTCTTGTAAGCACAAGATTCATCTTCATTTTGGTTATTGGAAAACTATTTAATTGTCTCATCAAAAATAAGATTCTAATTCTAAGATGCTTCCTTATATTCATAGATTGAGCATTGTAGCTTAGAAACCTTGGTGACTTAACTTGAAGCATTAAAACATTTGAGTTGTGTCATGTACACATCCTCAAGGAGATTCTTGTTAAGGAATGCAGTTTGAACGTCAATTTTCTAAATGTCATAGTCATGATAAGATGCAATATAAAGCATGATCTTGATGGATTTAACAATGGCAATTGGTGAAAATTTCATCATAGTCAACACTAGAATTTGTTTGAAACCTTTTGCACAATCAATGTTTGAAGGTTTGTGCATTACCATACATGTAAGTATTCTTCTTGATGTGCCATCAATGCAACCTATGGGTTTTACCATCTCAAGTGTACCATGTCGATATACATGGTGTCCATCTGAAACCTCATCTCTTCAAACCATTTTTAGAATATGGTCCCTTGATAGCGTCATTGTAGGTTGGATTTTCATCATCATCAATGACCAATAAATTATCTTGTTTAGTCACGAGATAAGCAAATCTCTATGGCTCAATACATGACCAACTAGACCTATGAGATTCTTATGTTAATGGAGGAACCTGAGATTCTACAATAGTTTGTGATTGCTATTGTTCCGTATCAACCTCCATATGTTTAATCTTATTTTATCAGTCTTGAACTTTTTCAAATTCTACTTTCCTTCCTATTATTTCTCTGGAAATAGATTCCTTTCTGAGGAATACAATAGTTATGGAAACAAATACTTTATTATAAAATGGAATATAAAAATAGTATCCCTTAGTTTCCTTAGGAAATCCACCAAAATGGCATTTGTTAGATTTAGATCAAAGCTTTTTAGAAAATTATATCTTGAAATAAGCTTCACATACCCGAAGTCTTCATAAAAGATATATTAAGATGTTTTCCAATCTGTATCTCATATGTAGTATTTTGAACTGGTTTGGAAGCTTTGTGGTAACTATAAACACTATAGTTTCTATAGAACCCCATACAAAAATTGGAAGAACATAAAACCTCTACATAGATCGCACCATGACCAACATGCTATGATTCCTTCTTTTAAAACATCATTTTGTTTAAGTGTTCTAGGTGGAGTCCATTCTAATACAATGTCACCGTTCCTTAGAAGGGCCTAAACTCTTGGCTTAAGCATTCACCACCTTGATCTAGTTAAAGTGCTTTTTATACTCTTAGCATGTTGATTTTGGGCTTCATTCATGAATTCCTTGGTATTTTCAATAGATTCTAACTTGTGTTTCAATATATAGACATATGCATATCTACTGAGGTCGTCACTAAATGTAATGAAGTATTAGTACCATCTTTAGATTTTGTTCTAAATGGTACACATAAATCACTATGCATGATTCCTAATAAATCACTTACCCTTTCACTCTTTTCAACAAAGGGTGTTTTTGTCATATTGCCTAATAAATAAGTTTTGCACATCTCAATTAATTCAAAATCAAATGAGTCTATATATCCATCTTTGTGGATGCTAAAAATGCATCTGATAAAAATATCTTTTGAGTATCAGTATAAATTATCTTTCCCTCGTGTTCATCTATAATAGAAAATCCAAAATCTAGGACGAAAGATGTAATCCATTTAATGAATAAAAATGACCTAATTTATGTGTCCTAAGAAAAATCGAAACTGATAAGTTTTTTAGATCGTATAGTTTAAGATTCTTAGTATTTATATTGATATTTGCCTTAAGATCTAACAAATAAATACCACAACACATACATGCACTTCCATAAATATCTCATCTTTAGAAATATGACATAGACAAATCATGATGTGAAATTCAAAATCATTCTTTTCCAAACATTAAAAAAAATGATGGTCCTATCTTTTGACATGTACATAATAGCACTTCTATAATACAATCTGTAACTTCCCCAGGTTCATCCTTTCTGAAACCCCATGTGGTCGATACAACGAACTCCCAAAATGTTACTCAAATGTGATGCGGAAACATAAGCATACATGAATGGGAAACCATAAGCATACACCATCACCATCCTCAACATCAACATCAACATCAACATCAACATGTACATTATTAAAACATAAATACAAATTATATTTATATATTGAAAAGAAAATTATACAATTGTATGTCCATATATGCTAACTAGAATCTTACACGATAGGTACAAATTCTAAAACATTAATGTGGTTTATGCGGCCACATAAGTAACGCAGGGATCAAGAGGTTGAAAGAGAACCTTACTGGTAAAGGATCAAATGTGGTAAAATACAACAAAGATTAGGTAGGAGATTTTAGAGAACATGCAAAAGAATAAGAGGAAGACACTTGTTCTCAATGGAAACATACAATTGTTCCCAACTTCTAGTGATGATCATGACATTGAAGACATAAAGGTTGAAGGCCATGCTCAGAATGTAAAGAATGTCAGTCGATCAACGGGAGGGATGACAAAAAAAATAGGGGGCGACTGAAAGAGGACTAATGGATGCACACATTTCTCTTCTACCACATGAAATTGTAGTACTTAGAAAGGTTTGTTGAGCGCCCATGACAATTGATATTGCATTCATGGAGGAGGCTGCTGCCAGAGCCAATAGAGAGTTAGCTAGATGGTTTTATCAAGCAGTGATACCATTCAATGCTGCAAACAACACACAATATGAAGTTATGGTGGAGGCAATTGCTCAAGCAGGTAGAGGATACATGCCACCCAAGTATCACTCATTGAGGACCAGGTTGTTGGATGAGGAGTATATACATACATGTGCGTTACAGTGGGATCACATTTCTGCATGGAAGAAGAACAATTGCAGTTTGATATCTGACAGTTGGCCTGATAGGAGAGGAAGAAGTCTCATTAACTTCCTCATCAACCCACCTCATGGAACATTCTTTCTCTATTCAGTTGATATCTCCAGTCATAATCATACATGTGACTTTCTATTTGGTCTTTTATCTGAGGCTATTGAGAAGATAGGTCTAGAATATGTGACATAGATGGTTACTGACAATGCTTCAAATTTTATATTGGCATCCAAATTTCATTAGGAAAAATGGCCGCATTTGTTCTGGACACCTTGTGTTGCACATTGCATTGACCTAATGCTGGATGACATTATAGGCTTACCACATTATGTTGGTGTGATTAAAAAGGCACAAAAGATGACGTCGTTTGTCTATTCTCATACATTATTGCACCACCATTTCTTATAGTTATCAGGCGGGAAAGAGCTTTCTAGATGTTCCATTATAAGGTTTGCTACATCATTTCTGACACTTAAAAGTATCCATGATTTGAGGAATACCATTGCCCAACTTTTTTTTTCTGATTTATGAAGGACAAGCAATTGGTCAAGGTCTGGAGCAGGTGTAAGTATCGTGTGCATCACATTGTCTCACAAGTTCTATGAGATAGTTGATTCGTACTTCAAGGCCACAATGCCACTAGTAAAACTTCTCAGGTTAGTTGATTTGAATGAGAATCTATGTATGGGATACCTAGTGATGTCGCTTACACATGCAAGATGCAAGATTAAAGAAAACTTTGGAAAAAATGAGAGAGAGTATAAGGTGATTATTGGGTTCTTAAACATTTGCTATTTGGGACAGATAAACATAAATTTGCATGGCGCATGTTTTTTCCTAAACCCTAATGGATTTTTTCTACTAAAGAGAGAGGCAACCTACAAGAGCAATGCGACAATGCAGAAACTACTTTCTTGGATTGATTTTTATAGATGGAAAGTGACAGTGCAGAGATTGACAAGGTTATTTTAGAGATGGAGTCATACATTTTGTGTCATGGTCTGTTTGGATAAGAGGGTGCTATTTGCCATAGATCATAGAAGCGTGCATGTAATTTACCGAACCGAATACATAATTTAAAATTTTACATTCTATTTTTCCGTAATGAATGTATTTCATTACGTGTCTGATTAAATGTTCTTGTTAATCATGTATTGTGAATCGTTGGGAGATATATGGAGCTGGAACTCCCTCTTTAAAGAGGGTAGCCGTACATATACTTAATTTGCATTGTACAACCTCTAGTTGTGAAATATATTGGAGTAATTTTGAATTTGTAAGTACATGTTTATATGTCTATACATACGCTTCAATATTTTAATATTAGCAAATAGTTGGAAAGTCATTTTTTTAATGTTAGATTCACCCAAAGAGGAGGAATTGGTTGGTGCAAAAGAGATTAGACAAACTGGTCTATATCCAATACAACTGTAGACTAGCTGAACGTAGGGAAAAACTCATGGATGATAACACAAATTTTGATCCAATTCAGATAGAAGAATTGAATTAGAGAAGTGAGTGGATGACTGGGATTCCTGATGAGGCCACCATTCCTGATCATGATGGCCTAACATGAAGGCTCATTGATGAGGCAATGGGGGTTGACGAAGAGAGTAGACCCAAGAGAAAAGGAGCTGCAAGGTCATCTATTGCCGAGGAAAGAGGAGAAGATGCTACTACTAAACAAGTTGCAACTTATTCCTATAAGAGATAGGTTGTACATGATTCTACAAGCAAACCGATAGAGGCAAAGGCGCAAAAAAAGGAGAATGTTTTGGCAAAAGTTGAGAAAGGAGAGAGAAAAACTATAGTTGATTATCAAGATGATGAGGAAGTTGAAGGAGAAGATGAACATCAATCAGATGAGTCATATCATGCTAATGAAGATGAAGACAAAGATGATTCCTATGATACGGCTAACCTTTAGGATATGATCTTGGATTTCATTATTGATTATTGTAAGCTAAGGTTGTCTTATTACATTAGTTATATACTTATAGACACATGGTTATAATTTATAAATTACTTATCTGATTTGTTCTTTCATATTTTATTGATGTGTCAAGTTCAACTTCTATTCTCCACCAATATGGGATATTTTTTCAATTCTATCTATTTTGTAATTTCTGATTTATTACTGTCAATGCATAATAGATTTCTGGATTAAGGGATGTTCAGTCTGTACTTGTGTAGTTTATAGTTTAACAGACACACAATTCACTTTCTCAGGTAACACTGATTATACACATAACAGTAATACTAATAAATATATAGACTCAATTTAGGATTTATTTATCTACAAAACAACAAATTTTTCCATCTGACCAAAACGCCTAGAAACGCTTAGGCGGGCACCTAGGCTTACTAGGAGTTACTATAGAAAAAGTGGGCGCCTAGCCGTCTTAACAACCTAGGCAATATCATGTTCTATGCAATATATATGATCCTGAATGAATTACAGATATAGTTTTAGGTATAGGTTTAGTGAGAGGTTCGACCACCATTCTTGCAATGAACTTGTGAGTACTCGGTACGAATGGGTGACTATCCCAATTCGATTAAACTAAGAAAAATATACCGCTAATGTAAGAATGGCAGTTAAGCAACATCTGCTGATACACTAAATTCTGTTTTTTTTATTAGGTATAACTGGGTGGATCTGGAATTAATATCATTCCTAACAGAACTCCATATAGAGGAATTCATGTGCGAAGAAGGGGGATGAATATTTTTTCTAAATTTGTTTACCCTAGATGGAAACTAAGCTTGAGCATGTGAGGTGTATCGGAGGGCTCTCCTAGATACGAATATGTGCTGATTCTACGCTAAAAAGTTGACTTTTGTTTTCAATTCTTTCAAATTCCCTTTCAATTGGTGTAAACAGTTCCTAACCCACTCGTGCGTATCAAAATTCGACTATAAGAGGTTCCTAGAGTTTTTGCTTAACTGAAGGAGGCCAACATATAAGCATCCTAAATTTTACATAATAAGATATGATTCGATGTGCCTAATTGATGGCTTCCGGTTGATTGAGAGATTGACTTTTATAGAGGGAGGCCTTGAGTTCGATTCCCATGGGAACCCGATGAATAGAAATGCATCAAGGTAATTTATAAATTTATGGTTGCAAAATTGCGCTTTGATATACGGACAGTTTGAAAATTTTCACAAACACTAGGGTGAAGATGTAAGTTTATTTGAAGTGTTTACTGATTCCATAATAGAACTGGCCCTTTTAAAATGTGTCGAGCACGCAACTTTCAACGTAAAATTGTACAAAAACGTTACAAAGGGCTCTGAGAAGAATTAGAAGGTAGAATAGTGTCTACAATGCTGGCACATACAGTGCAGTTAGTAAAATCGGTTGTCAATCAGACTCGCGTTGTCTTGATGAACTCTAAGCAGTCGCTAATGGCGTCCGTATAGAAGGAGTCCAGGTTGTGAAAGGAAGGAGCCGGCATCGGAGTCACCTTGCTGTTGGCCTTGAGCACCGGCGCCCTATGGCTGAAAACCCGCGCACCCTTCTTCCCGCTGTTGCAGGAGATCGCTTTCCCGCTGGTGTAGGAGATCGCTTTCCTGCTTCTCGTCAGAGAACTGAGGCAACTGGAAAAGGCTTTGGCTAGCCTCAAGAGCAACCTCCTCCAAATCAGCCGGAGGCCGCAGAACTGGACGGTGCACCGTATCCGCCACGGCCGTCGGCGGCGTAATGCTCCCAGCTGGCGCATCCCTGTGCAATTGCCATTGCTATTGCATATTTTCTCCATGGCCGCACAATTCTTTAAAAATTGATCGAGTGGGCAGTTTGCAAAGCTATTATGAGAAATGAGACGAGAGGCGTGCGTTGCAACTTATAGGAACGTTGTTTGTAGATAGATGTTTGCTCAGCAGCACACAGGGAGAAAGGTTGAAGAACATCCATGACGCTAAAACAGGTAAGACGGATTGCAGGATCCGGCCAGTTGGTTTTCCCATCAAACAACTAGCTCCTACAGAATAGCCAGCTTATTCAAACATTTTCCAGATGCTAATTAGCAGTAGGCATAGCCGCACAGGGGTCAAGTTTTTTTAATATGTTCTCCTATCGCACGCTGGGTTTAATTCCACAGGACAAAAGAAGCTTTGCCACTACCATGGAGGAGTTCGATGTCAGGGCGCGCCGGTGATATTAAATGCATCTCCGGTCGTCAAGGGAAGCGGGTCGGGAAATTGTGAGTCTAGTTGAGTTACCTAATATAATTATTACATTTCCTGGGATGAGTCCGATGACTGCTTATGTTGTTTCATCTTTGATTGAGATTTTGTTCATATCAGTTGAACGTCATATGATGCTAGTTGAAGATTGTATTTACGTGGCTGCCTTACAGCCTTAGCCACTAGATAGGGGCTTAAATCTCATGAGGCAACCAGAGTGTCGACCGCTGTATGTTGATATTAACGCGAAATAGATGCACAAGCAAGGAGTGAACAAATTCAAAAATAACCAAGAAGGGATAGAGGGACAGCGGATTTTTACATGAAAAAATCTCACAATGTATGGGGCAAATACCACGGATCCATTTTGACGGAGAAATTACAGAATTCTCCAAAATATGAGCAAATATAACCATAACCAAGTTAAAAAAATAATAAAATAGAAAACTCTTCATGACACCAGACTCAATGATCTGTCAAACGGGTAGGTATGGGTGAGTTGGGTTTGAGTTGCATTATTATTGACTTAGTTCTTGTAGGTGCAGGTAGAAAGTATCCAATTGTAAACGGGTGTACGAAAGACAAACCAAAACTCAACCCAATGAGTGAATGATTGACCAGCGGAGCCCACATAATTTGTGTTCAATAACAAAATGTTACTCTAATGGTAGAAATAAGCACAACTATATAGTACATCTATATAAAATATAACAAAAGAAAAACCAACTACTATACATTTTGCTATCAAATAAAAAAATTATTTATTTATTACAAACATTCAACTATACCATATTTGGAGTAGGATATTGTGATCTTTGAATATAATTCTCTAATTTACGATTATGCTCCATGGTCTACTATATATTAATAACGTGTAATGCAACTTCTTATTCAGTTTGATAAATCAATTAGCATATATAATAGCCATGGCTTTTTTTTCATTGTTCTCTAGCACTTAGGGCAAGTTCAAGTTGGAATTATAACTCCATAAGAATTAGTAGGTATAAGTAGACCATTATATTTATTTTTAAATAGTAATAGACCTTTAAATTTATCTTATTATAATTAATTTAGTTAAGTGAATCATCTGTGGGTGTCCGTGGATCGCCATGAAACCCCCTAATTGTACAAGTGGGCATGAGTTTTGGTATTTTTCAACGCGTGACAAAAATCATCACCCAAATCCAATTCAAACAGGATTCATGGGTGCCCACGAATTTTGACCCAATTTGATAGGTTTATCGAAGACCACTACAATAGGGATGAGCGAAGAGATGTAAAGAAATAGAAAGACATGGTTTTTCATCTTCTTATTTTTTTCATGTCTTACCCTTGTCCTCAATCCTTTCTTCTTCTTCTACTCATTGTGTAAAAAATAGAGCCATAAGGAATAAGATATGCAACAACACCATTTTTTTCATTTTGTTACCTCTCTACCTGTGAGTTTAAAAAAATTGAATTTTTATCCCCGTCAAGTTCTCCTCAAATTGGACCACTTTAGGTTGAAAGAGATTTGTACATAAACCCAATAATGTCCCCCTTCAATAAGATGAGAAATTGTCATCTCAGAATAACCATTGGGAGTATATCTCATTAAGCTCTTTGTAAGTTTTACCTTATCATGTTAACCACTTAAGTCATGACATGAGAAGCATTATTCTCAGTATATATCATTTAGAATGAATATGACTTCTGAGTTTGATCTTCAACTCGTACACGACGTGTTATGTATTCTTTTGGACAAAAGAATAACTCTCCAAGTATCACATAACATAGCTTGGTCGACATGAATGATGCACAACTCTCCTCAATATTCTTTTTCTACTTTTGCAATATACTCACTTTTATCATATTAAGTGCAGGACACTTCCCTCATAAGAGTAAAAATCTACTCAAAGGTTAAGTTCATGTCATCAATATCAATTTTCATGTGAGCATCAATGAAACTTTGAGTATTGTTGCAAAATTAGCAAATATCTAACACATTCTAGTGTTTCTTCTTAGATATCTCAATATAGATTAGATTTTCTCTGATGATGTTAATCAAGATTAGATAAAAATATGTTCACAGAACCAATGGCATGAGAAAACCAAGAAGACTTCACATTATTGTAGACATCAAACTCCACACATTGGAAGATTAGGGGATCCTATCAATATTCTCCTCCTTATCACCTACACGTGCATGACTTCTTGCATAGGTTGAAAACATTGGTAAGTGAACAGTCATGGATATGGATTTACTTGTGGTTTAATTTCTGAAAAATATGTTCAAGATTGACCACAACGACACTCTTTATTCTAGAAGAATAGAATTCCTAGAATCTATAGTATCAATACCAAAATACTTCATCTCATAGGCCTTGAAGTGTTATGTCTTGAATTTCTAAATAAAATTGGTCTCCTATACAGCTATAAAAATTTTCATAAAAATATTGTAGACAAAATAATTATATTGTGATTAGAGAACTACATCATATAGACATATATAAGTATTTATCTTCTAGTACTCATGAATCAACATTAAGGAATCAAACTTCTTTCACTACTGATTAATTGAATTTTCCTTTGACCGTGTATCCTTTGTGATGCTCCCTTTAGATTTCCTCTACTATGTCTTTGTGTTTAAATTTTATATTCACATCCATATCCTCAACCTCTAGATCTAATATAGCCCCCAAGACTGGTACCCATCTATTTTATATTCACAATAAGAGAAAATATTTCATCAAACTCCACCCTAGTCTTTGACTAAAATTCTAGTGAACAAGTTTGGCTCTTTGTTTAGTTTCTTTTTTGTTGTCATTTTTCTACATCATGTAAACATAACTTTCTTCCATTTTGACACACCACAAAGCTCATCACTATCAATCTTCTATGATTAATTAAATTCTTATATAAAATCAGATCGATTCAATGTTAGGAATAATGGAGTGGGTGGGAGTTCCCATCTTCATCATCGAAGAAACATGCAGTGCATGTAATAAAGAGAGTCTTGTTGAGTGAAATGTGATACGAATTTGTGATATCCACCACCCACTCTGAATCATCTTCATATGTATGTAGATATTAATCTTAGACTACTAGATCACATAATCCTCATTTTTCCTACAAGGCATTGATCTTATTCTATATTGTAATATTTAATGAAGATAATTAGTGATGTTTAAACTTTTAAGAGAATACTATGGTTTATTATTTTTGAATTGGTCATGAAATAACTTGATAAATTTTAATCTACATGACCTAATATTTGAATATTAGAAACCTTCATTTAGAAAAATGGGGTATGCGACACCATATAGGGAGGCCAATTTAGTATCACTTTAGACATTAGAATGGGTTTGATATGACCCTATGTCTTTATCTAGGATATATATGGCCATTATAGGAAGAAAGCATGCTATTGTCCTTGTTTAGGTCATTATTCATCAAACCATTAGATAAATCAATTCTATTAATGTGGCAACGAGGGTGAATTAGCCAGAGAAACAACTTAATGAAACATTTTAAAGGATTATTTTTAGAAAATCATAAGTCAAAATAATTAATAGTAAGTCAGGTCGAACAATGAGGCACAAGCAGGCCGACTAAGTAGGACATACAATACCCAACCTAGGCATAAGATGAAGCAGTTTATGACAAGATGGACTAACTATTGTCGTAATCTCAGTCATCTTATGAAAATCCAGTTGACTTATGGGCTCACTATAGTAGAGGCAAGGAGTTTGTTTGTTGTCAACTAGTCACTTTGTTTGATTTTCATAAGTTGGCTGACTAATGGGGAATTTGGCAGAATAAGAACATGTACAACTAAAAAGGTAAATAGGAATCTAAAAAATTTATCCATGTGTTTGTTTATGTATATATGCATGCATTTTAACCCTAAAACTACATAATTACCATTGTGAGAATGTGGATATGGAGAAAGGGAAAAGGCGTGGAGGAGTTTATTTGAGGTTTTCTAGGATTCAAGTAGAGAAGTTGATTCTAAGGATAACAAAACTAATATCTTTGGTAAGTAAATAGGTTCGTGCTCTTTTCTACTTTATCTTCTTCTCTCCTAAGATCTTGTCCGAAATTCACTATAACCATAGGAAGACGTTCAAATTATCCCTTTTAGACCCTAATTGCTTATCTATTGGGCTAGATTACAATATAGAAGTTAGTTTTAGTGGGGGAACTCTATCTTCAGAATTCTATCTTGTGTATTCTTTTTTGTAGGAGGATGTTTGTAGACCCTTTAGGTCACCTACTTTTACCTATAAATGAGTGACTCAAATCATGGTTTAGTACTTTTAGTGACTAGTTGAACAAATTACAAACACCTATTTTAGGAAGGTAGGGTTAATGCATATATTCTCATCAATTCTTTAGTATTCCTAAATGAAATATATCCCATTGAATATTGTTCCACTTGAGATGCATGGGTTTGAAGGAATCTTAAGAAGAAACATACTAGAAAAGGCTAAAGTGAGAATGCATTATCAATCCAAAAAAACATAATTGTCAAAAAACATAATTTTCAAAGGGAGACAGTTCTTAGATATTTAATGGAGATAGAAAGATTCTACCTAAACATCTTGTGACAAAAATAGTTACAGAAAGACTAATGAAGTAGCATTTTACCAAAAGTATTTCTCATGTAGTGAATACCAAAGTTGAGAATTCTAAGATAGGTGGATTTTTTTTGTTATGGAAGTATAAATATGTTTTCCATGATGAATTAATAGGAGTGTGTGACATACCCAAACTTAATATCTCTACTCTAGAAACCCTAATTCCATGACTAAGAGGTGAGTATACTTTGTTCTTTAAGAAGAGGAATAATGTTATTAATAAAAGAATTGGGTTAACAATTGGATTTTTTATGTATATACATATGAATATGCACCATCATCCAAGTTAATATTGGATTAATGGACTTAATAGGTTAAATAAGTAAAATATGGAAATTTGTACATAATAATATAAGGTAACACTTTTTGTTACAAAGTGAATATAATAAGAGTCAATTTAATGAATGTTGGTAACAATGATGTAATAATATAATAAATAAAATGGTAAAGATCCTAAACCTAATGGTATTACAACTCATAAAAGGAAACCTCAAAACTCAGATCTATTGGCAAAATCATTATCCTTGTGTCCCAATTATCTTCAGTGCTAAGTTTCTCATTAATTGAAAAATCCTAATTATCCTAATTTTATTGAGGAAAGGAAATATAACTTAAGGTATAAAATATTTATTAAAAAATTGTACACAATCCCAAAAGGGGAAATAAATGGAAAAAGTGGAATCTATATGGAAAAATTAGACTAGGAGCCAAGTGAGATTATAATTGAGAAAGATTTGATCCTTCAAATGAAGTAGGAAGGAAATATCCAAATCATTTAAATTAAAATGCATTTAATGTAAGGTTTGTGTAATGTGTCTTAGATTTTCCTTATGTCTACCATGATTTGTTCTGTCGCGCTGGTTTCTAACTTTTGGATTTTAGTCAGATTGCCTAATAGCTGTAGGAATTTAGTCATCTGACAACTATATTGCCCCCTTCCTTGATATCAAATTTGAAATTAGTCTCCCTATGTCAATGTATACCCAATCTTCTCTCCTCCCTTTCTCGCACATATCTCCCTCTATCCTCCCTCTCTTTTGATGTCTTCCTTTCCCTTTGAAATCGTTGCCTAAAATTGCATCTAATGATCCTTATATGCTTAGATTCATGGTATCCATGAATGGTTCATGTCCCAGATCCCTCTTCCCCTATTCCATCTCTATCTCATCCTTGACACTGACTTCTTACAATTTCAGGTCATTGCATCTGTAAATTTCCCATCTTGCACCATCTAAAAAAATCACTTATGATCGATTCCACCATCTTCTTCATTCACATTTGCACCAGAACTAGTTTTCCTTAACTCCACCTTACTAGTGATCAGGGCTTCAACCTCACCTTGGAAGCCACTGAAAACTCTGATGAGAATCTCTATGGTATCACAACATATCAACAAAGGTCTTGGGACAATCTCTCAGTCAGTTTCGAGATGTCCCCAAAGCTTCTTCGCTACCTAGATTCTGAGTTTCACTCTTCACTTCAAATTTCTGAGCTTATTTTCCATGTTGGCCATGGTGGGATTTCTTTCTAGGGTTCTTAGTCATCTCACCATCTCTAGATTGTCTCTTTGAGGCTAGAAAAGGAAAAAGAACCACTTTCGAATGTGGGTTCTCATCACTTCACTCTGCAAAAAAGGATCTATTTTAAGAGTTGTATATAATGAAGGTCTTCATATTTGTGATTTCCTCAGTGAAAGAGAGGAAGATTGCCATTGGTCTATTTCCGGGGTTGCCCTTCCCATGATTTGATTTTTTGTCATGTTGAAATGGGAAAAACTATCTCTTACCCTTTTTCTAAAATCTAAATCACACGACTATAGTTCTTGATAGTTAACCAAAAAGCCATGTCGCGATTCCATATTATGGCATGTGATATGAGGACATGCATGTCATTTTCCACAATATTTTGTTTTTCAAATTTAGTAATATGACTTAACTTCAAAAATACTTGACTAATTCTCTAGTGGTCCAAAATTTAAATAAAAAATACTCATTACAATCAAATAAAGATTATCCACCTAACAAAATGTAAGAGCTCAAAATCTAGGGTTTATAATACACATACTAATTAATGATTCATATATATAATTCAATACTAGGTGAAGAAGAACCCAAATTTGGATCTATGTTTTGGACTTTTACAAGTTGACAAACAATTTTGAGGTATGTTGCGTCCCCTTATTTCTATATTGAGAAATTACCCATGATTATCACTCTCTTGGTCCTTTGTAACATCTACCCTATACACATCTCTCTCCTCTAAGAGTTTGACTCATGTGAGTAAGATGATATGGATCTTTTGTTGGATATTCTTATTGAAAATAAATTTTACTTTGCTTCAAGATGAAACCTTAATTGTTTATTTAAACTAAATTGTTCCTCATTGTGAGATGAAAACCTAGATTTGTCCACTTTTAAAGTGGATGTTTCACACAATCTATTTGTGTGATGAAAATATCTATTTTTGTGACTCTAATTTCAATTGCCTCTACATTTTTGCACACTTTGTGATTTAATATCATTCTTTGGTTTTGTTGTTTTCTATGCCCTTTATGTTTTGGGATGGAGGTAATGTGCCCCATACCCAGATTTTATGCCCATATTTATATATTGGGGATATGTTAGGGATTCTAGTTATGTGTCATTCTCTATGAGGTTTTAGATAATGTGCCCTAACTTGCATTGTTTATTTATATTTCAATTGTTCTATGTTTATCTCATTTGTGTGCATGTAGATATTGTTGATGATGGGTTATGTTCCCTAACCTATTTGATTATGCTTATGTGGGACATATTGTTATGTTGATATATGGCAATTGCATCTTATGTATACCTTTTTATAAGTTCTTTATGATATGCACTTGGATGTTTGCATTCCCTTTTTGATGGAACCATTGATAAAATATAGTGTTGTCCATTTTCCCTAATGTTTCTCAATCTCTATTTAGATGTGAATTTTGGCATTTTTGTGATGAAAACCTCCATTTTGTCTTCTCTTGTGGGGTATGTGTGACACTCTACAAAACTATACAAGATACCCAAAACAAAGCGTGCAATCAACAACTAATGAACCACATATCCAGAAAATGGGTAAAATAAAATTGATTTAAACATTGCAAACATGTTCAAAACTTTTACATATAAGTTCAACAACCTGCATACAAGCATATACCATATCAGATATTTATATATTTTTCCAGTGGATGAGGACACAAACATATTTATAAAAGATGTGATCCACATATGCATGCCAAAAATCATGTGTTGTTATACATAACATCTACAAACACATCCCATGATCGAACCTGAGAGTAAATGGATGACACTAGGACTCTAGTACTAACAAACAATGCTATCCAACCTTCGACGTCTACTGACCTCCAAGCTACTCCTCCACAATAGAACGATCCTGACTATGTTGCCGACGACCATCCTAAAAAATGTGGTGACCCACAAGGTTAGACCCATGTCCCAGGGAGAGATATAACTCTCAACGACAAATATTAATTACAATAGGTTATACAATAAGTAGATTAAACATGAATAAGAGGCTGAACAACTAAGGCAGGTTAAGCATGATTATTATAGTTAGACATCGAAACCTACATGACTAGAAGGTAGTTTAACAACATGCTTGATTAACAAGATATCTACAGAACAAGTGAAACTAATTTCATCTAAGAAGTTATGTAATACAACAACTAAGTAGTATAAGAGACAAGGGAAGGGTTAACAACCACCATGAAGCACATTTAACCCTAACATATATACTACACTGCTGGATTACATCTTTTATTAAGCCATGGGGAGAGTGAGGTATACCACTCAAACTCCAATTGACCACTACAAAGTGCTATTCAGTTCTGCACAAGATCTAGGAGCACCGACATCCTAAGATCTCCCACCCTTGGTCAGTACGAGTGAAAAGGCAGTGACATAACAATCAAGCTACTTGCAGTGACATATATTCAAGTTGCTGAATGCTGGCCCGTTCTTAATATAAAGGTAGAAAATAGCCCCAAAACCTAAGGAAAACCCATCCTTTGGGGGAGATAAGGAGCCATCGTTTGACTTGAAAGTAAGGACTAAAGCTTCCTGTACAAAAGGAAGGTCATGCAAAAGGTTAAGGGTACATCCAAGAGGATAAAATACCAAAAAACTAGCACCTGAGCTCAAAACCCTAGGTATAGATGCTACTTTTCTACTTAGAACTTCGTTTTAGAGCAGGTTCTACCACATGCAAGATAAAAGTTAGCAATAAACGTGAAGAAAGTTATATAACTCACCTCTAGGTAGAAGATGAAGATCCAGATAGAAAGAAGATTGAGCAAGAGAGGAAGAAACCCTAACTTTAAGCACTCCACACGGACAAGCAAGCTCCTTCTCCAAGAAAGGAAGCAAACCCTAGGTCAAGGAAGCAAGAAAGAGGTGTTCTTTAAGCTCTAGAGAAAGCTCTACGATGAAACACCATGAATCCAACCTGGAAGGAGGAAGGAGTTAGGAAAAAAAGCGAAATGAAGGAGAGAGGGTAGAACTTATATACTTAGGTCAAGAACAAGCAAAGGAAGCTCCACAAGCTCAAAAGGAGGGTAGATATGAACCGTAGCCACACATGCAAGGAGATCGAACACCTTCTTCTCCACCTAGACAAGGAGGGATGGGATCTAGATAGAAAGGAAGGAGGAAGGGAGTCCAAAGGGTTCATTTGCATGGAAGGGGGAAGGAATATATAGCTATGGGTGAGAGAGAAGAGAGGGTTAAGGTGTCCTACCATGTTTTCCAAGTGTCCATGGCCATAGGACATCACGTTCATGAAAGAAGTAGATTCATCGATTGTGGGACTCTGCTAGTCAATCATATTTTGGCTACCTAGGGTGGACATTGCGTTCTATGCATGGTGACCAACATTTGTTTGAATCCTAGGTCATAAGGGTGGAAACCATCATTTGAGGACCCTTCCGAGCAAACCATCGATTCAAGGAGCCTCAAGAGAGAAAACCATCATACTCAACACATATAAGGACCAACATCTAATCCAAACACCCAAGGAGAGCCATCAGATGTCACCCATGTAGGAGGACAATCGGTTGTGAGTCTCCAAGGTAATTCATCCATGAGGGAAAAACCCTAACTCAACCCTAGATAGGTGTCACCACCCAAAGCAAGGCACAATAAGGCGCCCCAAGGTACAAACAACTCACGAATCATAAGAAAACATGTGAGGAATAAAAAACATGTGACAAATTACAAGATAAATGTCTGATATGGGTAAATTGTAGAAAAGTCCAAAATAAGAACAAAATCACATAACTTGCTCAAACGGTATCCAAATTGGACCAAACTTGAAACTTAAGCTTGTCACATGATATCAAAGCATGTAAAAGGTTTAAATTAAGGTTTCAAGAACTAAATTATGATAATAAAGAATGTTCAACTATTAATCAAGGTCTAGGGTCTTACAACCATAAAGCCCTAATAAGGATTTCACCTCTGAAATCCTACGCAAACAAAGATGGTTACTTCTAATGCATCTCATCATCTAACTCCCACATGGCCTCCTCCATACCATGATGATGCAAGAAAAACTTAACTAAGACTATATCCTTCTTCTTCATCTTCTTCACTCTCCTATTCAGGATCACCACATGGCCTTCCTCATATGAAACATCCTCCTCCAACTCAACCTATACTAGCTGCAACACTCTATAGCTAAATGACACTTTCTTAGCATGGAAACATGGAAGATAAGGTACAATTTATACAACTCTAGAGGTAACTCAAGCTTGTATGCCACCTTCCGAACACGTGCCAAGATAGGGTATGGTCCCACCTATCTAGGAGCCAACTTATCCTTCCTACCAAACCTCAGCACACCTTGCCAAGGGGAAACCTTGAAGTACACATAGTCTCCAACATAGAACTCCAATAGTTTATGTTGGCATATGACTTTTGTCTATCATAGGTTGCCTTAACCTATTACTGGATCACCTTAATCTTCTATGTAGTGTGCTACATTAGCTCTCAAAATTTGATACTCTCATGTCTCGTACCAATGGAGCGGTGACTAACAATGTCTCCCAAACAAAGCTTCATACGATGCCATATCTATACTCCTCTAGTAGTTGTTGTTGTTGAAAAACTTGATCAAAGCCAGATGCACTTCCCAACTTACAAGAAACTACAAGACACAAGCCCTCAAAAGATCCTTCAAGGATGAATGGTCCTCTCTGACTGACCATCTATCTGAGGGTGGAAGGTTGTGTTGAAGCTTAGCTGTGTCCCCTTAGTTGTGTGCAAACATTCCCAAAAATTACTCTAAATTGTGTAACTATGTCATATACTATAATAACTAGAATACCATGCAAATGAACTACTTTGTTGACATATATTTGTGCCGAATTCTCTATTGTATACATCATCTTGACTGGAAGGAAGTGAGCTAACTTGGTCAACCTATAAGCTATCACCTATATGAATCATGACCTTTGGCTGTCCTCAAAAGACCAACAACAAAGTCCATGGTGATATGATCCCACTTCCAGTGAAGTATCGGTAATAGTTGTAATGTCCCTATAGGCTTCTGATGCTTAGCCTTGACCTACTGACAGACTGGACATCTAACAACGAACTCTACCACATCAAATTTCAGACCAGGACACCAATACAGATCCTTAGGTTGGGGTACATCTTTGCACTGCCAGGATGCATCACATACACCAAGGAGTGAGCCTCCTTAAGCACCATATTCCTCAAACATCAACATCTAGAACCACCATTCTATTCTAAAAGCAAACTATTTCATCATTTGTCTCGTGGAATCCATCATACTTCTTACTGCCAAAATCTAACATGATATTATGCATCATGTCATCAGTTATCTAAGCATCTCTGGTCTGCTACATCAAGGTAGGCTACCTACAACTATGCCAACAATCCTATCAATAAGGAAACCTCCAACTTCATGTTCATCTAGTGAAGCGACACCAACATGTCCCGCTTGTGATATACAAGGGCATGTAACTGTGCCTTATCTGCAGACGATGACAAAGAAGACTTCCTACTCAACGCATCGGCCACCATGTTCTCCATCCCTGGATGGTGTATATTGTGAATCATAGACCTTGATCAACTCCATCCATCTTCTCTGCCTCATGTTTAAGGTATTTGAAGGTTCTTGTGGATGGTGAAGATCTAACACTTCTCTCCATATAGATAATGCCTCTAAAACTCCAATGAATTAACCACAATTGCAAGCTCTAGGTCATGTATCAGGTAGTTCTCCTCGTGTTTCTTAAGCTGTCACAAAGCAAAAGAAATCATGTTCTTGTCCTACATTAGTAGGCATCCCAAGCCATTCTTCAAAGCATCATAGAAGACAATATAACCTTTCCCTTGCCCTGGAAACAGTAACAATGGAGCACTGGTCAACTTCTCCTTCAACAACTAGAGAAAACACTAACACTTGTCATCCTAGATAAAAGGAACACCCTTCCTGGTTAGCTTTGTTAGGGATAATGCTATGGAACTAAAGTTCTTTATGAACTTCCTATAGTAACTTGCCAAACCAAGAAAACTTTAGACTTATGTCAATGTCTTGGGTTGCTCCCACTCTAGTACTGACTGTACCTTCTTCATATCTACAAAAACACCCTTTAGAGATATGACATGCCCTAGACCTCAGTGAACCAGAACTCACACTTGCTGAAATTAGCATGTAACCTATATTGCCTCAACAACGTCAACGCCTGGCGTAGGTGCTGCTCATGCTACTGACTATCCCTAGAGTATATCAAGATGTCATCGACGAACACAACCACAAATTGATCCAAATATGTCCTGAACACCCTGTTCATCAAATCCATAAAAGTTGTTGGTGCGTTGGTTAACCCAAACGACATAACCACAAACTCGTAATGACCATGCCTAGTCCTAAAAGATTACTTGGGCATGTCATCCGCCTTAACACTCAAATGGTGGTAAGTTGACCTCAGTTCTATCTTTGAGAACATTGTAGAACCTCTCAACTAGACAAAAGATCATCTATCCTTGACAAAGGGTACTTGTTCTTTATTGTGACCTTGTTCAACTGGAGATAGTCTATACCTAGCCTCATAGAACCATCCTTATTCTTCACAAACAACATGGGAGAACCCCAATGGGAAGTTCTCGGTCTAACAAACCCCATATCTAACAACTCTTGCAATGACTTTTTCAACTCCTACATCTCTATTGGTGCAATCCTATAAGGTGCTTGTGCTATGGGTTGTGTTCTAGGAACAAGATTGATTTTAAAATCAATCTCTCTAGGTGGAGGAACAATAGGAAACTCCTAGGGAAAGACATCCTCAAACTCTCACATAAGTGGAACCTCCTAGATTCTAGGAATCCTCCTCTTAGAATCCACAACATGAGACAAGAAATCCTTACACCCATGTCTCATCAGAGTCTCTACTACCATAACCAACACCAAACATGTAGGAAGAATCTTCCTATCACCTTGGAAGATCCAAGAAACATCTACATCATAGAAAGTCACCACCTTGGAACTACATTTTAAAACAACCATGTACTTCTCCAAGGATCAAATTGAATCCATACATGTCAAGTGGCATACATTCCACTTGAGTGTTGCATTTTGAGAAAGAACGAACACAAGACGGACACACCTCCCGCAACTCGTCGGAACCAATTAAAGGGCTTTCTAGAAGTAGACTATTAGATATACTACAAACAAGTATATTAAAAATGTGTATCACCTCTCTAGTGATAAAAGAGTACTTTACACCCTGGTCAACCAAAATAGATAAAAAAGAAGAGGTAGACAAATCAAAATGAAAAAGTTCGATTTGACCTGTCACAACTTGTGGATTGACCAATCCCTCCGGTTGACTCATAGTATAGAATCTAGCCATTGCCTGTTGTCATCCACATCCTCGGTCTGTTGGCCCATAAAATTCTACTCGTGATGCATGACCATGTCCTATACCTCCACAACTGCTATACTTCTACTGCTGAAAACCTCTTTGACTCTGCCCCAGTTTTTTAGTCACTTGATCATTATTCACAGGGCATTTCCACTTCCCATGCCTAACTTGTCCACACTTGTAGCAACTCCTAAAGGCATATTGTGTCCTAGATAACCTTGTCATGGATATTAACACTAACGTCACTACTATAGAAATGGCTTATAACGTCACATTTATAGGCGTCGGTTGCATACATGAAACTGATGCTGAAACCATACAACGTCGGTTGAATACACAAACCAGCATCTATCTATGAAGAGCAGCCAGATACACATATCACTTTTTATTTAGTATTGGTTCCTCAATAACCAACCGACGCCTAAAATCGACTGCCAAATACAAATTTTCCAGCGAAAAAAATTACCTCGAAAATTTATCATACGACGTCACTTTTTAGCTAATCAATCGATGACTAATGGTTGTTTGTGAGACAGAAATTGGGCCCATTGTTATCGTCAGTTTTCTTTCAATAACCGACGCCAATGTGTTTTCTCGCACTGTCCCCGCGAAAATTTTCACCCCCCTTGGACGTCGGGTTTTTACGGAACTCGACATTGCTAGTTTTAAGTGTCGTATGTTTTGAATAACCAACACCTATTGTTAACTTAATACACCCACGTGAGCCAGGCTCTTCCCCCTTTCTCTATTTCATCGACTCCATGCTTAGGTCTGGCGATCGATTCCCTTCTCCAGCGATCGATTCCCTACTTCGGCCACTTCTCACTGCTCCTCTACTCGCTGCCGCCGCCACCGTTTGTTGCTCCAGCCGCCGCCATTAGTTTCTTTGGCCGCCGTCATTCGTTTCTCTAACTTCTCCTCTGCTCGCTGCTGCCTGCTTCTGCTCGCCTTCTCATGCTCGCTGCCGACTGCCTACTTGTTGCTCCTGGTCTCCACCGCCACCGTGAAGGTACCATTCTTCCTCCTCTTCTTCCTCCGCCGCCGTCGAGGTACCCTTCTTCCTCCTCCTCTTCCTCTAGGGTATTCCTACATATGTCAGTAGTAGCATCTGCTAGCCAGGCTTGGCTTCTCTCTGTTGGTTAAACCCTTGATGACAACTTCAGATAGGTGCTTTATATGCTTTAACCCTAATTAACACCAAAAGTGGATGAACATATATGTTCATGCTTAATATGATGCAGTAAGACATTGAATGATAGGTAGCGATGGTGAAATTCATTCCACCTTGTGTTACTTTCATATGATAATTTAGTTCAACCCTTTTATTAATCACAACTTTGGAATAATCAATATGTAATTCAACCCTTTTGTTAATCACAACCTTAGAATAATCAATCAATCTATCTTTTGTCTTATATATTAGTTATTGTTTTTTTACCTTAATTAGTCGATTCTTAGATACATTGTCTTTTGGGATTAATTTTGAACTATAAGATCCATCCACTTTTAGGTAGTGATTATTGTACGTTGGTTAAGGTAAACTCTAGTGATTTCACCCCTAGTAAATTTGCATGTGCAATATCACACATGTGACTATTATATGACTATATATTATTGCATAACTATATGGGAAATTACATGTGAATACTCTTTGTTAACCTAATTGAGACATATTACCCTACAAACCCTATCTTATATAATTTGTTGACTTATTTGAGTGTTTCATCCTAAACTTGATCTGATGAAAACACATGTATTGAGATTTTTATTTGAATGGCGATTCAAAACCCAGGCCATGGTTACCCGGAAGATGATGGGTGATAGGTTGTGGATATGGTGGGTGGATGCAACGTAGGGCCGCAGAAAGAGCCAAAGAGGACGGGAAACATATCAGTTTGTCCCCTAGTCAAATCATATCCAGACCTGCACAAAGATTAGACCAAGATTTTAAACCATCGCTCATCCATCCATGCCCGTCCGTCATGGAGTTTGTGAAATCTAAAGAAGAGAATGAAGCCTACCAAAGTTTCCTCCACTAATATGTTTTTATGAATAACCTCTGCTCATGCTAGTTGTATGTTTGAATAAGGGTAAATGCTGATAAGGATATTACAATGGAAAAATGTTAAGAGTTGTTATCGTTATAACAATCTAGAAAAATGTTGCTTTTATTATATATTGGGCATGCTACTTAATTTTCTATGGTATAGCTACCATGAGTATTGTTACAAATATCTATATATTAGGTTAAGGACATGTTTCTGTTGTGACATGTTGAGTTTTTTGCTATGTTATACCCACCATGATTTGTGTTATAAAATAATACATTGATTAATTTAGGAAGAATTGATATGTTTTATGGCTGTCCACAAGTGTTTTTATAAGAAAATTGTGTGTTGAATGGGGTTGTGAACAAGGGACTGGTGTTATATTATGTTGGCTGAGAAACTCGTCCAAGATTTACTCATTAGGAGTAAATCTTAGATAGTCCCCAATTTGGTACTGTTCTTGAACACTTAATCTCACTTAGGATGTAAGTGTATAAAGTATATTGGGTTTTCAAGAAAATTTTGGCAGCATTTCCCTGTTTTTTCTCTAAGTACATATGTACTTGGAGAACAGCGGGGAAATGCTACCAAACTTTTCTTGAAAACCCAATACACATTATACACTTACTAGTGAGATTAGGTGTTCAAGAATGGGATAGGTGGTACACATTTATTATGTATTAGACCTTAAACCCTAAAGTTTTAACCATAAACCCTAATCTTTAAACCCTAGGCCCTAATCTTGTTCTAATATATACTTGTTTTCTCTTTGAGCATAGAATGGATAGATCATGGATGTCCATTCCAAATCGCTGCACCCTAGAGTTTATTTCTGGTCTTGATCAGTTTATTAGATTTGCTGAGGAACATAGGAAACAACCTGGAGATAGGTTCTACTGTCCATGTAGGCATTGTGGTAACAACTTGAAAGTCAGCACTGGTGATGAAATCAAAAGTCATGTCATGTGCAATGGGATTGTACAAGGCTATACAGAATGGCACTGGCATGGAGAGATTTCAAACCTAAAATCAGTGGATGTCGATAGTAGTTCTTGTGTGGAAGAAGAAATTGCCTCCAATGACATAGATGTGAATGAACCACTTCCACTAGACATCGTTGATGCGATGCTGGATAGTTTTGGGGTAGAGCACATTGATCCATCTCCCATGTTTAGAAACATTGTGCATGATGCTGAGATACCATTATACATAGGTTGTAAGTTGACGAAGCTTAGAAATGTGTTGAGATTGTATAAGCTGAAAGCTAACAATAGATGGAGCGAAAAAAGCTTCACGTCATTGTTGTCTTTGTTGAAAGAAATTCTTCCTGAAGGAAATGAGCTACCAATCTCAACATACCGGTTAAAGACATTGTTGTTCCCAATGGGAATGGAGGCCAAGAAGATACACACATGCCCGAATGATTGTGTATTATTTCAAAAGGACTATGTGGATTTGAAAGATTGTCCCAAATGTGTGTGTCAAGGTATAAATTGATGACTTTGGGGGAGTCCAAAACTGGTTCTCCTGCCAAGGTGATGTGGTATCTACCTATAATACCACAATTTCAATGCTTGTTTTCCAATCTGATAGATGCGAAGAATTTGAGGTTGCATGCAGATGTTAAGAAAAATAATGATGGGATCCTACAACATGTTTCTGATTCCCCACAGTGGAAGAAGATTGATTTATTGTACCCTGAATTCGGTGAAAAGTCAGGAATCTAAGACTTGGGCTTTGTACAAATGGGATGAATCTGTACGAGACATTGAGCAGCCAACATAGCACTTGGCTAGTTATGCTTGTGATATACAATCTTCCTCCCTGGTTGTGTACAAAAAATAAGTATGTTATGTTGTCGTTGTTGATATCGGGCCCTAAACAACCTGGAAATGATATCGATGTTTATCTTGAACCTATGATTGATAAATTGAAGAAACTCTGGGGTGAAGGTGTGATGACCAATGATGCTTCACAAAGAGAGACATTTTGTTTGCACACTATGTTGTTTTGCACTATGAATGACTTTCCAGCATATGGGAATTTGTTTGGATATAGCGTCAAAGGATCTAAAACATTGCCTATATGTGAAGAGAACACTGATTCAATACAACTAAAACATAGAGGAAAGACTGTATATATCTTGGTCATCAAAGGTTTCTTCCAAAATTCCATCCATATTGTAGGTTGCATAAAGCATTTAATGGACGGAATGAGGAACAAAGTGCGCCTAAACCTATATCAGGGGAGGATGTTTATGAAAGAGTAAAAGACTTTGCCAATGAATTTGGTAAGAGATCACAATGTACGATGGCCACATGGAGTGACAAATCTTATTCAAGAAGAAGTCAATATTTTGGGATCTTTCTTATTGGAGTTCTTTGGCAGTCAAGCATTGTATCGATGTCATGCACGTTGAGAAAAATGTCTGTGATAGCGTCATCGGTACTCTGTTGAATATATCAGGTAAGACTAAAGATGGGATAAAATCCAGAATGGACCTACGTGATATGGGAATAAGGACATAATTAACATAAGTAGTTAGTAGCGATCGGAGAACATACTTACCTCCCGCTTATTACACGTTGTCGAGAAAGGAGAAGAAAGCTTTTTGTGAATGCTTGGTAAATGTTAAGGTGGTTAACTATCCAACATCCGTACATTGGTATCAATGAAAGATCTGAAGTTGATAGGTCTTAAATCTCATGGTTGTCACACTCTAATGCAATAAATATTGCCAGTGGCAATTCAATCTATGTTGCCAAAGCCTGTAAGGTTTGCAATCACCAGACTTTGTTTCTTTTTCAATAGTCTGTGCATCAAAGTTATTGACCCTGATACTCTCGATAAATTGCAAAGACAAGTGGTTGTTACCCTATGTCAGCTTGAGATGTATTTTCCTCCTTCGTTCTTTGATATCATGGTACATCTTGTTGTCCACTTGACCAGGGAAGTGAAAATGTTGGGACCAGTTTTCTTACATTGGATGTATCCCTTTGAACGATACATGAGTGTTTTTGAAGGTGATGTTCGAAACCGTTATTGTCCTGAAGGGAGTATTATTGAGGGTTATGTGGCGAGAGAGGTTATGGATTTTTGCATTAACTTTCTGAGTGCTAATGACAGTCCTGTTAATGACAAGAATATTGAGGAGCATTTTGGCAAAGGAATTTTGGGATCGTGGATGAAAGTAATCAGCTGTGAGCAGTTGGAACAAGGTCACTTGTATATTTTACACAACACCGATGAAGTGAGTGCTTATATCGAGGAACATACCAATTTCATCAAGAGACAATATCCTCGAGCCAATTCAATGTGGCTTGCTAGAGAGCGTAACAAGACATTTATTAAGTGGTTTGAAGATAAAGTCTTACATCAACTATCTCAAACACCAGATAATCTTATTGAAACTATCAAAAGCCTCGCCTTTAAACCAAAATTGAATGTTATGTCTTATGAAGGGTTTGACATAAATAGATTCTCATATTACACAAAGCGTCAAGATGATAAAAGTTTCGTCCAAAACAGTGGGGTCACCCTTCAAGCGTCTTCATTGTTTTTTGCAAGTGCAAAGGATAAGAGTCCACGTAAAGCTAAAATGTCATATTACAGTGTCATTGAAGACATATGGGAGTTTGACTATGTAGATTTCAGAATTCTACTCTTTAAATGTAATTGGGTTGATAACACAAAAGGAGTTATAGTGGATGAATTAGGTTTCACATTAGTGAACTTTGAAAAGATTGGCGAGAAGGGTGCACCATTCATATTGGCATCACAGGCAAAACAAGTATTTATCGATGATCCTGCAAATGATAAACAGTTAGTTGTTCTTCATGGTAAAAGACAGTTCATTGGAGATCCTATAGATGAAGAAGAGTACTATGATAAATATGATGACTCCAGTCCATTCTCAATTGGGTTGTGAACACCACCAAATATTGAAGCTAATGATGACTTGTATGTGCACGAAGATCACAATGAAGGATTGTTAATTGATAAAAGATTGCAATATTAGAGGCATGCATGTTTATATTTTTTTATATGTTTTATTTTTCTGAATGTGAACTTTACAATGTGAATTACTTTACAATGTGAATGTGAACTTTACAATGTGAACTTTACAATGTTAATGTGAATTTTCAGATGGTTGAGCATTCTCCTGATGACCATGTTGATGATTACTATGAGGATGAGGACGTCAATGCGCCGCCTCACAACGTAATTTTTAAAAATATATCCCTGAGGTTTCTATCTATATGTTCATTTATAGTTATATCTTGTACGTGTGTTTATTTGTCAAATTTTAGGTTGGTGATGTACCCCCTGAAGAAATTGGGGCACTTGATGAGCAGCAAAAAAAAATTGAGAAAGTGAGGGGAATCAAAATGATGAACACATTACTATACCAAAGGGGCAATGGATCCAAACTAGTTGTGGATTTCGATCATGTAGGAAATCCAGTTGGAGTGAACCACAACTCATTTATTTCAAATCTTGGGGTTTTTACTCACAACCATTGTAGTCCTATTTTTGAATCCTGGCATAAAGTTCCTAAGGGGCAGAAAGACTTAATATGGAAGGAACTATGCGTGAGTTATTATTATTTGCAATTTTATTTTTGTAGATTACTATTTTTTGGACACTAGTTAATAGAAATTCTATTTTGCAGAGTATATTTGATCTGGATGAAAAGCTGCATCGTAAATGTGTGATGCAACGCTGTGGGAGGGTCCTAAGGAACTATAGGACAAATCTCACCCGAGATTACATACACGATGCTGAGAAGAGGGTCTTGATTGATTTCCAATTCTAGACATTGATCACTTTTTGACTAACTCTACACTAATAATTTTTGTTTGTATTCTCTTTAAAAAATTAATTTAGGTAAAAGATAGCCACTGAGCAATGGAACTACTTGGACACCAAAGATTGGGAGGACTTTGTTACCCAAAGAAAAATAGATGAATTCAAGGTATTAAGTGCCACTCCCAATTTAATTAATATAGGTTCTTATGTATTCACCTATTCAAGACTAACCTTTAGTGTTACTAACCAAATCAATGTGCTTACTAACAAGGCTATCAGCGATTCTCAAAGAGCAAGGCGTGCACTGAATGTGCATGACCACACAATGGGTCCAAGAGGCTATGCAGGCATTCACCAAAGACTATAGGTTGAGTCTACTGCTCAGTCTGCTGCTACTCAGGAGTCCTCTACTATTGGTCCCGCACCTCTGCCTCGCCATGCTATGTGGATAGCTGGGAGGCAAAACAAGAAGGGAGATATAACGAAGCCCACAACTACTGAGGCGGCTGCAAAAATTGTAAAATTCAACTCTGAGAGCAATCGATCGATATTGAATTATTGTTATGTTTACTTACCAATTTCTATTGATGATGATTAGCGGGAGCTGCACGAGCAGAGGAAGGAAGGCAAGTTCATCCCTGAGGACACAAGGGATGAATTGACAGTTGCTCTGGGTAACCCATAACATACTAGATGTGTTAGGGGTGCAGGCGCTGGTGTGGGCATCAAAGCATTCTTTGGGCCATCCCAGTGCAAACCTGTCCCAAAAGCGGGAATTTCACAAGTTGAGATAACCTATTCTTTTTTTAGAATGTTATTGTGAAAGGGAATTCTATAATCGACTATGTTTCTTTTATCCATGTATAGGTAGATGAATTAATTGAGAGGAAAGTCCAAGAATCAATGGTGAAGTGGCAGGCATCTCAGACGGCCACTCAGACGGTACCTTTGACGTGCCGCACTTCTATTACTCCTACTACAGAGGTTGGGAGTAATCCTATAACCCACCACCTAGCACATCCTCTGTAAGTATTTTTATGACATAGTAGCTAGTCTTTTCAAGATGATATGTTTATGTATAGTATATAACATTCTTTACGTAAATTTGTAGGGGTTGAAGCCATGCCGTCTAAAAAGTAAAGAATATATCATTGAAGAGGCACATGCTTACCCAGACCTTCTAGGAGAGATGTTTCATGGGACTCCAGTACCAGCTGGTGCGGTTCGTATGAGCCCGATACATATACTCCCAGATTGGAAGGATCTTCAACTGCCATATGCCCACCCAGATTCTGAAATGCTTGGTGAGGCAGAAGGTGGAGTGATAATGTAGCCCAAAGTGGATGTCTTCTATACTAATATTGTATGGTAAATTTACATTACGTTAATTTGTTAGTGTGTATATATGAGTCAATTGATCTAAAATTATATATATAGGTCAAAAAGACGACACCTGCTACATCTCGGCCTCCACGTCCACCTCCTCAACTACCAAGTTGGCTTCCAAGGGACCTACATGCCTCGTTAGGTCCTAATTGTAGGGGTATGGCAGTATGGATCGGTGAACATGATCAAAATTTCCCTATAAATGTTACAATTCCGGTGGATGCTGCATGTCAATCATATGATAACAATCTATTTATACAAGTTTTTGCATATGTATTAATGCATAGGTATTAATGCAGGTCAATCATATGAAAACAAGCTATTTTTACAAGATATTTTGGAGTTGTTTTGTTATGTTTGGCTGAACAC
The DNA here is from genome assembly GCA_963693085.1 of Alisma plantago-aquatica. Classification (NCBI taxonomy): domain Eukaryota; kingdom Viridiplantae; phylum Streptophyta; class Magnoliopsida; order Alismatales; family Alismataceae; genus Alisma; species Alisma plantago-aquatica. Next base: position 249,012,507 of record OY856413.1, on the reverse strand, counting down.
ATCTATGATAGAGGTGTGGATATGTTGAGATCTTATTTATACATCCATATACCTTGTTTTATATACGGTGATCTGGTTTCTTATATATTAATGCATACGTGTTACATATTTTACAACCACTTACACACGATATGTATAGAGTTTTCATTTTCCCATGTGGGATTTTTGGTTCCATCTTTGATTAGTCTTGTAGAAACAAAACCTTCTTCAGTTACCTCATACTGCTGTGATGCTTTTGAATATTTTAGTAAAAATAAGAAGACGGTGATAATAGTTCCATTTAATGTCGAGTAAGTTTACTTTGCTTATAATTTGGACTTAAGAAAATTACATTTTTATTGTGGATTTTGAGTTATTAGTTTTTAACTTTCTTACCTGTAGTGTTAGGCATTGGGAGTTACTAGTTATTGTCCCCAAGACATTCACTGTCTATTATCTAGATCCTGCGGGGAATGAATTGAATACATTATATGGACACACAATAAAAAGGCCATTATTCTCATGAGAAATATTTCATATATTTATATTTGTTAACATCTATTATTACATTACTATTTAATTATGCAATTTAATGTGTTACATTAACATGTAGGGCTTTACTAGAGTTCAAAAAAGCTAGTGGAAAGGTCCCCAGGAAAAAGAATCAGCCACTAGTTTGGGAGAATGTGAAAGTAATTTCCCAACTCCAATGTATATATTATTTATGTGAACTGTGCTTATTTGTGTTTTGAACATTTTGTATGTTTCAATTTATAGTGTGCTACACAAGACAACGGCTGGGCATGTGCCTACTATGTGATGCGATTTATGGACCTAATCATCAAATATATTGTAATGGAAATCGATACAATATAGAAGGTATTATATATAGTGTCATTAGATAATATGAGATATATCAATCTTATTATATTTATTAATTATATATATACGTCATTCTCTTTGCAGGTGTTTAAAACTGACTTCGGCACGTGTGGAAAGTTATTAGATGTACATACTCCCTATACGAGGGAGGAATTAGATATTGTAAGAGAAGAATGGGAAAAAGCCCGACAAAGAGTGGAAAATTTTAAATATAATTGGGACAATGATGACAATGATGATGATGATGAATAAAGAATGATATTTCTAAACTTTGTTCTCATAATTATTTTTGTGTGAATGTGAATGACTTTTTCTGAATTGTCATATGTGTGAATGTGAATGACTTTTTCTGATCAATACATGAATATCTGAATGTGAAAAGAGATGAAATGAATGGAACTGAATGTGAATGTAAATGACTTTGCATGTTTCTACATGTATCTAATAAATACATGTATCTAAATGTGAATTACTTTGTAGGTTTGTGGCCTGTTGTTGGCTGATATCAATGGATGATGTAAACATGCAGTTCAGAACTAAATTGTAGGTTCTCTATCCTGTGACCAGCCATACAGCAGGCCTACAAACTAATAAGAAAAAAAATCAGAACATAGGCGTTGGTTATTTATATAAAACGGACAACAAAGACATACAGCGTCATTTATTAGCAAAAAATGGACGTCTCTTCCATGGCTGGCGTCGGTTATCTATAAGAACCAACACCTATAGTGGCCAGGTACCACGACTGTGTTGGGAATCACGGCCGTGCTGGCAGGGATATGGCGTCAGTTATTGTTTAATAACTGACGTGTTTAACCATGATATAGTGTCGGTTTTCTGTACTAACTGACGCTTATAGTTCCCTTGTTGGCGTGTTTTCGGTGGAGGGAAGTGTTATGGCGTCGGTGTTTGTTTAATAACTGACGTATTTGACCATGATATAGTGTCGGTTTTCGTTAAGAATCGACGCCTATAGTCTCCTTGGTGGCACGTTTTCGGTGGCGGGAAGGGTTATGACATCGGTTAGAAACCGACACTGAAGGTGTCAACTTTTAGCGGCATCCACTTGGGTGTCGCTTGAAAATCGACGCTAAAGGCTCTAAATAACTAACGCCAAAAGCCTTTTCTATAGTAGTGACTCTATGATCCAACTGGAGGAAAATTGCAACTTCTACCTTACTCAGAGATTACTATAACTGCACTCCCATTCTTGGATAAAAAAAAGCTAATATCTATTGTGACTGGTGGTACTATCCAAAAATGAACCATGGATTATTGAAGCAACCAGACGACTGGCCCTGAAATTGAGTTGGCCTCTTCTTAGCATTGGCTTCATGTTTCTCAATGGTAGACCTCTCAATCCGCTGTACTGACTCCACAAAGGTGGAAAACCTCTCCCTCTTCTCCAAAGCACTAGTCCTCATGGACAGTTATGAGCTCAGACCCTTCTCAAACATGTGGATCCTCTCCTTCTCCATCGCTACCATGTGAGGATAGAACCCCAACATCTCCATAAACTTCACCTCGTACTCATTAATGGTCATCGATCCTTGGCGCAACTTATCAAACTATGATATCTTCTCATCAAGGTATGTCTCATGGAATTATCATCTCACAAACTACCACCAAAACTCCTCCCAACCTATCACAACTCTAGGTCTCTTCTCCTCCTCTATGGCCCACTAATGGGCAGTGCTACCCTTTAACATGTAAATCACATGCTTCACCTTGTCCTCTTCTAGGATATTGAGGATCTTGAAAGCCTTCTCAAGTTCCGTTAGCCACATATCCGCATTAGCTGGCTCCTTAATACCCACATACTCGATCACTCCAACACGTCTCATCCTCTCGAACGTCTTCTCGGAACCTTGTGATTCCGCATTGGGAACAACTACCCTAGATTTTGGTACATGTGATCTATCCTCTAATTGCAAAATCATGGCCATGTGTTATCCAAACATCGACTAGAACACTTGATTGGCCATGGTTGCCAGGTCAAACTGAGGCATCGCGGGTTGCTCTGGACCCATCTCAGGCACTTACTATTGTGTTTCGGCCTCCTTCCGCGACCTCCTAGCATGACAAAGCTACTCTCGACATGTTCTTCATGTTCTCTAGACATATTTGCATAAGAAAAAGCTACGATCTAATATGTTGGATAACGTAAGAAAAACACAAACCTAAGTCATATGTCCCTGTAGACTCAGCAAACCAAAAGCTCTGACACCAAGCTAAAATGTGAAACACTGCCACACTAAATGAGATGACCCAAAACAAAGTGTGTGATTGATACCTAGTTAACCAAATAGCCACAAAATGAGTAAATTCATACTAATTTAAACATTGCAAACATGTCCAGAAACTTTTACACATAAGTTCATCAACCTGCATACAAGCATATACCATATCAGGCATTTACATATCTATCCAGAGGTTGTGGCCACAATCCTATATGTAAAAGATGTGATCCACTTATACATACTATATATATAACCATTGACATACTGCCAAAAACAATATATCATTATATAGATCATCTACAAACCCATCCCATGGCCAAACTTGAGAGTATAGGGACGACACTAGGACTCTACTACTAACAACCACTACTATCCAACCTTTGGCATCTACCGATCTCCAAGTTGCTCCTCCTCTTCAGCACGATCCTAACCATGTTGTTGATGACCACATAACAAGATGTGGTGACCCACGAGGTGAGACACATGTCCCAGGGAGAGATATAACTCTCATTGACGAATATTGATCACAGTAGGTTATATAATAAGTAGATTAAATAGGAATAACATGCTAAACAACTAAAGTAGGTTAAGAATGATTAGTATAGTTAGACATAGCAACCTACATGACTAGTAAGTAGTTTAATATCAATCTTGATTAACAAGATATCTAATGAGTATGTAACACTAATATCAAATAAGCAGTTACATAATACAACAACTAAGTAGTATAAGAGACAAGGAAAGGGTTGATAACAAATGTGAGGTGCATTTAACTCTAATAGATATACTACACTGTTGTAATATGTCTTTTATTAAGCCCTAGGAGAGTGAGGTATACCACTCAAACTCCAACTGACCACTGGGAAGCACTATTCGATTTCATACAAGATCTAGGAGTACCGACATCCTAAGATCTCCCATCCCCAGTCAGTATAAGTGAAAAGGTAGTGACATAATAGTCAAGCTAGTTGTAGTGACATGTAATCAAGCTGTTAAACACTAGCCCATCCTTAGTATAACGGTCATGGCGCCCAAAACCAGGGTATATACTACCCTATCATCTGAGGTACAACCACAACTTTCCTCAATAACACCACATATACAAATACTCAAATTGAGGTATGACTGCAACCATCCTCCATAACCATGGGATCTTGATGTCAAGGATGTGCACTCCCTACACCCAACATACTCAAAAGTATGTGCTCCAAGTTTCCCTGAGGAATACTCATTTCCCCATTTAGCAAGTCATGATACTGAATGGTTCTATGACTCATGGCACTACATGATTACAATTTCACTTGATTGTTTATGTCAATTGGGTGAATTAAGGATGAATCAAACAAGTGAACATACAAATCCTAATTTATTTCTAGCAACCATTGATGCATAGTAACTTCAAAAGATATAAAATGTATGAGGTATAATTCTTGCCATACCACCACATAATAACACTTCTTGTCCCATAAGCAAGAGGGTTACAACAACATTAGGCCTCAACCATGCCCAAGGGTCATTAAGATCATCACATCATAAACACATACAAGAACATCATTATCTTTCCATCCCTTACCAAAGGCTCAACCAACCATCAACATACTTGTGATACACATGTTAAACATAACCTTGCATGACAGAGCTATGATGTTCCTACAACAACACACTAGGGTTAGGTTCAACAAGGTAGATCAAGTAGGACTAACTGTCATAACTAGTTGTATTATGGTTGCGCATTAGCTCATTTTGTGTCCATCTATTTTCATTCATATGAGGGCAAAGGTAAGACTATAGAGTTAAGGGCATAACACCATTGATTCTAGGGGCAAAGGTAAGACTATATAGTTAAGGGCATAACATCATCGATTCTACATGTTGAAAACCAAAACATCATACCATGGGAATCACCCAAAAACCATCAGATATTAAGTAGGTAAAACCATTGGTTGTACATAAGTTAAACTGTGGACAAATCACCTAGGGAAATCATCGATTTGTTACCTAGATGAGTCACCAACTTAACCTAGTCAAGCCGTCATTTGACACCACAAGGAAGACCATTCGGGTGGAAACATAAGAAGCACCATCAGTTGCTGAGTCAAAGGACACCATCAGGTGTAACACCTAGGTCCACCATCGGTTGTGACACCTAGGTTCACCAATGGTTGTGGGGTACATGAATACAATCAAATCATGAAGTATGAACCTCCATTGGTTGACACCATCAGGTGTTGAAATAGTATCGTCATCAGTTGATGACCATAGGTCAGAGAGACCATTGAATCTTGGAGTCAGAATATCCACTAATTGATGGACTAGTGGGGACATCAAGTGTTGGACCTAGAGGATCCATTGTTTGTTATCAACAGATGGTGAAACAAGTCAAAAACCAAATTGGAACCATCATTTGGTGGAAGGAAAGAAACCATCAGTTGAAGCCACCACAAGAACACTAAGGTCATTATTTCTAGAGCACAAAAAGTCCAAAATAGAACTTAAGTCATGACCATAGGTTGGCATGAGAAACACCAGCAAAACAACACTAAAAGCAAGTCCACTAGTTCTAGCAAAAAGGCAAACCATCGAGTTATGCACAAGGCAGAAAACAACCCTAAAACCTAAGGAAAACCCATCATTTAGGGGAGATCAAGAGCCATCATTTGATTTGCAAGCAAGTAATAAATCTTCCTCTACTAAAGGAAGGTCAGGTACTAGGTTAAGGGTGCATCCAAGAGGATAAACTATTAAGGAATTAGCACCTAAGCTCAACACCCTAGGTAAAGATGCTACTTTTCTACTTATAACTTTGTTTAAGAGCAGAATCTAGCACATGCAAGCTACAAGTAAGAAATAAACGTGAAGAAAGTTATATTACTTGCATATAGGAAGAAGATGAAGCTCCAAATTGCAAGGAATCTTAACAAAGAGAGGAAGAAACCCCGACTTTAAGCACTCCACATGGCCAAGCAAGCTCCTTCTCCAAGAAAGGAAGCAAACCCTAGGTCAAGGAAGCAAGAAAGAGATGTTCTTCAAGATCTACCATGAAACACCATGACTCTGACCTAGAAGGAGGAAGGAGGTAGGACAGAGAGATAAATGAAGGAAACAAGGGAGAACTTACATGCTTAGGTCAATAACAAGCAAAGGAAGCTCCACAAACTTAAAAGGTGGGTAGATATGAACCCTAGCCACACATGCAAGGAGATCGACCACCTTCTTATACCTTGGGCACCATATTCTACACCTAGATAAGGAGGGACGAGCTCTACATAGAAAGGAAGGAGGAAGCGAGTCCATAGGGTTCATTTGCATGGAAGGGGGGAGGTTTATATAGCTATGGATGAGAGAGAAGAGAGGTTTTAGGTTTCCTACCATGTTTGCCAAGTGTTCATGGCCATAGGACATCACGTCCATTCAAGAAGAATCTCCATAGGTTGTGGGAGTCTGCTGGTCCATTGGATCTTAGCTACCATGGGTGGCCATCGAGTTCCATGCATGGTGACCATCATTTGTTGGAACCCTAGGTCACAACGGTAGATGCCATCGTTTGAGCACCCTTCCAAGAAAACCATCAATCCAAGGAACCTAGAGAGAGAAAACCATCGACCTTAACACATATAAGGACCAGACAAAGGATCCTAAACCCAAGTAGAGTCATCGGATGTCACCCATCTAGGATGACCTTCAGTTGTGAGTCTCCAAGGTAGTTCATCCATGAGGGCAAAACCCTAACTCAACCCTAGAAAGGTGTCACAACCAAAGCATGGTACAACTAGGTGAACCAAGGTACAACCAACTGAAGAATGATAAGAGAACACGTGAGGAACAAACAAATGTGACATATTACAAGATAAGCCTCAGATATAGGTAAATTGCAGAAAAGTCCAGAACAAGCATAAAATCACATAACTTGCCCAAACAATGTCCAAACTGGACTAAACTTGAAACTTAAGCTTGTCTCATGATATCAAAGCACCTCAAAGGTGTACATTATTGTTTTAAGAACTTAATTATGATAAAAAATAATGTTCAAATATTAAACAAGGTCTAGGGTCTTACACTATGCTTCCAACCCCTTAGGTGAAGAACATGGTGGACATGACATGATGTCATGGGCCTGACTTAGTGGAGATGACTCTTGGGACATAGAATTGAGATAGTTTGGGCTTCCCTATCTCAAGATGTTGAAGTTCTTTCCTTCTTGTAAACCTTATGTGGGAGATTATTATGTAATCTTGGAAAATGGGATATCGTCATGACACTTATTTCTGTTGCTATACTTTGGTCTTATGGCATCCATTTATGAAAAATCAAAATAAATGTAATTCATCCAATTGTGAAAAAATTATGAATGTTTTTTATGAATGTTGACTCTTATTTAATTCATTGAGGAGTGGATCCCCTATTTGGTCGCACTCTTTACAATATGGTATCAAAGCCACAATACTCAGATTTTGAGTATTTCAATCTCCTCTCCCTTAGGTTTCCTATCTCTTCCCATAAATTCCTTATATGGCCCTTACCTTATGTGAAAATACTAGATGATATGTTTACTCTAGAAGAGATGAAAAATGAAGGATATTTTTATAGGGCAAAGTACATATGAAGATCTTAAGTTGTTGACCTTGATGTGATGAAACTTTAGTTGCTCATACCCTATGATGTAAGTTGGTTATAGCATTTTCCTTGGATGTTATGACGTTTGACTTGAGGAATAAGTTATATTATGTGGATGTTGAAGTAGAATGATCATGAGATATTAAATGGGAACTTTTGACTTTTCTATCGCATTGATTTTAGGTCCTATATCCAGTTTTACGTCACAAAGTTTTTCCATCAAATTATTTTTATTATAATATATATGTATAAAATAAAATTTTCTCTGAATTTGTTTGATATTTTCTTGAACTAAGTCATGATGAAGAAAGGGATGAAGCTTTCTAGGGAACCCATAGAATTTGAAATCTTCAAACCAAGTTTGAGTGTGGAGTGATGGCTAGGAAAAGTGTGGCTTGTGGTAAAGGTTTAGTTGACCGATCATCTTTGCACCCTATGAAGTTTTGGACACTCATGTGAATATTATGGTTGTTAGGTCAGAAAAATAAGGACCTAAAACTGAACTCTATGTGGATAAGACATTTTAGTTGTATGCATGACCTATAAACAAAATAAAAACCTAAAGAGTTCACAGCTAAAAGATACATCAATAACCCTAATACTTTTAGTGTTGTGTAGTTTGACTTATTATGTTGAACCTTTTAAGGGGTGAGAGAGTAATTGGCGATATTATATGGATGATTTGATTTCGAGGCCAAAATCCATTTAAGGGGTGGAGTGTTTTAACATACTGAAACCTAGAATCTCTACTTTGAAAACCCTAATCCCATGACAAAGAGGTAGGTATGCTTGGTTCTTTAGATTTAACCAAAAAGTGGAGTTATACCCTAAAATAGATGTATATAACCCTAATGAATATGGTAAATGCACACAACCTGAATAACTCGATAGTAAACCTGACTTGTATAGCCTTCAAAAGAAATATAGCACATTAAGTGGCTTCAGATTCTAGAATGGACATCACCTATCATGTTACATAATATTTGCATAATAACCTAATTATATGCTAACATGTAAGAGAGTTCCTAAAATAAGTCACATATGTTTCCTTTGCTAACTAATAATCACATAATACATATGAAATGTTTCATAATAGGTATAATGTGATTAATACATGAATTGGAATAACAATTGGAGTTTTTATGTATATAGATATAAATAATGTACTATCATCTATGTTTTTATGAATTAATAGATTTAAAAAGTTAAATAAGTAAAATATGGAAATTCATGCATAATAATATATAGGAAAACTTTTGGTAACAAAGTAAAGTTAATGAGGCTCAATTTCATGAATTTTGATAATAATTATTTAATATTATAATAAATATAATGGTGAAGAGCCTAAACTGTAATGGTACTAGAACTCATATATAGAAATCATAAAACTCAAATTTATTGGAAAATTGTGATCCTTGGGTGCCAAATTTCATATTAATTTTTTTTGGAATACAATAAATATTATAGACCAAAAAGGTGTATAGAGAACTATACAAATAGAACATGGCACCCAATTATGCTGGCCCAAAGTAACTATCATAGGGGGTTAGCTACAAAATCCCCAATACAAGCATGTGTTAGCATTGAAGCTATACAAAATCTCACTTCTAGACTTAACCTGCCATTTAATTTCTTTATCCAGGGAATCAAGAAACGCCATATGGCTTCTTTCTTTCTGTCCATGGACTTTGATGTTCCCTTCATTCCATAGTAAATACCCTAACATGGAGATGCAGAGGTTGGAATAACTTCTCAAGATCTTATTATGTCAAAACTTTGAAGCAACCCACTCAAATGCGTCCTCCAAAGAGGTGGGAACATTCTGTCCCCACTCATTTCTAAGGAAACAATGTATCAAAATGTGTCTAGACCACCTGCAATCAAAGAACAAGTGTCTACTAGATTTGCAAGCGTTATTGAACAAATTGTCTCTAATCAATAGAGTAGCCTCATCTTGTCATCTTGTCTTTAGTTGTTAATCTATCAAGGATAGCCCTATAACAAAAGGTACTCCATTTGGGGTAGTGCGCCATTCCCCACAGAACGTTGGACCACCCAGTCGTAGAGTTGTGTATTGTATAGGTTTTGATCAATGATGCCTAGTTTCAAAGAGACCAAATACCATTACGATCAACACTATACAAGTTATTATGATCCTGAGCAAACATGCACATACTTCTCCAGACATGTGAAGGTCTAGAACTACTGTCACATGATAGATTAGAGTTGTATCTTTTCTTCATCCATTCTACCTAGTAGTTCTGCATAGGGTTCATGAACTTATCCACCCTCTTCCACCTGCTCCTCTTTAGTAATTCCTCTTCCCCCACTACCTGGATCCTTCCATCAGAGTAGGTCTTAGCTAAAGTCTTACGCGAAATGCTATGGGTTTTGCCAACTCATATGAAGTTAGCACAGAGAGATCAAAAAGCAAGCATGATGGGATTAGGAAGGTCTCGCATTCCTATCTAGAAATGCACCATGGCTTGTAGTACAGAGTGTACAAGTACAAGCCACCTAGCTAGAGATATCTTGATACCACTCCAGGCCTGCACTTTCCTCCTAATGCTATCGAGACACTCCCCAAAGTCCTTGGAGGTAGCCCTATCCACAACAAGGGGACAACCCAAATATCTAGTGGGAAGGAGCCATATTTCCATGTCAACAACCTCTTTAAGTCTGTCTCTCGTATTGTCACAGGATTTAGGGAGGAAGACGCATGATTTGATGGAGATGATCTATAGACCTATGAGGTTCCCAAACTTGTAGAGGATCCTCTTGTATTCCTTAAGCCTTCTCACATTACCAATAGAAAAAAGCAACACATCATCATCAAAGATGATGTGAGTCAAAGTCATCTTTCCTTTATCCTTGTACACTTTTATCTGATCACTATTCTCAACATTGTTCAACATATGTGTCGGATCTTCCATCACTAAAGTGAAAAGCAATGGGGAAATGGGATCACCCTAGCATAGCCCATTAACCAATCTGAACAACCCTGTTGGAACACCATTGATGAGCACAAAGAAAGAACAAGCATCATCTCATTGATTGATGATGAGGATCCATTTCTGGTCAAAACCCAAATTTGTCATGACCGTCCACAAGTACTCCCCATTGACATGATCTTAAGCTTTGTTGATGTCTATTTTCATGCATTCTTTAGTAATGGACTCCTTCCTATTGAAGTCGATGAGGAATTAAGATGCTAGGAGTGAACAGTCTGCCATGTTTATACCCTTTACAAAAGCATTCTGATTCATCGAAACAATGTGTGGTAGTACCTTACTTAATATTCTAGCCAACAGTTTGGAGATGACCTTGTACAACCCTAAGCAACAGGCTATCAACCTATAGTTAGTGATTTCACTTGCATTATTGGTCTTAGGGATTAACTTGATGAAGGAGTGATTGACCACTCTAACCATGGAGCCTCCCTTCAAGAACCATTTAATAGCACAACCAACATCATCTTTTATAAGTGGCCACATCATTTGAAAAAATCTACTGTTGAACCCATCAGGGCTCGGGCCCTTGGAGTTGTGGACGGAGAAAACTGCCTCTTTAATTTATTCATTTGTGGCTTCTCTATGGAGAGCAACATTGATTTCCTCTATTATCCTTATCTCAAGATGACAGTCATCACTATTTTGGTAGATATGGCCATTATTGTATAGCCTTGTGAAGTAAGCAGTTTCCTGTTCAGCTATATCCTCTATACTTTCAACAATCGAACCTTTGTCATCAATGAGTTCATATATAGTGTCCATCATCTCTCTTTTCCAAATAGCAACATGATACACTTTGGAGTTGCGGTCTCCATCAAAAATCCATCTTAACCTTCTTTGCCAAAGACATAGTTCTTCTGCCTTTTCCAACCTCCTCATCCTATCTTCAATTTTTTTTCCCACTTCAATAGCCCCCACAGACAGGGGGTGTAGTGTAGGTCCTCAACATCCCTTTCATACTCCATCCTCATCTTCTGCAATAGGTTAAGTAGATAAAACTTTTCTTTAGACCATTTCTTAATGGCATACTTTGTGTTCTAAAGTTCTTGAGCACACAGTACAACAGGTTACCGATGACCTTCCTCTTCTAGCCTTCCTTCGCCACTTTGTTGAAGCCATCCCACTCACACCATATGTTTCAAGAACCTATAAGGGTGAGGAGGATGGGGGGAGTGTTAATATGTAGTTCAACCAAGCATGGTCGCTGAAGTGATGTGATCCTAATCTGATGGCCACATTAGGTAGCACTTCAAGCCAGGCCATGTTGACCATGCCTCTATCCAAGCAACTGGAGATGTGTCCACCTAGTCCTTGTTTATTAGACCAGGTAGTAAAGCCTCCGATGAATTTGAGTTCATGTAGCCCAACTTTGTCCATCGTATAGTTGAACTTATTAAGGATCCTCTGTGAAACCCTTTTACCTCCATGCTTCTCATTGGTGTGTCTAGTATTGTTGAAATCCCCCAAGACTATCCAGGGGACCTCATTCTGAGCTGTATCCTCAAGAACAAGACACAACCTATCACAATCAATTTCCATATTTTCCCTGTATACCATAGATAGTATATAGGAAAAACCTCCTTGATTGAAGTAACTAACTATGATAATCTAATATGTTGTGCCAATCAACTCGGTCTGCAACAAAAGGGGGTTCCACCCCATGAAAATTCAGCCACCATCCACCTTGTCAAGATTAGAGATACTTCTCAATTGAGTAGGAAAAATCGAACTCACCCTGTTAGTTGCCTTCCTTCTTATTATCATTTCATAATTATTATGATTTCATCTAGAAAAGGAAATATAACTTAGGGTCTAGAATATTAAATAAAAATGTATTCAATCCCTAAAGTGAAAATTCATGGCAAGAATTAGTTGTACATGGAAAAATTAGGCTAGGTGCCAAGTTTGGTAATAATTGAGAAAGGTTTGATCCATTAATGGAAGTAGGAAGAGAAGTGCAAATCATTTAAATTAAAATGCATTTGATATGTGGTTTGTCTAATATTTCTTGGATTTCCATAAATTCAAGCGTGATTTGTTATGTCACACTACTACTAACTTTTGGATTTTAGCTGGAATGTCGGAGGACCATTGGATTTCAATCGTGTTGTTACTATGTCATACCCTTCCATGATCTCAAATACAAAATTAGTATCCCTTTTTCACTGTATTCCCAATGTTCTCTTCCACATGTTCCCTCTATCCTCCCTCTCTTTCATCAATTCCTTTCCTTTTGAAATCTTTGACTAAAATTGCATATAGTGATCCTATATATTCTTGGGTTTATTCTATCCATGCATGTTTCATGCCTTGGATGCCTCTTCCCTTGTTCCATCTCTAAGTATACCATGCCACCATATTCTCATGATTTTAGGTTATCACATCTATTAATTTTCCTTCTCACACCATCTATAAACCATCTATGATCAATTCCACCATATTTTGTGTTCACATTTTCGCAAGAACTAGTTGTCCTCAACTCTACATTACTAGTGACTTGGGATGAGTTTCACTTCACTCTGGCAGCTTCCACAACCTCAAATATTTATCTCTATGGTCTCCTAGTGTATCAACATAGCTTTTGGGACTCTCTCAATCAGTTTTGAGAGGCCCTTGAAGCTCCTTAGTCATCAAGCTTTTGAGTTTTACTCTCCGCTTCAAGTTTTCTGGGCTTGTTTTCCCTGTTGTCCATGGTGGTATTTCATTCTAGGGTTCCTGGTCATCTAGGCACCTCTAGATTGGATCTTTGAGGCTAGAAAATGAAAAGGAACCCCTTTCTGATGTGGGTTCTCATCTCTTTGCACCACAAGAAAGGATCCAATTTCAGGGTCGAACACATGGAAGGCTTGTATCCTTGCCATTTGCGAACAAAAGAGAAGAAGATTGTCGATGGTCTCTTTTCGGTATTTCCCTTCCACTAATATTTATTTTTGTCACACTTGCATGGGAAATATTGTCTCTTACTCTTTCACTAATTTTTTAATCACACAATTATGGTTCTTTATAGTTGACCGATAAGGCCTATCATGTATGTGTATTATGGGACGTGATGTGAGGAATGATGGTCACTTTTCACATTATTTTGTTTTTCAAATTTAGTAAATTGACTTAACTTGTAAAATACTTTACTAATTCTCTGGTGGTCCGAAAATTATGCAAAACATACTCGTTGGGATTAGAAAAATATTGTCCATCTAACTAAATATACTTCATAACCTCAATATAACAATATAAGAGTTCATAACCTAGGATTTATAATACAAATACTAATTAATTATTTGTATATATACTTCAATACTAGTTGAAGAAGAACCTTGACTTGGATCTAGGTTTTAGGCTTTGACTAGTTGAATTTTTTTTAGGTATATTGCATCCCCTTACTTCTATATTTAGAAAATACCCATGATTATCACTCTCTTGGTCCTTTTGGACATGCTACTGCACACCTGTCTCTACTTTAAGAGGTTGACTCATGTGAGATGATATGGATCTTTTGTTGCATATTCATATTCAATCTAAAAATGTACTTTGCTTCATGATGAAACCCTAATTGTGTATTTGAACTAAATTGTTCCACATTATGAGATGGAAACTCTAGTTTTCCCACTTTTGTAGTGGATGTTTCATAATATCCATTTTGTGTGATGGAGATATCTTTCAATCTATTTTTGTGATTGTACTTTCACTTGTCTCTACATTTTTGCATGATTTGTGATTCAGTAGCCCTATATTTGTATAAGTGCTTTGGTTCTATGAGGTTATGTGTACTTTATGTTTTGGGATAGAGGTTTTGTGCCCAATACCCTAGTTTTGTGCTCACTTTTATATATTGAGGAGTTTGGTTATGTGCCTTGCTCTATCAGGTTTTAAGTTATGTGCCCTAACCGCCATCGTTTATTTATATTCTACTAGTGCTATGTTTAGCTCACTTGCATGTAGGTTAACATTGTAGATGATGGGTCATGTTCCCTTACATGTTTGATTGTTCTTATGTGGCACATATTGTTATGTTGATATATGGAAAGTGAATCTTTTTATACCTTTTTATATGTTCCTTTCTATACCCGCTTAGATGCTCACTTTCCCTTTTTAATGCAAGCCTTGATAATATGTATTGTTGTTTATGTTCCCTAATATTTCTTAGTCCCTAAATATTTTCTCATATACCCATATTGTTGTGCTAACAACTTCCATTTTGTCTTCTCCTGTGGGGTATGCTTCCAACCCCTTAGGTGAAAAACACAGTGCACATGACATGATGACATGGGCTTGACTCATCTGAGCTAACTCTTGGGAGATAGACTTTAGATAGTTTGGACTTCCATCTTCCTAGATGTTGAAGTTGTTTCTTTCATGTAGACCCTATGGGGGAGACTATTATGTAATCTTGACAAATTGAATATAATCATGACACTTGATCTGTTGCTATACTTTGGTCTTTTGATATCAATTTATTAAAAATAAAATAAAATGTATTCATCAAGTTGTGAAAAACTTATGCATGTTTGTTATTGACATGCCTAAATTGTGTGTGCAACACACAAGTGTACGTATTGAGCAGTATAGGACAATGAGTCTCAAATGTCAAACTCAAAGAAACATACTCCAAAGACTACTACTAACTATAACCTAATAATCTAGGCCTAGAAATAGTTTTTGGTTGATTGTTTATAACTAGGGACAAGAATTGAAATCTAACATAAGTGTAATGTGATCAAGAATTGGCAGATTCCTTAGTATTACAGTTTCACCATGGTACACATTGCATTTAAATCCATTTAATTAATAATCATTTACCCCTAACCCTGGACTAAGGGACCTATAGCTAGTATCACCCAATTTGCAAGTGTAATACAGTACATATACTATGACAAACCTCACTTTAACAGTGATTTAGGAATTAGAGAGGAGCATTATTGATGATTCTAGGTTATACCCTTCACAGCCATAATCCCTCTCTTGATGAATGGTGTTGGCTGTGTAAATCTATGGCGTGTATAACCCTTAATCCCTCTCAAAGTAATTAACTATCTAACAAAGTGATTGTGGTGATCAAGTACAGACAATTCATTCAGCAATCATAGATTTACATCCAGAGTTAAGAATATATATATATGTATGTATGTATGTATATATATATATATATATATATAATCATAGAAGTCAATTACAATGCAAAATTAGAGCTGCTCATGGGTCCTAAGGAACAAGGGGATTATCCCCACATGATCTCTACCAATAAATACAACGACAAAGAGATAGAGAGACAATGAGCTAAACATCAGGAAAGCTAACGAAAGCCCTTGGAAAAACCAGTTTGGATGATCCCCTCTAGTGAGCTCCTCAATCTGCAATGTTCAAACTATAAATCTGCTTCCTAGAGGTGCATGAATCATCTGGTACATGGTTTCTCCTTTGTATCCTCCTTTCTCGACTCTGTGCTCTACTACAATGTGACAAAACATGATCCTTCTCTTTGGACACACTCCTCTTATGTCAAAAATGGGACTTAGAGTGTCATTAAGTCTCATCCGTCAGATCTATCTTAACCTTTAATTTTCTCTGATCTTGCAAAGTCAGTACCACTGATTGGATGTTGGTAGCACCAAGTTGTCAGCTGACTCGAAACCCTGATAAGTTTTGGTACTACCCATAAGAATGTAGATAGAATCAAGTTGATTCCTATGAGTTTTGGATTTTTCTGGGTGCAAAAGTTAGTACCACTGAATTGTGTGTCGATGGCACCAAAACAATGAAATCTAATTCCTCATGCTTTCTGGGTGATATGTCGGTAGAACCGACTTCCTCTTCTGGTAGCATCAAACATCTTCTTGATAGCACCGACTTCTCTCTTGGTAGCACCAAAAGTCCTAGAATTCGTAGTTGGATTTTGACTGATGTTAACACCACCGACTTTTATGTTGGTAGTAACAAGTTGTTTTGAAAGTAATCAAACAACCTAAAATGAGGAAAACTCAACCTAAGTCCGAATAAAAATTGATTATTTAACATAATTCGATGAAAATACTTATAACTTGATGCTATAGTGTTTCATAGGATCAAAATTGGAAATTATTCAATAAATACAACGAAAAATAGCCCATGAAAAGCGACTAAAATCTAGTGCATCAATAGAGTAGTTAACATCATAGTAAATATAGCATACACTTGATACACAATGCGATTCCCAATCTACATTTCTCTTTTCTACCTACCAAACTATGTTGGAAGTAGTTCCCCATGTAACAAAAAGTGAGGGTATCAATCATATATATGGTCTACCATAATGAGAAATGGGTGGAATGAAATAGGCGGCTATGAATAAGAATCACCGATAACATCCAAAACATTTATGCAAAAATAGAATATAATGAACTTAAAAAATGAAGGAAATGAAAAATGCATGAATCCTAATGACTAATATTGTGGTGGAATGATGAATGCACTATATGTCTTATCTGAATGATGAGTGTTGGTAAAATAATGCATACATGTAACTATTATCACCTTCTTAATAAAGAAAGTTCAATTTGAGTTCAAGGCATCCTTCTGTCCCTCTTTATTTGATATTTCTCTTTTTTCCCTCTTATTTTAGCATGATTTATAGTGTAAGATCAGGGTTTTCTTAAACATATCCCATTGTTCTTTTCTCATTTCGAAGGTATGTGGATGTGTATTCTTTTACTTTAAATTAAGGAGAAAGCCACATAGATACATAATGCAAAGAATGATGAAAAAAGATAATGCAATCTACATGAAAGTTATTATGAAACTACTTGCTATACAAATTTCTATAAGATTTATTTTTCCTTTTCTAACTAATGCATTTAAAAAAATAACATGCTACCTATTTCATGCTATGCAGTGCAGTCAAGAGAAACAATTTTGGTTACTTCATCATTTTAAGGTAGTGGACGAAATGTCATTAAAAGTGGGTGGAATTACATGATTAAGAGGCAATTCCTATATTAACTATGATATGTCCCTCTCCTATCAAACTGTTTATAGGGAAAACTTATATTTTTTTCTTCTATAAATCCTATTTTGAGGTCTCATTACTGGTTTGGTCAGTTTGGTTTCAAACCCCATCATCATACACAATGCTTGGATAAATTAAGATTTTTTATTCATATTAAGCGTCCTCAAGATGACTAACCCATACATTTATGTAGATAGTGTTATCTTAGACATTGCAAATAAAGATTAAAAATAATTGATCATTTAGAATTTTCAAATTTTCATTACCAAGGCATAAAACACATTTTTCTTTGATGATAGATGAAATAATAATAAGAAAGCTCCACTATTATTATATACAGATGTGGTTTATATACATGCAAATAAGAAAAACAAACTAAACAACATAGAAAATAAAATAGATAAACCCATTGCAACACCCTCCTAAACTTGAACTTGACTATGTCTGCATAGTCAAAATTCAAACTAAGTGGTGGAATGAGCTACCATTTTCTTAGAAGGGTTGTGGTGGATGAAACATTCTCGGTGGCATCTCTAGATCTGGAGGGTGGAAAGTGTCAGTGAATGGGTGTGTTAGATACAATACGTGGAAGTTGTGGGTAGCTTGAAAATTTTCCTTGACTCCAATAATGTTACATAGAGCGATTTTTGACGGCACTCAATGTGTTCTAGGTGGGTGTGCATGTTTTGCTGGTTGTCCAAAACAAGGCATCATTGGAGAAAATTGCCTTCTGCTAATGTAGTTTCTCCTGAACACCATGAATCTCAGTAAAGGTGGCTGAATGTTGTTGTTGTCCTTGTTGAATGGACTACAACATCCCATACATACCTTCTATGATGAAATATCTTCCCGGTGGTGGATTGTGATGGTAGCTCTATAGAGATGGATGTTGCGTACAACGTGGAATGCTATGAAAATGCCTCGTCGGAGTAAAATGCATGGTTGCCTCCTCTGCATGTTCTTCTTGTATGGATTCTTATGCTTGATCCTCTTCCACATCCTCTCCTTTAGGTACAGGCTCAACATCATCTGCCACCAAGTGAAGATAATACACTCCTTAGAGATGAAAGATAAGTTTTGGAAGGGCCTTTCCCTTCATCTATTCATTAACAGTGCAATAGGCATGCATCGTGCCATAGTTTTTGGCTACCAATATTGCTTGCTTCAAATGGTTGAAGTTGATTGTCGATGAAGTCTTCAAAGTGGTGTCCTTTGGGAGGTCCAGGTGGAGGTGTTAGGCATGAGATGTAAGAAGTCCCCAAAGTGGATTTGGGGTTTCCTATGAGCTTGCCTCTTTAATTCCAACATTTTTTGATGGAAGAACAACCCAAGTTTGATTATCTCCTTTCCCAAAGATAGAAACACCCGTAGACCAAACAATTCCACATTCTAGACCTTCTATTCCTTAAGAGTGAACTTGGATAATATCATATTCATCAGGTAGAGATGTAGGATCTAGGAAAATGGGTGCTCAATATCCATTACTAATGAATAGTGCCAGTTGAGATTGAAACCCCAAAGCAAGAATGTCACATGCCTCTAAGACAAGTTGTAGATGAAATGTCTTGGTGTGAAACATGATCCTTTCATTGGCCAACTGTAAATGGAGACAAACTCGGGCACAATAAGATAGTGGTTGATGTTGTAAAGCTAAAACTTCACACATCCTGACTGTCATCCTTCCCCATGCTCAGGGATGCAACAATTCTCAAAAGTTGTGAGAAACTCACAGGTGATCTCCTGTTATGTGGTCCAATCACCAAAGAAGACGTGACTACAAACCATACCCTACCTAGTGCAGACTTGACACAAACTTTCGGTGAAGCTGGCGTCATTAATGAATGTGCGGTCGCCATACTGCATTGGTATGATATCCCTCTTCATCATGCAGGAAAAGAGTTTCTTCTGGACTTCATTCATAAAATCCATCCTAGATGGCTTGGGTACGATCTGGTCGGACGCACGTGTTGGTGATGCTTGCCTCCTTGAAGCTATGGTTGTTGGAATGAGAAATAAGGTCATGATAGGGAGATCGATGTAGACTCAGGGACGTCAGAGAACTGCAAAATTCTTCAAGATCATCCAAAGCCTTCTCTATTGTAAGGGGAGTGTTTTGGGCGTTAATGTATAACACCCAATGTCACCCCTTATATATATTTTGAACTTCCCTAACTCGTCGTGTCAGTGCCACTGACTTTTTTGTTGGTGGTACTGACTTGTGTCCTGATCCGTGAGGCATTGGTGTTATCTGTCGATAATGATAGTCTTAAGCCATTGATGTACCAAACCACATATTTCCCCATGTTGGTAGTACCAATAAAAGTCAGTGATAGCAACTTCTACAATGCACACTTAGATCGGTGCCACCAAGCATTGGATGTAAAAGTTCTTGATTTTCAAAGTCGGTGTCACAATTTCTCATCTTTTGAGTTGGTACCATTGTAGTCTTATAAGTTCGTACCACAAACAGGGTGTCAACGTTATCGAGCTATAATGTTGCACGCCTCTGACGTCCTTAGTCGATGCTGCTAATTTTTTGTGTTCGTGTTATTGATCTATCTCGATTCTCATAGACGAAGATGAGTGATTCGGTACCACAGAGCAACCTCTCACTAGTGTTGACTACATTTTTCTAGGCTCCTGGTCATTTTTTCCAAATCTTAGTGCTATCAAGATTATTTTCGTTAGTAGAAAAATTCTTTTAAAAATCAACCTGACAAGGATTCAGTGACACCAACTTTCCTGTCGATGGTACCAAAATTTACAAAATCCCTATCTTGAATTTATTTTCAATTTGTTGCCACTGACCCAGATGTCAGTGGTACCAATATTTTCTTTACCTACACACCAAAAAATTATGGAGAATGTATCGATCATTTATTTTCTTTGTCCTATATTTGTAGATTCTAGAACTCTCATGGGCATCAAGCATATTTTCATCTAATTCATCTAGTTCTAGTCTACTCTTCTTCCCTGTACTAGAAAGATCAAAATTAAGCTTCTGAAGGCCCGTTTGGCTTTGTGCTCTAGTTCCATTGGAAAATGACATGCCCTTCCATAGATTATCCTATAGGGGGTAGTTTCTATAGGTGTATTAAAAGTCATCCTATAATCCCATAGATCATCATTCAATTGCATGCTCCAATTGGCCCTATTGGTTGAGGATGGCCTTTTCTAAAATCATCTTAATTTCCCTATTTGACACCTCAACCTACCCTTGTGTCTTGGGGTGATATGGGGTTCCTAACCTATGTTTCACTTCAAATTTTCTTAATATAAAGCCCCAAATTTCCTGTGACGGCCCTAATTCCTATATAATTTTCATGATGACATTCCCTAGATATGTGTGCAATCATATATATAAGATGACAAGAGGGAAAATATAAGGTATTGAGATTGTCATCTAGCATATAAAGAAGTGAGGTCGTTGTTCACAAGCATCATTTAAGTAGCCACACAAACCATTATTCATAAAGATAAAATGTCATAATACATTTTTCATTGGAAGAATAAATGTGTTCTTAAGGAAAGAAAATACATAGGAGATAGATATCCTATACATCAACTAGAATAAGAAAGAAATGCAGCTAACTATTAGCAAATAGAGATGCATCCATCTAGCTTATCCTCCAAGGAACTTTATTATGTGCCTTCTGGTACTTTGAAGTGTATTTAATTTGTAATGACTCTGACCTGGGTTATGAGGTAACCCTATTTGTTTTGTCTAAGTAAGTTTCTTAGAACATTAATATAATCCTCTAAAGTGTTTTGCTATCAGGTAACAAACTAATGTTTCAAATTTGGTCCTGTTTGAATAATGTTTGCGCAATGTTCTCATGTTTTGGCAAAAATGCAATTTACCCAAGATAAGGGGTTATATTGCAATTAGTCACATGTTGAATGTTCCCTAAGTGTTTTGACATCAATATAGAAAGAATGATGCAAGGTGGTGGCTTGTGGAAAGCCTAAATTCCAAGTTTGAACTTGTTTGATTAATCCTGGTGACTTGTGTACCAATTTTGGTACAAATTATAATTTACCCAAAATGTGGAGTTGATATGCAAATTACCACCTCTAGAGTATCCCTACTCCATCCTAGAATCATGTAGAGTATATATAAAGAATGAGACACCATGTTTGAATCTTTTGTGAGAGATAGTGATCTTGGTGGTGAAATGACCAAGAAAAAGGGTTGAATATGAAACCTTAACTTGAGTTGTATCAAGGTGAAAAGCTTATATATGAGTGACTATCGGCCAAGGAGCCAAAGGAGGAGTATCATATCGTTTTGTGGACTCTTTGCAAAGCCCATGATGTGCAAAGCACCTCAAGGAGGTGAGGTGTATTGGGTTACAACTTCCTTAGAAAAGTTGTAATGGGTAGTGGAAAAAGTGATGATTTAATTGATATATCTTATTCAAAGGGATAAGTAATGGTCGAATTTTCATCTCTAGATTATCCTCAACTGTTTTGCATGTCAAGATAAATGTTTATGCTTGAATGTACACGTGTTACCCTTGCATGGACACGTGGCACCTACTAGCTCAAATTGATGACACCTCATTTTTACACTCCTTCATGAACAACAAGTATATATACCCCTAGTTTCACCCCTTAGTGGAATTTTTCGGATCTTAACACCCTACTTCTCTAATGTATCATGCATAGGGTCCCTGTATCGTGCAGGAGTGAAGTGGTATTGTGCATAGAGCTTGGGTTATCGGCCAAGACAAGGTGGTATCGTCCAAGACAAAGTGATATCAGCCAAACAAGGTGATATCGGCCAAGAAGGGTGATATCCGCCATAAGAGTGTGATATCGGCCACAAGCAAAGTTGTATCGGCCAAAAGGAAGTCTATATCACCCAACAGTGGTAGGGTGTTGGCCAAGGTGGTAAGGATCTTAAATCTTAACCCTAAGGTAAGCCATAGTCATCTTCAAGCTTGAATTAAAGCATGGAATTAGGGTTATGATCTACCTTTCTTCTCCTCTTAACCAATTTCTTATCCATGGTGATTTCTTGAATATAGGGGAGTTGTGAAGTTCATCTTCAACCTTGGGAACGTGCAGCTTTGGTTCTTGGAGCTTTGAAGTTGTTCTTAAGGTGGGTTATATAACTTGAACTCAACCATGTTATTATTCATCACCTAAATTGCTATACTTAATGAACTACTTTTAATTCTGAAATTTACCAAAATAGTTGATGAAATTATGAGTTCTAGCAGTTGCTTAGACCTTTTATCATGAATTATAACTGTTAGAACGGAGGTATAGAGCTTAAATAAGATGGTATCACTTTACAAAAGTGATATCGGGTTCAAGGATATACCCAAGTAGCTCTAACCTGACATGGGTATGTCTTGCTCGATATGTCTTGTCTAAGATGCTTGCATGATATGCTTGCATGATATGCTTGCACAAGATGTTTGCATGATATGCTTGCATGATAGGAATTCAAGTATAGACTCCATGCACGATACAAGGTTAAATGTGTACTTGTAAATTGATATGAAACCCTAATTTGGGTAACCCAATATGAGTAAAGAATAGCAAGTTCTATTGCATGATATGATCATATAATATATATCATTGGTACTTGGTATCATGAAGCACACACATCTGGTGTACGATATGAACATTTAAGTAAATCCTATTGCACGATATGAGGTATGGAACAAGATGTAACCCGATATGTTTGGAATACATCTACCCGATACATAACCTTAGATGGCATGTATCCCGTCACGATCAACCCTAGTTGATGTCTAGCCCGACATGATGATGAGATGATACCTCTTAAACATCATGGGCGATACATACATGTACCATGTGCCCATCACGACCAACCCTAACCCGACATGGGTGATGTAACCCAATATGGGATGGTGTAACCCGACATGGGTGTTATAACCCAACGTGGGATGGTGTAACCCAACATGGTTTGGTACTTTTCACTCCTATCTACATATATAATGGGTGGAGAAGAGTTTGACTAATTGTTTAACCTATTAGTCATCCTTTAGATAATATGGTAACCTTGAAGGAGGTAATGAGATGAATATATTGGGTTGAGCCTGATATGGCAAACCCTAACCCGTCACAGCCAACCCTAGATGGTGAGCCACCTGATATGGTGATTGAATGCACCTCTAGCTTGACATGGTGATGGATTAATACCTCATACACTACATGGGTAACATAGACAAATACCTCTAGCCCGATATGGTGAGTTTTGATACACCCCCAACTTGATATGGCGGTGTCTATACACTTACAACCCGATATGGTGAACATATGCACATCTCCAACTCAAGACACCTTGTAAAGATAAGAGTAAAACACTACTAGAGGTAAAGAGTGTATTACTAAGCAATGGTGTGACTAATATCTTGATAGGTGAGACAACTAAGTGGAGAATGCCTTAATACAAGATGAGTTCTTACCACCTAATGATAGATGGATAATTCAAGTGTGTGAATTATGGCTAACACATCACATAATAAATATGATGAGTTAGTGCATAAAGTATTATGATGGGAAATACCCTAATACAAGGTAAATTGATGAACTTAAGTAAGTTAAAGGTAATGAGGGAATTGATATATCAAGACATGATAAATATCACATCCAGTACCTCAAAGTTGATACACTTTGATGCACCTCAAATCCAATATACTTGGATGAGTAAAACATGAAGGGTGTCATGTCAATTATTACATCAAGATGTAAAAAGTTAAATACACTTTGATAAGGCTATATACCTTGAGAAAGGGTTAAGCCAAGTTAATGAAGTATGATGTAAGCAATATCCTAGTGAGTATGAGAGAGAAAGTCATACTTTGTATTTATTATCATTTAATGATAAAAGATGAGAATAAATAACTATGATTGAATACTTATGATATCAAAGTATGCTCCTAGATATGTGGAGCAATGAATTAGGGTTTAGATTAAGAATATGAATATGAAACCCTATTCAACTATAAAGGAAAACTCTAATCCTAATGATGGGAAGGTTGTAATTCTCTTATTGCATAAGCCTTGTAAGGCATGTTAAATACTTGTATAAAAAAGTATAATGATGAATGGCCTTGTGAGCCATGTGAATAAGTTGTTGCCTAGTGAGAGGTGACAAGATGAGGAATGGCCTTGTGAGCCATGTGAATAAGTTGTTGCCTAGTGAGAGGTGACAAGATGTGGAATGGCCTTGTGAGACATGTGCATAAGTTGTTGCCTAGTGAGAGGTGACAAGATGTGGAATGGCCTTATGAGCCATGTGATAATTTGTTGCCTAGTGAGAGGTGACAAGATACTTAATGGGCCTTGTGAGCCATGTGAGATACTTGTATAACAAGTATCATGTATACATTGGTATGAGGACCTAGAGGTAATAGTTACTTGATAAGTGGTAACAATATTTAGTGATGAACTAAGGGTTTGAATACCCAGATCTATAATCATGATGATGATAATGTTAAGGGATGAGAATTTCCAGTAATGAGGTAAGGGATTGAGATCCTAAATCTTATATGTGTTCTATAGGTTTGAAAAGTACTTATTACGCTTGTTCTTTGTAGCATTTGTCATAATAATTCATATTTGAAAATTTGACTGATGCTAAAAGAATATGGTAATGTACTTAATTAATCAAGTGGAATCTTATCATGTAGTGCCCTGACAATAGATCAATCAGTGTCAGAATTTTTTGAATGGTGAAATGGGTTGCTCCGCGGCATAACCCGGAGACCGCATATTTTTGAATATGTGGGGGTGATGGGCGAAAATATCTGTACGCCCTAATGGAGGAATTGATGTGAGATAAACATTAAATCTCTCAATCTTTCAATATATATGCCGGGATGGATGTATCATGAATCTCCCGATGACGATGAATGCTGGATCGATGTGAGATAAACATGAAATCTCTTGATGCCGAAAAGAGTGCAGCCGCCGTTGTAGCTCTATAGCGAAGTTGCCAGTATACCCTAGAAAGCTATTTAGCAGTGACACGAGATGTCCTGCTTGTGGTCTCGTACTGACAGAGACAAGGGAGGTCATGGAAGCCGGCTCTTCCATTGACCTTGTATGGTACCGATTTTGACTTTGCAGTGGTCGGTTGGAGTATGAGCGGTATACCTCATCTCCTTAGGGAATGTAAAATGTAATAAGTCGTGTAGCATATCTGCTTAAGGATCAAATATGGAATATATTGATTGATGCGTACTTCCGTTATACATATTAGTTGATAGATGTTATTTATACTCTTTACATTCCTTCTGAAGCAGATAGATGATTTATAACTCTACCATGGGTAGATGCAATGTCCTCCTTAAGAAAGGAGATTACTTTATTCTATTCATACAGTGATTTATCCTGCATGTTAATATAAAAAGAACCTCTGCTCAAGTTTATAAATGCTTAATCTATGATAATAATATGGTCGGCAGAGAGTTATCTCTCGCTAGGACAATTGTCTCACCCTATGGGATCCACATTTTTTTTAGGTAGACGTGTACGAGTTGGCAAAGATCTTTCTACAGAGGAGGAACAACAACTGAGGCAGTAGTGACAGCTCAGGTTGAGTGTACTGTCTGTCGTGTCTTGTAGATAGAAGTCCTATGTGTCATCTCTGTACTCTCAGGTCCTTGGAGTTGGTTCGTACTAGTTTCATGAATGATCTGAGATTCTGGCTTGAATGCCTCAAGGTTTTATGTTGCTCCAGTATGTGTTTTGATAAAACAACTGTTATATGATGTCCTCGAGATGAGATGGAATAATGTTGTACAATGTAAATTATGATATGTATGAGTTTTGGATCTTTCAGAAAAAGTTTTCTGGACAAGGATCTCCTTGCAAAATGGTTTGAATTTTTAGTGATTGTTTTTTAATCCGATGTTTATATTTATTCTGCTTAATTAGTAACGATTTGTTTTCGGTTTGGTGACTGTCATTACATACTTGCTCTTGGAACCTAGAAGATACATGAAATAGACAAATCAACAAAGTTGTGTATGTGGGTAAAAGTACTCATATAGTAACTTGCATAACAAAAAATGTGAGAAATAAAGAAAGGAAAACATGATATTAGGGCGGAAAATCAGGTAAAAATTTCTTTTATGCATATCTTTAGATGCGGTTGTACTACTAAGTGTGTCAACACCTTATTTTACATACATGCTGGGCCCTTCCCCGTCACTAGGGATATGGGGATCCCCACCACTTGGGCTATGGGGTTGTGATCGACATTAGTATTTAGAAGAGAGAGGGAATACTATCGCACATCAATAACTATAAATCTCTTATGTTCTTTTATGTTTGGTGAAGCATATACTACTAGTATTCATCTAAGAATTTATGTGTAAGTAAAAGCATCCAAGGTACATAATATCATTATGCATCCATGAAAACTAGTCTTATACCTAATAAAACCCATGTACATGTTGCTATTAGATCTGGATTACAAGAGTCTAGAGAAATAATAAATAGATCACCTTGAAAGGAAATTCAAGGGTATAGTGTTACTATTGCTCCACATGACCCATTACTAGGGTTTGTTCTTTACTCAAGGTTATTACCACCTTCTTATATTTAGATCAGGGATTATCTACAAATGTTGTCTTGTTTTGGAGTCACAACATCAGATCTCAAAATTAGGGTTTTATCTACTTAATGATACCCATTACTATTCAAGAAAGAAACATTCATTATTAAGGTTGTTATAGAGGTTAGGTCATTAAAGGTTTCCCTTTGGGATTCACATGATCCAAGGTGATCAGAGTTGGATCTATGGTTTTTGAGGTTGTTCATGATCATAAGGGGTCATTAGATAGTTAGAGTTTGGCAAATAGATACATGAAAGTCCACATATGTAGAGAGAGAAACTGGAAATTAGGGTTTCCTCTCATCTTGGGTTACCCAAGTGAGATTACTCAAAACAAAGTGTGGAAATTAACATTGATAATCACATTACCACAAAATAGGGTAAATTAAAACTAATCACATAAAGGCATGTCAAGATGAAAAGATCATATTTAATGCCATAGAACTCGTGTCCCTTATATTTATTACATGCCAACAGATGCTACATATCATAGTTCACTAGCCAACTAGCCAAGACCTGTTATATGTGATAACCTATTCACATATAGAAATCATGTTGGTGCCCCCATTGTATAGTTCCAAAAACTCAAACCGATGTACAACTTCAATAAAACACCCCAAGAACATGAGAGTAATGGGACGACACATGGGACTCTGTTACTAGACATTAGTTGCATGTCCATGATCCACGACTACAACTCCTCTTAAAAATAACTTCAACAACATGATCTCTATATCAACGTTCACATCCACCTAAAAGATGTGGAAACCAACATGGTCAGACCAAATTTCCCAGCGAGAGATATAACTCTCCGCCAATATCTATTAAAGAATAGATAACTAAGCAAGTAGGTAAAGTACTTAGGAGGTTGAGCAGATTCAACTAAATGATATGTATCCAACATATAATGTAGATTAACAAGCTAGGTAGTTACGACTGAGGAATATATCAATTAATATTCGAAGAATAAATATGAAGAACATTTATATCCTTTATTAACTAAAATGTACAAAAGCAAGGAAAAGGCCCATCCAATGTTATTCATATTTGACCCTAAGTAAATACACTGCTCAGCAGTATTACATCTTTTATTATGCCCTCAGGAAATGAGGTATACCACTCATGCTCCAACTGACCACTACTAAGTCAAAATTAGTGCCATAAAAGATCTTGGAGGAGCTAGAGTCCTGCGATCTCTCCACACCCTTGGTCAGTCTGAGTCCACCTCATGGACATATCAAGTCCAACTGCAAAATAGCCTAGCCCGCCTTGGTATATAGGTCATGGTGCTAGTGAAATTGAGTTATGACTGCAATCACACTCCTACCAAGGTGTGTCCCACAACTAAACCTCTTATATATCATAAGTATATACTGAATCACATCATTGAGCTATGGCATGCAGCTGCACTCTTTCTAGGGTATGGCCCATAGTCAATCTTGTGAATGTGTATACTCAACAAAATACGACTCTAAACTTTCACTAAGGAAAAACCCATTTCACCATCCAACAAGTACTGATGTTGAATATGGATCTATGGAACACGACAAACTACATGATTAAGTTTTCATTTTATTAGTTATGCTAATTGAGTGAATTAAGGCTTCATAATACAAGTGGACATACAAGACCATAATTCAATCTAGCAAGCATAAATGTAAAGCAACTCCAGAAGATATAAAATGTATAAGGTGTGAGATTGTCACATCATCACATGGTACTAAAAACACTGTCATCACATGGCCATCATCAATGTCACATCACTATGAGATATCAACCCCTCAATCACATTATCATAAGATGACACCTCACACAAGGCATTAAGCCTCTTCTAGGTCATGAGACCCAGTCACATCATTCATGTATCACACTGTCTCAACATGCCTCATAAAGGCTCATAGTCATCATCGTGTGTCACATCATATTCACCATAGCATACACTGGCTATGATATTTGAATTCATATGACCTACAAGGTTAGGGGTTTACAAACATGAGAAATAAAATACAATATCATGCCATTCATTCAACAAGCACAGCATACTCGAGGATTAGGGTTAGAGTTTATATAAATAGCTGATTAGGGTTTCATAGTGTTATTCAATTATCAACCTTAGTTACGACATTCCCACTTTATTGAGACCAATTAGGGTCCAATATCATTACTAAATTATGAAAGAGGGTTTCGCGACCACAACACCCACAAGCGCCACGAACAGCCATCAACATGGTGTCTCGACCACCAACCAAACTGTGTCACGACTGAGACAAAGCAAAGCATCACATTCAAAACAAAATCCAGGCTTCTTGACAATGCGTCATGACCAAAGCCCAACAAATGTCTTGATTGAGACAACACCAAAACAAGGCATCTCGACTACTCAACAACATGGCATCTCGCCAACTCAACAACATGGAATCGTGACTACTCAACAACATGGTGTTGTGACCATTCGACAATAAGGCATCATGACTAGAACAAGAAGTGGTTGTCTCAACCGAAACAAAAAGGATCTGTTTCGACCAAACAAAGAAACCTATCGACCATCACCACAAAGTGTCTTGACCCAAGAAAAACATGTGGTAGTGACCACCAAGGTCAAGCTACCACCAAGGCAAAAGACCAAAATCAAAATGGGGATTAACCAATATCAAAATAGAAGCATACCATGGCTGAAGAAGAAGACTACATCAAGAAAAACCACTATCTTTAAGGAAGAAAAACCTTATACAAAATGGTCACCAAAAGCCTTAAAAGCAAGTGTCATATAATCACCACAAAAGGCCTCATACAAGAGAGAGAAAACCATGTTCACCACCTCCAAAAGAGAACATCAACTCCATGATACATCATGGTACATGAACCTCATGCATGTGACCAAAGCCAAGATCAAGAGATAGGGAGGAAACCACCATTACACAACCATCTCTAAAACCGGGTCTCTTACATTAGGCTTTCAAATTCTAAGAAAACCAAGCATGATAACGACCATCATTCAAGTTCTCAAGCATGGTATAATCTACTAGCATGTTAGGATCATGATTTAGAGAGAGAGAAAACAACAATGCAAGCAAATAAAAGTGCAATAATATAGAGGGTATAGAGTTATATAACCCACCCTAAGGAAGATCAACTCCAAGGATCACTAGCTCCAAGAACACGATCACCAAGGGTGATGAAGCTCCACCAAAAGATCCACTCTCGACCACAAGATCACCTCAAGAAGAAGAAGACACCATGATCAAAGATTGCTCAACAAAAGAGGAAAAGAAACCCTAGGCCGAACCAAAAGAAGAAGGGAGAAAGAGAGAAGGAAACTTCCTCTCAATTGGGTACCACCTTGTCAAAACATGGTCTATGACCCTTGTGATGAGGAGTTTCTCTACAAAACCACCACCATGGAGGATCCATGGTCTAGGGCCAAGAAAAGAAAAGAATATGGGCACCTCCTAAGAAATGCAAACACTTACTAAGGTTGAAGATGATCCAAAAGTGACAACAACCACCAAGGGAAGGTTGATCGGACAACAAAGGATCTAGATCGACACTCCTTAGCTCCAATATCAGCCACAAGCAAGGACGAGAAGGAGGGATGAAAGGGATGCATGGTCAAAGAGGAGAGGGGTTATAGAAATGAAGGAGGAGGGAAGTAAGGTGGATATGAGGTGTCAACACCTAAAGGCACCAGAAACATGTCCACCCAAGAAATCAACATCCAACCACTAAAACCTTGCATGTACGAGATGGTGATACGACCAATGTTGGGTATCGACCACTTAGGTCCCCAACCTATTGGTTTTTTTCAAGACACTCCAAAAGGGCTGAAACAACACCAAAGCACAAGTCTAGGTCGAGACAAAAGGTCACCACAACATTCAGTTTGAGACACACCTCAAGAAGATCATTGTCTCGACCCAACTCCACTAAAACCATCATGATCAAGACAAAACCAAGCCAAGGTAGGCGTCTTAGTCGAGACACACCCAAAAAACCCACAAGGTCGAGACAAGGGTCGCTACACTTCAACCAAGCAAACCCTAGAAGCCCTAATCACCTCTAGTGATGTCATCACTCTTACAAGGATCAACCAAGGTGCCCCCAAATCACCACATTCTCTCTCTTGAAGATAAGGAAAGGAAGGTACACTCTAGATGTAGAACATTGCAAGATATCCCTCTCAATTGGGTAAATTGCAATTTGACCCAAAACAAGTACATAAAGCACTAACATTATCCAAATCGGATCAAACTGGAAACGTAAGCTTTCCTCAAGCTCTAAAAGAATCTCAAAGAATTATATCAATGTTCTAAGTACTTTAATAAAGCCAAACAAACATGGTTACACCCAAACATAGGTCAGGGGTCTTACAACGACCATGGGATCAAAAATCACTTTCTAATCACTTTCTCCTTCAAAACATCAAAAGCTTTTAGGAATCGATCATCAAATTTAAATTCAAGATCTTTTTATAATAGTTTGGAATGCAGCTTAACAATTTTTGAAAAATCTTTTATAAAGTGTTGGTAAAATCCAACACATCCTAATAAGCACCTAACTCCCTTCATCAATGATGATGGAGGTAGTTTATAAATCACCTCTATTTTTATCAGGTCGACTGTCATCCCTTTGTTGGACACCTTGTGTCCTAGATCAATTCCCTCACTCACCAACATATGACATTTCTCCTAGTTAAAAATGAGATGAGTGTCCTCACATATTTGTAAGACTTCAGATAGACTAGCAAGGCATACCTCAAAAGATTCTCCATACACTTAAAATTATCCATAAAAATCTCAAGACAACGTTCCACCATGTCAGGAAAGACTGCAAGCATGCATCTTTTAAACATTTTGGGTGCATTACAAAGACCAAAGGGAATTTAGTAGAAGATAAAAGTACCATAGGATCAAGTGAAAGTAGACTTATATTTATCATGTAATTCAATAGATATATGATTGTAACTGGAATACTGTTCAAGAAAAAAATGCGAGAGAACGGCGAGCCTCCCAAAATTCTAATTGATAAATGAAAGCGAGAAATGATCTTTCAAAGTAGGAGCATTCAAATGGTGATAATCAATGCACACACATCACCCAGTCACTAACCTAGTACGCGGGAAAATGTACTTTTATAGTAACTTGAATAATGAAAAACATGAGAAAGAAAGAAAGAAAGGAAAACATTATATTAGGGAGAAAAATTATGTAAACATTTCTTTTATGCATATCTTTCGATGCAATTGTACTACTAAGTGTGTCAGCACCTTATCTTACATACATGCTAGGCCCTTCCCCACCCCTAGGGCTATGGGGTTGTAATCGAAATTAGTATTTATAAGAGAGAGGGATTACTATCTCATTTCAGTATCTACAACTCATCTAAATCTTTTATGTTCTTTTATGTTTAGCGAAGCATATAATACTAGTATTCATCCAAAAATGTAAATGCAAATAAAATCATCCAAGATACATCATATCATTATGCATATATGAAAATAATCTTATACATAATAAAACCAACATACCTATAGTTATCCGATCTGGATTTCAACAGTCTATAGAAACAATAAATAGATCACCCTAAAAGGAAAACCAATGGTATAGTGTTACTATTGCTCCACATGACCCATTACTAGGGTTTGTTCTTTACTCAAGGTTATTACCACCTTTTTATATTTAGATCAGGGATTATCTATGAATGTTGTCTTGTTTTGGAGTCACAAGATCATATCTCAAAATTAGAGTTTCATCTACTTAATGATATCCATTACTATTTAAGAAAGAATCATTAGTTATTAAGGTTGTAATAGGGGTTAGGTCATTAAAGGTTTCCCTTTGGGATTCACTTGATCCATGGTAATCAGAGTTGGATCTAGGGTTTTTGAGGTTGGTCATGATCATAAGGGGTCATTAAATAGTTAGGGTTTGGCAAATAGATACATGAAAGTCCACATATGTAGAGAGAGAGAAATTGGAAATTAGGGTTTCCTATCATCTTGGGTTACCCAAGCAAGATTAATCAAAACAAAGCACATAATTTAACACTGATAATCACATTACCACAAAATAGGGTAAATTAAGACTATTCACATAAAGTCATCTCAAGATGAAAACATTAGATTTAATGCCATAGAACTTGTGTCACTTATATTACATTCATGCCAAAAGATGCTACATATCATAGTTCCCTATCCAATTAGCCACAACCTTTTATATATGATAACATGTTCACATATACAAATCATGTCGGTGCCAACATTGTGTAGTCCCAAAAACTCAAACTGATGTACAACACCTATAAAACGCCCCAAGGACCTGAGATTATAGGCAAGACACATAGGACTCTATTACTAGACACTAGTTGCATGTCCATGATCCATGGCTACAACTCCTCTTAAAGACAACTTCAACACATGATCTCTATCTCAACGTTCACATCCACCTAAAAGATGTGGAAACCCATGGGGTCTGACAAAATGTCCCAGCGAGAGATATAGCTCTCCGCCAATATCTATTAAAGAACATATAACTTAGCAAGTAGGTAAAGTACTTAGCAGGTTGAGCAGATTCAACTAAATGATATATATCCAACATATAATACAGATTAACAAGCTAGGCAATTACCATTGAGTAGTATATCAATGAATATACTAAGAAGAAATGTGAAGAAAATGTATATCCTTTATCAACTAAACTGTACAAAATCAAGGAAAATTGTCATCCAATGTTATTCATATTTGACCCTAAGTAAATACACTACTTGGATGTACTACATATTTTATTATGCCCTGAGGAGATGAGGTATACTACTCATGCTCCAACTGACCACTTCTAAGTCAAAATCAGAGCCATACAAGATCTAGGAGGAGTTAGACTCCTATGATCTCTCCACACCCTTGGTCAGTCTGAGTCCACCGCATGGACATATCAATTCCAACTGCAAAAAAGCCTAGCCCACCTTGGTATATAGGTCATGGTGCTAGTGAAATTGAATTACAACTGCAGCCACACTCCTGCCAGGGTATGTCCCACATCCAATCTTGTTAAAAATCATAAGTATATACTGAATCACATCACTGAGCTACATCATGCAGCCGCACTCCTGCCAGGGTATGGCCCATAGCTAATCTTGTGAATGCGTATACTCAATAGAATACGACTCTGAGCTTCTACTAAGGAAAAACCCATTTCACCATCCAACAAGTACTGATAATAAATATGGATCTATGGCACACGAAAAACTACACAATTAAGGTTTCATTTTATTAGTTATTCCAATTGAGTGAATTAAGGCTTCATCATACAAGTGGGCATACAAGACCATAATTCAATCTAGCAAGCATAACTATAAAGAAACTGCAGAAGATATAAAACGTATAAGGTGTGAGCTTGTCACGTCATCACATGATACTAACAACACTACCATCACAAGTCCATCATCAATGTCACATCTATAAGGGATATCAACACCTCAATCACATTATTAGAGAATGATAGCTCACACTAGGCATTAAGCCTCTTCTAGGTCATGAGAGCCAATCACATCATTCATGATTCACATGTGTCTCAACATGCCTCATAAAGGCTCATAGTCATCATCTTGTGTCACATCATATTCACCATAGCATACATTGCCTATGATATTTGAATTCATATCACCTACAAGGTTAGGGGTTTATAAACAAGAGAGATAAAATGGAATCTCATGCTATTTCTTCAACAATCATAGCATACCCTAGGATTAGGGTTAGAGTTCATATATATAGCTGATTAGGGTTTCATAGTGTTATTCAATCATCAACCTTAGCTATGATACTTCCCACTTTCTTGGGACCGATTAGGGTCTAATATCATTACTAAATTATGATCAGATTATATATCAACAACACCAAATTTTCAACATCATCCCCATGCACACATGTAACCATATCATCTTAATATTGATATGTATCGATCATACAACAAATAGTGTGTCGCGACCGCAACACCCACAAATGTCACGACCAACCATCAGCAGGGTGTCTTGACCACCAACCAAACTAAGCCTGAAAGGCCCCTAAACTTTCTTAATGAGTTGAACAAGATTAATTAACATAATTGAATGCTTATAACCCTAATATAACCTTGTGATATCCTTTTAATTCATTATACCAGCTTAAGTTTCAAATTTGGTCCAATTTGGACACTATTTGAGCAAGTTATGCAATTTTATGCACATTTTGGACTTTTCTATAATTTACCCAATTGAGAGGTTTTCTTTGAAATTTATTACTTGAATTATGTTCCTTGAATATTCCGTCATTATTCTTGAGCTTGTTGATCCATGGGGCACCTTTTTAAACCTTGGTTTGAAGGTGTTTGCTCCAAGGGTATTTTAGGGTTTTCCCCTTCATGGATGAGCTACCTTTAGTAGCTATCAACTAAGGAATTATGTGATTGGCTGGGAATTTCAACATAGGAAAGCTAAGAAGGTCTAGAGGAATGGTGGGAGAGCTTCTTGTGTGTGTTCTTATATATTCTTAATAATCTAAAGCCATGGACACTTGGATATATACTAGAATTTCAACTTTTTCTTTTTCTTTATATTAAAGTGTCATATACTTATCCACAAGCACCAAAACGAGCCATTTCCTATCCACCACTTCCCTCCTTCTCCCAGATTCTTTATCTCTCTATTCATCTGCGAATTTTTGTGCTCAAAGAAGAAGAAAGTGGGGATCTTCTTGGAAAAAATTCTAGGGTTGCAATTGATTTCCTTTTTGGGTCTAAAACGCTTCTTCCTAGTGATCTTGACCTAAAAGTGTAATTTTTACCTTCTTTCCTCCGTATATTTATTTTTTATCCTTCCTCCTAGCTTTCTCCAGGTCGGAACCTTATTGTTCCATGGTAGAAATTGCTCTAAAGCTCTAAAAACCTACCTTTCTTGCTCCTTATGCTTAGGATTTGCTCATTTGATGAAGAAAGGTGCTAGATGGACGAATTCATAGTTTATTCTTGGATTTTCTACTGTACCTGCTCGAGATTTCTTATGTTTGGGGTTTCATCTTATCATTAGAGGAAAGTTTTATAACTCGCTCCACGTTTATTGCTTACCATAAGCTTTCTAGATCATGTTCTTGCTTGAAAATGATGATTCATGCACTAAAAAGCTATGCTTGACTTGGATTTCGATTGTTATAATGCTTCCTGTTATGATTTGAGTTCTAGATGAACCTGTGATCATTTTTACATTATTCCTAAGGTACAATATGACTTGTATTAGGTTGGTTTGACAACCTATGGTTCTAAGCACCTATCAACCAATGGTCGATTTTAGGGTTTAAAGCTGATTTCTTCTATAAACTATGACCCGATGATGGTACCATTGCAACAACCCTATGGTGTTGTCCTCATAACAACTTATGGTCGTGATAAAGGGTGTCAAATGATGTTGACAACCTATGGTCACCCCCTTAGGTCAGGTTTTGGATCAATAAGAAGTATAATGACCAACCATTAAGCACCTTACTGATGCTATCAATCAATGTTGACATCAGCTTAATATTTGATGTTGATTAATGAATATAGTGTTGATCTAACAACCTATGGTGATTTCATGATCACTAATGATGGTGTATTAGGTCTCTACAACCTATTATGAGTTAAGCATTGTATTGGTATCATCAATTAAGCCTTATACCAATGGTTTCTTGGGTCACTTGATGCAACAGTCGGACCTATACTGTAATTGATCGTTTTAGCATATGAACTTGACCCAATGGTTAAGATCTAATGTTTATTCCTCCAATAAATTGAAATGATGGATAATGTAATATGTTGGTCCTAATAATGTGATTTAATGGTTTCCTTTATATGATCAACTTAAGGATCTTACTTGTTGACAATGGATGGCTTGTTCTAAATAATTAGTCAATGGTGGGTTTTACCCTACTTCCAATCGAACTTTTTGTGTTGTTAATCAAGGGATGCCTAGGGTTAGATGGTGACTCTTTATAAATAAAAAATCAAGGACTTCATATGTGGTTTATCCAAGGTGTTTACTTATGTAAACAACACAAGGTCTTACCTTTTAAACATCCAATGGTTCTGGGTGACATTGTGGTATGGTGATACGGGTTGAATGATGATGAAACAAATGGAGGGTTACCCTTAATAAGGTAGTATTACCTATTCACTCGTATGTATAGAAAGCATGATTACCATCTTCTGTTGATATGTAACCCTAATGAGGTATAGCTTGTTATACCTAGATTTCATATAACTAAATGATAGTAATTGGGTATGAATAGTCCTTGAATGACTAATACAATTATGGAGACTTTGTTATTGTTGTTCAAACCTTAGTATGCTATAACCTGATGGTTACATCATGATTTATGTGTGGTTTCATACTTGAGAATACTATGGAATGTGATGGTGATGCTTCACCTTATGCATCCATGATACAATGGAGACGTTGTGAGTTAGGGTTTGGGTATAAGTGATGATTAGTAACATTGATATAATTTATCATGTTGAACCTAACTCTAATGCAATGAGATAAAGATGAGTATTCATGTTTAACATTCTTATATGATGGAATGATTTTAAAATAACCTCCTTACTATGATCATAACCTTGACATGTTAATTGGTGGTTATTATAGCCACATGGTTGATACTTTCTTATGCTAAACATGTGCATAATGAATATGATGAGAGTTAATCATATATAGATTCCTTGCATGTTGATGTAATAAGGGAATGTTCTTAATGTTAATATAACCCTGCTAGGATTGTTTATGAATATCTCCTAGCTCATTAATGCAATATTGTGTTGATCTAGTGTATTATATGTAAGTAATGTTGTTGAGCCTTATTATAAGGCATGAAAAGATAATGATGATCTTGCAGGGAATAATAACTTAATGGTCTTTATGACCTTTGGGCATGATTGAGCCCTGAATGAGGTGTAATCCTCTTGTGTTGATAAGGGTTGATTCCATGTGATATTGTGAAAATGATTTATATCCTGTGATAGTATGATGGTCTTAATGACCTTTGGGCATGGTTGAGCTCTGAATGAGGTGTATTCCTCTTCTGTTGATAAGGGTTGATACCCTATCATATTGTGAAAAGGATTTATATCTTGTGATAATATGATGACTGTAGTCTCATGAATGGCAAGTGAATAGTACCATGTGATGATGAGATGGGAAATTATGTTTCATATGTTTTATATCTTTTCAAGTTTTGATATTTATATGCTTGCTAGAAGTGAATTAGGGTTTGTATGTCCACTTGTTTGATGCAGCCTTAATTCACCCAATTGGCATAACTAATCAAGTGCAACTCTAATCATGTAGTGCCCTGTGTCGTAGATCCATCTTCAGTGTCAGAACTTGTTGGATGGTGAAATGAGTATTCCTAAGGCAAACTCAGAGCGCATATTGTTGAGTATGTGGGGGTGGCAGGTTGAGGATATATCCTTATCATCCACAATGCAAATTGTGGAGGTTGGGTATGGTCATGCCTCATACATCTGATGTGATTGAGAATGGATGCGGTCATGTCTTGGTGATTATAACATGATGTGATTAGAGGACAACTACGGTTGTACCTCAGTGATTGGGTTTGAATACCCTAGTTTCTAGTGTCGTAACCTATACCAAGGTTGGATTAGTGGTTATCAACTTGACTATATGTCACTGTGGTGGCAGCTTTGACTGATATGTCACTGCCTTTTTACTCGTAATGACCGAGGGGAAGATATCTTAGGATACCGACACTCCTAGATCTTGTACGGAACCAAATCGCCCTTCGTAGGGGTTGGTTGGACTTTGAATGGTACGATTCAAATTCCCCAGGGCATAATAAAAGATGTAATACAGTCATGTAACATATTTGCTTAGGGTTATACACAACATTTCACATTGGATGATAACCCTTATTTGTTCTCTTTACATAAAGATGATGCTTAGTGCAATTAAGAGATAGTATATATACTTATGTTGTTGATATGCTTAAGATTGTAGATGCATACATATAGTAGCCATGATTATGTTGATAACTATAGTGCTACTGCTGATTATAATCATGATGCTAGATATCTCATGTTGTTAGTTATGTTTAGCATGCTAGCCATGCCTTTGTAACTAGAGATGCATACACTGCTAATCATGCTTATCCAGGTAGTTGCACTTATGTTGTTAGCTCTTCTTATAATGTTGATCTGTTCAACCAATTAGACATGCTCATGTTGTTATCTATGCTATGTTACTAGACTTGCTCATGATGCTAGAACTGCATATGCTACTGAATTGCTTATATTGTCAAAAAGATAAAGGATGATAGTCTGGCTAATGATGATAGTTATTATCTGTTCCTTTATGTATTTTGTTAATCATCAATACTATTAATATTATTTGTTATATATGATGAAACTGCTTAATTGTTTAATTACTTAAAAATGTTGTAATCAATAAACGTTGTTGGAGGTTATATCTCTTGCTGGGACATGGGTCTCACCCTTGTGGTTCGCCACATTTTTTTAGGTAATGGGAAGTGACAAAAACAAACATGTTGCAGAAAAGAGGAGCTACAATAATGAATATTTGATAAAGTTGATTAGATGTCTAGTTTGTCCTAGAGTCATCCCTGTACCCTCAGGTCTGGGCAGGAAAAGTTTGTATATGGTGTTTCAAATGAATCAAGATTTTGTTAGCATGTTAATGCCTGTTTGTGTGATATATACAAATATTGTTCTTCTATGTATATATGTTGTGGCTAAGGCAATAGAACATTTGTATCAAATTCTTGTCCTAGTATGGATAAAAGAAAGATGTTGGGGTCTTATGAAAATGGTGCTGACATTGAAATCAGTTTTAATTTACCCATATTTTTGGGTATGTGACTAATTAGTGATTGATTGTGTTTTATGTTTTGAGTAATCTCGTTTAGTGTAACGGGTCTTGACAGGTTGGTATCAGAGCTTTAGGTTCACTGAGTCTATAGGGACACTAGGACTTAGGACTAGGATGATGTCAAAATTAGGAATATGACATAAAAATATGTTGCATACTACCTAATCTCAGTATTTGGGTGCCCTGGCCAGGTATTCAATTATTGAAGAAGGGTAAGTATGGAATTCTTAGATTGTTATATTTCTGATTACTCTAATCAAGTAGTCATTTTGAGACAATCTAAAGAGCATAACGAATAAGAAATCATGGTGTGAATATCTCAATCCTACCTTAAAGAAGATGAGAATTGCATCATTATCTATCAAAACTTGAATGTTTGGTTAATATAAGAGAATGATAAAACACCATGAAATCTAAATCTGAATAAAATAAGGAAAAGAGGAGTTCTTGAAGATGTGATTCAAGAAGATAATAAAGTAAAAGACAGATACGTTTATGCTTATAAAGTGAACAAAGGTATGAAATCCACATAAGATAGAGAGAACTCCTATAACAAGTA
The DNA here is from genome assembly GCA_963693085.1 of Alisma plantago-aquatica. Classification (NCBI taxonomy): domain Eukaryota; kingdom Viridiplantae; phylum Streptophyta; class Magnoliopsida; order Alismatales; family Alismataceae; genus Alisma; species Alisma plantago-aquatica. Next base: position 248,971,742 of record OY856413.1, on the reverse strand, counting down.
CAAAATGAGAAGATGAATGGGAACAATGACAAAGAAATAAGGTAGAACCTAAGTTAATCTCAGACCAACCTATGTGTGTAAGAAAGTTTTAATGAAAAATCAGCATGGCATGTGAAAGAAATTAAAGGAGATGATCTCGATTTAATGAACAAAATGTGGAATATGATGATTTACCTATCGATAAGTGGTTGAAAAACATAATAAAATAAGAGAACATACATTAGTGGGATAAATAGTCATCAAGGAAGGAGTAATGGGATATTTTAATCATGATGATTCCTATGCTAATGGCAAGGAACCAAAAATGAAAAAGGTGAAATGATACATAAGAAGTTGTAATATGCATAATGAAAATAGAATTGGTTACCTTTTTTCTAGTGATCCCTGAACAATGTTGCTATGATGTGGAAAGTATGTTTCCCTTTGTGTCTTTTCTTTCTAGGGAACCACTTTCAAGTGGACCATTGCCACTTGGTATGTGTGGATTCATTCTAAACATGAGGATGGATATCGTATTATAGAATAAGGTTGTTTGGACTATGGTTCCACGATCAAAAAGTTTTTGATGATTTTGCTTTTGAGCCTTCCAATAATTAGGAAGACTCCTCATATATCTTTTGAAATTTATTATGTTGGTAAAAGTAGATGATTTAAGGATGTGAGTTCCTTATAGCGCATTAGGTGGATACCAAGGTAATGAATCCTAGTATCCAAGATGTATCAATAATATGAGAAATATGTAAAGGTTGGAGACGTTTATCAAATGAACATTCCAAGTATTCCTCTCATGTAGAGAGAGAGAGAGTTGATAATGATCCTATAAATGTTGTTTGGAAGGAAAAACAAAAGTGATTATATAATGTTGTGTATGGTTCAGTGATAGCTGGGCAAGACCACTATTGAGGATAGATGGTTTGTTGGTCAATAGATATGTGACATGTGTTCCTTTAAGATAAACCTATGATCAAATATCAATGCATAAGAGTTAGATTGGATGACATAATTCACATGACCATGAAGAGTTTAGAGTTATGTCATTTAGACTAACCAATGTATCAATAGAATTTATGAATAGGAGGAACAGAGGGTTCCAGTCATGTCATACAAGTTATATCAAGCTTTAAATGATGAAATGTCAAAGTATTTCAAATATGGTCATATATATGATCAATATTTCTTAAAAAAAAACCTTAGAGTTGTCAAAGCAGCAGCTATGAGACAAGTTGAACAAGAGTGAGATGTGATTGATTAAATTTCTTTATGGGATCATGATATGTCTTCTAAGTAGGATGTGTAAGTCTTAGTAAGGTGAAGATACTGTTATTGTTACACCCCTAACAAGGTTGACTAGGAATGATGTTTCCTTGTATGGAATCATAGCTTCCAGCATCGGCATTTCTTTTGATGCTGAAAAAGAACTGACAAGAGTTCTAGTGTCAGTGTATAAAAAAAGGATGGATACATTGTCTTTTTTTATATGCTTTAAGGAATGGTATGGGACACATAGCATGATTGGTAAAAAGCTAGAAAGTATGACTTTTAAGGAATATGTTGATACAATAAATATAATTTTAGGATGATAGCTAGAATTTAAAGTTGAACATTACTATTAGATTTGTACAGGTGGCACAACAGGTTTCTATGTTCCATATTTGCAAATGTCTTCTTATGTGGGGGTTTTTTTGCTGACCCAAGATGAGATATGTATGAATGATGTACATCACCATGATATGCAGGTAACCATGTGAAGGTAATAGGATGAGGTGCAGAGGAAGTACCCATCTTTGTTTACCTTGGATTTCGGGGGTGAAATCCCTATTAGAGGTTTATAGTTGTAAGGCCCCTAAACTTGCTTAATGACTTGAGAAAGCTTAATTATCATGATTTAATGCTTATAACCCTAATATAACATTGTGATATGCTTTTAAATCATTAGACAAGCTTAAGTTTCAAATTTGGTCCAATTTCAACACTGTTTGAGCAAGTTATGCAATTTTATGCACATTTTGGACTTTTCTACAATTTACCCAAGTGAGTGGTTTTCTTTGCAATTTATCACTTGAATTATGTTCCTTGGATATTATATCCTCATTATTGAGCTTGTTGAGCCATGGGGAGCCTATTTAAACCTTGATTTGAAGGTGTTTGCTCCATGGGTATTTTAGGGTTTTCCCCTTCACAGATGAGCTACCTTTAGTAGATATCAACTAAGGAATTATGTGATTGGCTGGGAATTTAGATAAAGGAAACAAAACAAGGTCTAGAGGGATGGTGCGAAAGCTGCTCGTGTGTGCGCTTATATATTCTTAATAATTTAAAGCCATGGACACTTGGATATATACTAGAATTTCAACCTTTTCTTTTTCTTTATATTAAAGTGTCATATACTTATCCACAAGCACCAAAATGAGCCATTTCCTCTCCACCACTTCCCTCCTTCTCCCAGATTCGTTCTCCCTCTGTTCATCTGTGAATTTTGGTGCTCAAGGAAGAAGAAAGTGGGGATCTTCTTGGAAAAAATTCTAGGGTTACAATTGATTTCCTTTTTGGGTCTAAAAAGCTTCTTCCTAGTGATCTTGACCTAAAAGTGTAAGTTTTACCTTCTTTCCTCTATCTATTTCTTTGTTATCCTTCCTCCTAGCTTTTTCCAGGTCGGAACCTTGTTGTTCCATGGTAGAAAATGCTCTAAAGCTCTAAAACCCTACCTTTCTTGCTCCTTATGCTTAGGGTTTGCTCATTTGATGAAGAAAGGTGCTATATGGACGAATTCATAGTTTATTCTTGGATTTTCTACCCTACCTGCTCGAGATTTCTGTGTGGGGTTCCATCTTCTCATTAGAGGCAAGTTTTATAACTTGCTCCATGTTTATTGCTTACCATAAGCTTTCTAGATCATGTTCTTACTTGAAAATGATGATTCATGCACTAAAAAGCTATGCTTGACTTGGATTTCAGTTTTTATAATGTTCCCTATTCTGATTTGAGTTCTAGATGAACTTGTGATCATATGTCCATTATTCCTAAGGTACAATATGACTTGGATCAGGTTGGTTTGACAACCTATGGTGCTAAGCACCTATCACCCAATGGTCCATTTTAAGGTTTAAAGCTGATTTCTTCTATAAACCATGACCCGATGATGGTATCATTGCAACAACCCTATCGTATTGTCTTCATAAAAACTTATTGTTAGGTTTTAAGGGAGACAAAGAAGGCAGAGGAAACAAAAATTTCTTCTCCCTGAACCCAGTATAAAGGAATCGCGTCAACGTCTATATAGTAGGAAGGATGGTTTGTAGAGACAGACCTTGTCCCGAGGCTTGCTCGGCGACGTTACCTCACAGCTTGCGGTCTTCACCTCCGGTCTTGGACGGTGTCTATGCAGCTCCTGGTCTCACCGGGACTGTCGGGATTGACAGCTGTCCTCCGAACGGTAGAAGTTTCCCACCTCTATAGTAGTCCACATGGACCACCTGGAACTCTGATCGCCTTGTCGCACAAGGCACCAGAAGGAGTCATACTGTTAGCGTACTAGTCACCGACACACTCTCTTGCCACTAGTGTCTTTTCTGCAATTGTCTTTCCCTTGCAGTGCCTCCCTTATCGTGTAGTACTTGCTCGGGCTCTCCTGGTTACCACAACCAGAGAGAACGACAACTTTGCAGAGCAACTAGTGTTCTGAGTTGTACTGTCTGAGAAGCCCCTAATACCCCTATATATAGGAGGGTCATGGGATAGGGTTCTCCACCCCAGGCAATGCGGGATTAAAGCAGGAGTAGAAGGGTTCGAGATTTTCCACAATACAACCAACTGCGCCAGCTGAACCGATCATTTCAAGCATGAACTGATCGGTTGGGAACCTGAGCCGATCGGCTCACACCTGAACCGACCGGTTGGGGCATCTGAGTCGATCGGTTCACTTCTTAGCCGTTCGGTTCCCTACCTTGGTCAGTTCCCAATTTACTTTTCCTCTTTTGTTTCAAATTGATCCAAATACCAATCCTTGTTCCAATCAAATTGGACAAGTGAAATGAAGAGAAATTTCTTGCCAACCTGACTTTCCCAACTCGCTCGTTTGGAACATTTGAGCCAATCGGTTCAACCCTTGAACCGATCGGTTCAGCCTATCCTGAGCCGATCGACTCACCAACTGAGCCGATTGGTTCACCAAGATGAGCTAATCGATTCATCATATGAGCCAATCGGTTGGGAGTGCAGACTGTGCAAAATTAGTCAGTTGTTGTTTCAATCAATCTGATACTCTATTCAATTGGTCCAACACCTTGAACACTATGATATTGAGCTATCGATTGATTGAGTGTTTAATTGAACTGCTAAACTCCTTTAGTAATCAATCTAAACATCATTTGTGGATAAACTCCTCTTCTAGGTTAAATCCTATGTGTGTGACCCTACATGCCCATTTCACGTTGGTAATGAAAGTCCATAACACTTATGACTTCACAAGCAAAGAGCGGTGCCTAGTCGCACATCAGCACTACCAATGTGAAAAGGAAAGTTGGAGAACAAATTTCAATCCTACAATCCGTGAATGGTGTTACAACGAATGTATAATTCCTTTTTCACTGATATCCTGAATGAGCTCAAGGCATGGAACCGTCATCCTGTCAACGCTTATTCACTTTCTTGATCTCAGAGTAGATTGGAGGAGATATGTATGACATCAATATCACATATTGATTCACACATGTGTGCGCATGCCTATCTCAATCCTACTCATCAAGTGGCCATGGATATCAAACTCCCTCAGGAGGGACAATTCCAATATCTATCACTCACCCCTCAAAAGCCTCATGTGTCAAAGCCACACAATCATCACCTTTATAACAACCCATGTTTTAGGACTGTGTTAGATGATGTCAAAGTGTACCCAACGACATGTGTTGAGTGTAGTGATTTCAGGTCAAAGAATCACACTCACCACCATCACTGTGAGAACTGACTGTGACTACCATGTCACGGTTCCATGTGTCAAACTCACGATGGGTTTGTCCGGTACACATGTTCTCTAACAAGTACCTATGTGTTTGGTTTGATATCTCCATATCATGACTAACGAGATTCTATCATCAACCAACACCACAATCTAGTCTTGTGTGTCATTTTTGTCTATCTACCTTCCACAATGACATCCGACTAGGGACATAATAAGAATGTACAAACTCTTAGCATCTGTATGATCTCATCGTTCAGGTCCTTAACCTGAAAGCATACGTCATTGAGTACTGTCATTTTCTAGACATTCAATTTGTTCTATCATTATCTCATACGACTGAACCAGAAAGAATTGGAAGCTTGCCTTTGATGTTTATCAAATCAATCTTAATGTATCCCACCAATCATCCCATGATTGTCTCTTAGGGCATACATACCCACAGACTCCCACTTGCACTGTGAGTCAATCACCCCTGAATCATATTCATAGTGATCTTCAAACATGTCCCACATGTTTTCTATGCTCTAGTGCTTACGCAGTGAGTTATGGCAACACCTTGCCAGAGTCGGTATTAACATCATGTCTCTCATCTCTTCGTTGTACGTCACACGTATGAGATGTAGTTGCCGTAATATGCGATCTAGTATTCCTTTGCTAACCTTTAGCCACATTGCATGACCAAGCAGTCCTTATTTGTCATCAATGATCGGAATATCTATAAGTTCATCTCATGAACTTCCAGATGCATATAGAATCCACTAATGTTATCTAACATACGAATACTTGGCTTTTCTTTTTAAAAAACTTTATCAACAAACATTCACTTTTATATATTTTGTAATTAATTTTCTATCCTTTTTGGAAGTTCGCATCAGTGTAACTCTTTACAGTGAATCCTTCCTTATTTCCATAGAACTAGTACTTCTCAAGTACTTATCAAGTTCTTATGGTATTCTAGTAACCCTTACTGGAACTAGACATGCATCCACTCGTCATGTCCCACATACGAGTTATGAGCATATCATATTGTCATGTCCTACATACAAGATGAATGCTTTTTATTCTTTCCATATCCATACGAGCAAGATAATGGGATGATTACATACATGATAGATCCATATCTATTCTTAGTGTTTCCATTCTTCATAAGAATTGGACACTTGGCCTTGGGATACTAACTCCATGTAACATGGACAAGTTTTCTCCCACTGAATCTATGCACACTGAACCCTTCAGTATCGATTGCCAATGTATGCTTTCTCTTTTTAGGTCAAGAGGTTTTCGAGAACTATCTCTATAGATCTCTATTCCTATTACATAGGAAATGTCTCTTTCTTCCCTAAAGATAATTTCCACTTTGTATTTCCATTCTAGAACATTTCCATTTCACATCAACATGTGGAATGTGAATATACTCCCACAAAATCACAGATCCCTTCTTTATCTTTGACATATCAGTCAAACCCTTTGACTATATTATCAAAGTAAAGATCAAAGTTCTGAGTTGCTTGTACTCAATTAATCACATTGATTAGTCCATTGTAACTTATAGACTTCATTTGCATTAATGGATTCATAAACCTTATAGGTTGTGTCACATACACATCCTTGTTTTACTCCTCATAGGAATGCAGTTTTAGCATCCGTATGCCAAATCTCTTAGTCATTAACAAGCATCATCCTTCTCAAAATGTTATCCATGTGTCTTAACACTTAAGACTCATTTGCACTTATGGATTTCATCCCAATGGGTGCTACCATCAAGGTCATACCTTATGGTTCACATGGAAGTCATTTAGGATGTAATGGTCATAAACCATAACTCAAAATCTGGTTCGTCATATTTATGTAGATAGTTGACTCATCACATGACCAACTCATCACATATATAATCGAGGTGTATCTATCATGGATATAAGAACTCACAACTCCATGTGATTCTTAATGTCCTTTATTAGTGTAGGGTATTCTTTATTTAAGAAGAAATTAGTTTTTTGATAATCATCCTCTAACTCCTTAGAGTATGACTCCTTGTTGATTTAGACATCACCATGTCTTAATCACTTGCTCACTATGATACACTATCATAATCACTCACAAGGTTCTCAAACATTTGGTCTAAGTATTTCATTCATTGATCTCATCAAGAATTAACACTTTACAAAATTCATACTTCATCTATGATATTCTTGAACACTTCAAGATATTTATATTGGTATCTCTCTAAACACCATTTGAAGTACTAGCATTAACTTCGATAGGTATGTAAATACATCACATGTATTATACCTAATAGGATAATCATTCTCCCACTACCAATAGTGAAGATTGATTAATCATGTCCAAGAGATTCATGTCTCTTACTGGTTCTCTAACCAAAAAGAGTCTAGACTTATCCATCATATGGAAACTAGAAATGAATATTTCATGATTTATGCTAATTTGATTTGTTTGAGTTATCAATAACTTTTAGGTATCACTTTATTTTATGCATACCAAGTACCACAAGATAAACAAGGCATTGCCACAAATATTGAAACATCAACTTTATCAATTGCCATCATTGTCATACAATATGAAAAAATTAAGGTGTTTCTATCTGTTGGCAAGTATGAAATAGCAGTTCATAACTCTATTACATGCCTTCAAGGCTGAAAATAAACTAAAGTAATCCTATCTATGGAGGCAACACTTTCCCCATTTATTGGGTGCTTTACACTTTATATCTTGGTATCATATACCTCAAAAGTGTTATAAGTTTATTTCATGACACCTTGAGGTGGAGACGTCCATCGCCTCCTTCTTCTTTAGTTCTTCCAAATAGAGAGGGCAATTCCTTTTCCAATGTCCTAGATTTTGATAATGGTGACAATTGTCTCTCTTGGTCATGCTTCCCTTGGCCTTGAGAGTGGAAGACGACTTGGGCTGCTGGCTAGCATCAGAACCTTTCTTAGCCTTACCCTTGCCCTTGCGCTTGGACTTGCCTTTCTTGTTGTTGATCATCATCACAAACTTAGGCTTGTCCTTCTTCATCTGTGCCTCGGCTGTCCTCAACATGCCCAACAACTCTGTCAACGGCTTGTCAAAGTTGTTCATGTTGTAGTTCATCACAAACTGACTGTAGGATTTTGGCAATGATTGCGGTATCATGTCAGTAGCCAACTCTTGGCTCAGGGGAAATCCCAGTCTTGTTAGGTTCTCCACATACCCAATCATTTTGAGCGTGTGAGGACCAACTGGATCTCCTTCTGTCATGACACACTTGAACAGCGCCCTGGAGACATCATATCTCTCTTGCCGTGCTTGATCTTCATACATGTTCTTGAGATGCTAAATCATCTCATGACACCCATGTTCTCACTCTACAACTCATGGTTCATGGAGCACAACATCAAGCACTTTGCATCAATGGCATCTTCAGAATGCTTCTTATAAGCATCCCTTTCTGCCTTTGGTGCGATAGGAGTAGGTTCCTCTGGAGCTGGAGTATCCAGGGCATAGAGCTTTCACTCTTGAGAGAGAACAATTCTCAATGTCCTAAACCAGTCGTGGAAGTTAGTTCCATTCAGCTTGTCCTTTTCAAGGACCGATCGCAATGAAAAGTGATTGTTGTTTGTTGTCATTTGTTCTATAAAAGGAAATATATGCAATTCAGTCCAAAATTCAATTTTGACTTATTTGATTGATTTGAAAGGTTGACGATATAATTAGGACTTTAATTATCACTCCCACTATTTGTGTTTAAATTGATAGCCCTCACCATCAATTTGGAAGATTGCAGCATACAATCTTCTAGTGGGTGAAGATCCTGAAATCCTCTGAGTCATGGACTAGCTAGGGCTGTCACCCACAACTTAGATCTTCCAGGTAGGCAACTTTTTCCAATTGCATCATATGAAACTCTTGAAAGATGTCATATGCAACTCCTTGCCATGATCACCTCCATGCCTCAAGGTGCTAGATCCTATCTAGGTCACCTTGTTAAGTCTGACCCAAATCCAACATGATGAATATGCACACTGCTAGGGCAGACCCACATATCCATCCTTCACGCTTCCAAGAGATAGACGGTGCACCACGCTAGGGCGTGCCCACACTTGGCCGATGAAGCTTTTCACGTGTGTCGCATTTGGAAGGAATCTAAAACTTTAATATTTAATGAGGGATTTGGTTTTATAGGTACATATACATATCCAATCACCATAATACATAGTACATATCATATACATGCTATATCCCACAGAAAACATGTGAAACGATAAAAGCGATGATTATGGCCATCCTAATGTGATTCCTCGAGCCAAGAGGAATCACGGTCATCTAGGTCTACATCACATGCAACCTGTACAAGATGAATTGCTATAGCCGTCTGAGTTGATCAACTCATCACATGAATGACCTGCTTGTTCTGGTCGGTCGTCTGGGTGCCACCAGCCAATTGGTTGGCTCCTCCAACTGGTCAGTTTGCCTAGTCATCATGCATCTCCTCATAGCCTCCACTCGCTCATCTCACTCCTCGAACCGGTCGTCTGGAACACCAACTGATCAGTTCTCGCCTTGAACTGATTGTCTCAGTTGCATTAGGTTGTCCGCCATTCTTTGACATAATAGGAAACAAAAGTTCTATCCTATTTACATTTGAATAGGGAAACCCCGAGTTACATTCGAGGGGAGCAAAGGTAGGAAAGAAATCTTGAGTTATCTCGAGTTACATTAGGAATAAGGAGGTAGGGAATCGATGCACAGACCAAGATGCAAGCAACCACATTCAACCAAGAACACATACATAGGGTTTATTAGCCATAACCATGCTATACATCCACCACAAAACTCGTTTAAGGGCGACACATATCGAGTGCATTCATATTACATATCATATATGTATATTGGGATTTGTGGATTTAGGATTGGACATGCATAAAGCCAATTTTATTTGCATCGTATGCAATAAATAAAGGCAACAAACCAAAATCAATCACATTGATAATCCTAAAGTATAGAGCAGTTGACGTGGCTCTGATACCACTGTTAGGTTTTAAGGGAGACAGAGAATGCAGCAGAAACAAAAAATTTCTTCTCCCCAAACCCAGTATAAAGGAATCGTGTCAACATCTATACAGTAGGAAGGATGGTTTGTAGAGACATACCCTATCCTGAGGCTTGCTCAGTGATGTTACTTCGCAGCTTGCACGGTCTTGACCTCCGGTCTTGTACGGTGTCTGTGCAGCTCCTAGTCTCACCGGGACTGTCGGGATTGACAGCTATCCTCCGAGCGGCAGAAGTCTCCTGCCTCTGTAGTAGTCCACACGGACCACATAGAACTCCGATCGCCTTGTCACACAAGGCACCGGAAGGAGTTGTACCCTCCTGTTGGCGTACTAGTCACCGACACACTCTCCTACCACCATTCCTACCACCATTTGATTTTCTGTAGTTGTCTTTCCCTTATTGTGCCTCCCTTATGGGGGAGCACTTGCTTGGGCTCTCCTGGTTACCACAACCAGATGGAACGAAAACTTTGCAGAGCAACTGGTGTTCTAAGTTGTACTGTTTGAGAAGCCCCCAATACCCCTATATATAGGAGGGTCATGGGACAGGGTTCTCTACCCCCAGGCAATGCAGGATTAAAGCAGGAGTAGAAGGGTTTGAGATTTTCCACAAACAACCAACTGCGCCAGCTAAACCGATCATTTCAAGAATGAACCGATCGGTTGGGGACCTGAGCCGATCGAATGACACCTAAACCGATCAGTTGGGGCATTTGAGCCGATCGGTTCTCTTCTGAGCCGGTCGGTTCACTGCCCTGGTCAGTTCCCGATTGACTTTTCCTCTTTTGTTTCGAATTGATCCAAATATGAATCCTTGTTCCAATCAAATTAGACAAGTGAAACGAAGAGAAATTTCTTGCCAACTTGACTTTCCCAACTCACTCATTTGGACCAGTTGAGCCGATCGGTTCAGCTTGTCCTGAGTTGATCGGTTCAACAAGCTGAGCCGATCGGTTGGGAGTGCAGACTGTGCAAAATCAGTCAATTGCAGTTTCAATCAATCCGATACTCTATTCAATCGGTCCAACACCTTGAACACTATGATATTGAGCTATCAATTGATTGAGTGTTTAATTGAACTACTAAACTCCTTTAGTAATCAATCTAAACATTATTTGTGGATAAACTCCTCTTCCTAGTTAAATCCTATGTGTGTGACCCTGCAGGCCCATTTCACGTTGGCAGTGAAAGCCCATAACACTTATGACTTCACAAGCAAAGAGCGGTGCCTAGTCGCAGATCAGTGCTACCCAAGTGAAAAGGAAAGTTGGAGAACAACTTTCAACCCTACAATCCGTGAATGGTGTTACAACAAATGTATAATTCCTTTGTCACTGATATCCTGAATGAACTCAAGGAATGGAACAATCATCATGTCAATGTTCATTCACTTTCTTGATCTCAGAGTAAATTGGAGGAGATATGTATGACATCAATATCACATACTGATTCACACATGCGTGTGCACGCCTATCTCAATCCTATGGATATCAAACTCCCTCAGGAGGGACAAATCCCATATCTGTCACTCACCCCTCAAAAGCCCCATGTGTCAAAGCCACCCAATCATCACCTTTATAACAACCCATGTTTGAGGATTGTGTTTGATGATGTCAAAGTGTACCCAATGACATGTGTTGAGTGTAGTGATTTCAGGTCAAAGAATCACACTCACCACCATCATTGTGAGAACTGACTGTGACTACCATGTCATGGTTCCATGTGTCAAACTCACGGTGGGTCTGTCCGGTACACTTGTTCTCTAACAAGTACCTATGTGTTTTGGTTTGATATCTTCATATCATGAATAACAAGATTCTATCATCAACCAACACCACAATCTAGTCTTGTGTGTCATTGTTGTCTATCTACATTCCACAATGACATCCGACTAGGGACATAATAAGAATGTACAAACTCTTAGCATCTGTATGATCTCATCGTTCATGTCCTTAACATGAAAGCATACATCATTGAGTACTATCATTCTCTAGACATTCAATCTGTTCTATCATTATCACATATGACTGAACCAGAAAGAATTGGAAACTTGCGTTTGATGTTTATCAAATCAATCTTAATATATCCCACCAATCATCCCATGATTGGCTCTCAGGACATACATACCAACACTTATGGTCGTGATAAAGGATGTAAAATTATGGTGACAATCTTTGGTCACCCCCTTAGGTCAGGTTTCAGATCAATCAGAAGTACAATGATCAACCATTAAGCACCATATTGATGCTATCAATCAATGTTGACATTAGCTTAATATTTGATGTTGATTAATGAATATAGTGTTGATCTAACAACCTATGGTGATTTCATGATCACTAATGATGGTGGATCAGGTCTCTACAACCTATTTTGAGTTAAGCATTGTAGTTTTATCATCAATTAAGGCTTATACCAATGGTTTCTTGGGTCACTTGATGCAATGGTCAGACCTATACTGTAATTGATGGTTTTAGCATATGAACTTGACCCAATGGTTAAGATCTACTATTTATTCCTCCAATAAATTAAAATGATGGCTAATGTAATATGTTGGTCCTAATAATGTGATTTAAATGGTTTCCTTTATGTGATCAACTTAAGGATCTTACTTGTTGACAATGGATGGCTTGTTCTAAATAAATAGTCGATTGTGGGTTTTACCCTACTTCCAATGGAACTTTTTTTGTTGTTAATCAAGGGATGCCTAGGGTTAATGGCGACTCTTTATAAAGAACAAATCAAGGACTTCATAGGTGGTTTATGCAAGGTGTTTACTTATGTAAACAACCAAAGGTCTTACCTTTTAAACAACAAATGGTTCTTGGTGACATTGTGGTATGGTGATATAGGTTGAATGATGATGAAACAAATGGAGGGTTACCCTTAATAAGGTAGTCTTACCTATTCACTCGTATGTATAGAAGGGATGATAACCATATTGTTATACCTAGCTTTCATATAACTAAATTATAGTAATTGGGAATGAATAATCCTTGAATGACTAATACAATCATGGAGACTTTGTTATTTTTGTTGAAACCTTAGTATTCTATAACCTGATGGTTACATCTTGATTTATGTGTGGGTTCATACTTGAGAATACTATGGAATGTGATGGTGATGCTTCACCTTATGCATCCATGATCCAATGGGGATGTCGTGAGTTAGGCTTTGGGTATAAGTGATGATTAGTAACATTGATATAATTTATCATGTTGAACCTAACTCTAATGCAATTAGATAAAGATGAGTATTCATGTTTAACATTCTTATATGATGCAATGATGGTAGAATAACCTCCTTATTATGATCATAACCTTGATATGTTAATTGGTGGTTATTATAGCCACATGGTTGATACTTTCTTATGCTAAACATGTGCATAATGAATATGATGAGAGTTAATCATATCTATATTCCTTGCATGTTGATGTAATAAAGGAATGTTCTTAATGTTAATATAACCCTACTATGGTTGTTATGAATATCTCCTAGCTCGTTAATGCAATATTGTGTTGATTTGGTGTATTATATGTAAGTAATGTTTTTGAGCCTTGTTATAAGGCCTAAAAAGATAATGATGATCTTGCAGGGAATAATAATATAATGGTCTTAATGACCTTTGGGCATGATTGAGCCCTGAATGAGGTGTAATCCTCTTGTGTTAATAAGGGTTGATTCCCTGTGATATTGTGAAAAGGATTTATATCATGTGATAGTATGATGGTCTTAATGACCTTTGGGCATGGTTGATCCCTAAATGAGGTGTATTCCTCTTATGTTGATAAGGGTTGATATACTGTCATATTGTGAAAAGGATTTATAGCTTGTGATAATATGATGACTAGTGTAGTCTCATTAATGGCAAGTGAATAGTACCATGGAACGATGAGATGAGAAATTATGTTTCACATGTTTTATATCTTTTCAAGTTTTGATATTTATATGCTTGCTAGAAGTGAATTAGGGTTTGTATGTCCACTTGTTTGATGCAACCTTAATTCACCCAATTGGCATAACTAATCAAGTGCAACTCGAATCATGTAGTGCCCTATGCCGTAGAGCCATCTTCAGTGTCAGAACTTGCTGGATGGTGAAACGAGTATCCCTAAGGGAAACTCAGAGTGCATACTGTTGAGTATGTGGGGGTGGCAGGTTGAGGATTTATCCTTGTCATCCACAATGCAGATTGTGGATGTTGTCTATGGTCATGCCTCATACATCTCATGTGATTGAGAACGGCTGCGCTCATGTCTCAGTGATTATAACATGATGTGATTAGAGGACAACTGCGTTTGTACCTCAGTGATTGGGTTTGAATACCCTGGTTTCTAGTGTCGTGACCTGTACCAAGGTCAGACTAGTGGTTATCAACTTGACTATATGTCACTGTGGTGGCATCTTTTACTGATATGTCACTGCCTTTTTACTCATACTGACCGAGGGGAAGAGATCTTAGGATACCGACACTACTAGATCTTGTATGGAACTGAATAGCCCTTCGTAGGGGTCGATTGGACTTTGCATGGTACGATTCAAATTCCCCAGGGCATAATAAAAGATGTAATACAGTCATGTAACATATTTGTTTAGGGTTATACACAACATTTCACATTGGATGATAACCCTTATTTGTTCTCTTTACTTAAAGATGATGCTTAGTGCAATAAGAGATAGTAGATATACTTATGTTGTTGATATGCTTAAGATTTTTGATGCATACATACAGTAGACATGATTATGTTGATGACTATAGTGCTACTGTTGATTATAATCAGGATGCTAGATATCTCATGTTGTTAGTTATGTTTAGCATGCTAGCCATGCCTTTGTAACTAGAGATGCATATACTGCTAATCATGCTTATCCAGGTAGTTGCGCTTATGTTGTTAGCTCTTCTTATAATGTTGATATGTTCAACCAATAGACATGCTCATGTTATTATCTATGCTATGTTACTAGACTTTCTCATGATGCTAGAACTGCATATGCTACTGAATTGCTTATATTGTCAACAAGATAAAGGATGATAGTCTAGCTAATGATGATAGTTATTATTTTCTCCTTTATGTATTTTGTTAATCATCAATACTATTGATCTTATTTGTTATATCTGATTAAACTGCTTAATTGTTTAATTACTTAAAAATGTTGTAATCAATAAACGTTGTTGGAGGTTATATCTCTTGTTGGGACATGGGCCTCACCCTTGTGGTTCGCCACATTTTTTTAGGTAATCGGAAGTGATGAAAACAAACATGTGGCAGCAAAGAGGAGCTATAGTAATGTATATTTGATAAAGTTGATTAGATGTCTAGTTTGTCCTAGAGTCATCCCTATACTCTCAGGTTCGGGAAGGAAAAGTGTGTATATGGTGTTTCAAATGAATCAGGATTTTGTTAGCAAGTTAACTTGTTTGTGTGATATATACAAATACTATTCTTCTATGTATATATGTTGGCTAAGGCAATAGAACATTTGTATCAAATTCTTGGCCTAGTATGGATAAAAAAAAGATGTTGGGATCTTATGAAAATATTTTTGAGGAGGTGCTAACATTGAAATCAGTTTTAATTTACCCATATTTTTGGGTATGTGATTAATTAGTGATTGATTGTGTTTTATGTTTTGAGTAATATTGTTTAGTGTAACGGGTCCTGACAAAGTCATGGCTGAGACAATGCAAAGCATTACCATCAAAACAAAATCTAGGCTTCTCAACTATGCGTCACGACCAAAGCCCAACAAATGTCTCAGTTGAGACAACACCAAAACATGGCATCTCAACCACTCACCAACATGGCATCTCGACCACTCAACAACATGGCGTCACGACCTCTCAGCAACATGGCATCGTGACAACTCAACAACAAGGCATCACGACCAAAACTAGAAGTGGGCGTCTCAACCGAAATAAAAGCACATGTCTCGACCAAACAAAGAAACATCTCGACCATCACCACCAAGTGTCTTGACCCAAGCAAAACATGGTGTACCAACCACCAAGGTCAACCTACCACTAAGGCAAAAGTCCAACATCAAAATGGAGGTGAACCAAGATCAAAATAGAAGTATACCATGGCCGAAGAAGAAGACTACATCAAGGAAAACCATCATGTTCAAGGAAGAAAAACCTTATGCAAAACGGTCACCAAAAGCCCTAAAAGCAAGTGTCATAAAATCACCATGAAAGGGCCTCATGCAAGAGAGAGAAAACCACGTTCAACACCTCCAAAATAGAACATAAACTCCATAACACATAATGGTACAAGAACCTCATGCATGTGGCCAAAACCAAGATCAAGAGATGGGGGGAAACCACAATTACACAACCATCTCTAAAATTGAGTCTCTTACATTAGGGTTTCAGATTCTAAGCAAACCAAGCATGATAACTACCATCATTCAAGTTATAGAGAATGGTATAATCTACTAGCATGTTAGGATCATGATTTAGAGAGATAGAAAACAACATGCAAGCAAATAAAAGTGCAATAATAGAGAGGGTAGAGAGTTATATAATACGCCTTAAGGAAGATGAACTTCAAGGATCACTAGCTCAAAGCACACAATCACCAAGGGTGATGAACCTCCACCAAAATATCCACTCTTGAGCATAAGAGAAGCTCAAGAAGAAGAAGACACCATGATCAAAGATTGCTTAACAAAAGAGGGAAAGATACCCTAGGCCAAACTAAAAGAAGAAGGGAGAAAGAGAGAAGGAAACTTCATCTCACTTGGGTAACACCTTGTTAAAACATGGTCTATGACCCTTGTGATGAGGTGTTTCTCTCCAAAACCACAACCACGGAGCATAGATCAAGTGTAATGACCACATTTGTGCTTAATTGGTAAAGTAGGGTTTACCTGAATGAATACATGCTTGATTAGATTGAACATCCTTTAGACTTGATTAATGATAGTAGATCAATTGTGATGTTTAAAACCTAAGAAGAAACTCTAACTATGATTTTAGTTTGAAGAATTAGGGTTTGATAAATGTAAACCCTAATTGGCAAAAATTAGGGTTTTGATAGTATATGATATGGAATTTGATCAGGATAGTAGTGTGGTAAATGATTTTTCATATTTTCTAATTTTTTTTATTTAATTGAATTTTGGATATGATATGGATAAATTGATCATGCGTATTGGAGAAAAATTTCAGAATATTTGAGTGTTCTTTGAATTTGGTTCTCGGTCGAACTATACTTCGACCAAAATGCTGACATAGTGCTTTTTAGCAATGTAGTATTTTATTTTTAGTTATTAATTGGTAACTCCAAATGATCTAAAATTTTAATTGGAGTTCTGAAACTCAATCATAAACAAAATGTAAAATTATCATATTTTTTGGACGTTTTAGACCTTATCAGTAGACGAATTACAGTAATATTTTTATGACAAAAAATTCAGCTGAAATAAGAGAAAGTATAGTGAGGGGTCAATGTGCAATTGACCCAAGCAACTCAATTGCTCTATATGGCCAACCTAGCACACAAGGAGATATCATAATTCGGGATTCAATCTAGATAAATGAAATCCTAGAGAGAGAGGGAGAGTTAGGGTTTGAGAGGAAAAAGTGATGGAGATGCAGACCTAGGGTTTTGCAGTCCGAGGAATGATGAATCTTCTCTCACATGTAAGTTTAGCTTCTTTGCATAGACTTTAATGGTGAATCTTCTCTCACATGTCAAGATTCCATCCCTCCTCTGATTTCATCTGAAATGGTGTCAAAACTTCCCCTTTTCTCACTCTTTCTTCATAATCCCTCATTTTTAGGGTTTCTGAGTTGAAAGGAAGAAGAATTGGGTGAATTGCTAGGGATTTGATATGAGATCGAGATTTTCAAGGATGACTGCATTTTTAAGGTTTGTTGACACCTTAGGGTGAGTGGGAACTTCCTTTAAATAGTATATTGCAAGAAAATTGGTTAAATCATCCATAATCTTTAATTGCTTAGTATGCAACTACAAACCCTGAATTGTGTGTTTAATCTAAGTTGTTGCAAAATGACATGAAATGCATTCTTCCTCTGGTTGGATGAATTTCAGATGATAAAATCATATTAGAAATGTATACAATACATTCTAATGAGAATTCCCTAAGTATTCATAGAGGTTATAATAGTAAACTGAAATACAGGGAATTTGTCTATGATTGAAATTACTGTATAATTAAATAGAGAAATTTGTTGATCTGGATCCCCTTGGTTATGAATGATTGTTTATCTGAATGCATAGTACATATATGTCAAATACTATCTTGGATTTCATTTAAGGTGAATAGTGTTTGTTTGATATCTCAGTAAAGAGGGTGAAAGCCTAGATGCGAGGAAAGTTTGATATTTGCGAATAGATATCGTGAAATCTATTTGAATGGATTTTCTTCACATGATAGACTTTATTTATTCAATTTTATTATTGATGCATGTTATCTCAGTGAATGGCATGGAAACCCAAATTCATCTCACTTCCAAGGTTTCATACTTATATTGATTTTATATGATTTGTTGATAGTAGTCTTTATTCGGTCAATGTTTATGTCGCATGAAATCCTTATGAGATCCATGTGATAAATGAATAATGTAAATGAAACCCTATGGATAGGGCGTTAATTGAATCAAGTATTTTCATATCAATGTTCTCGGTATGAGATGTGGTGATGCACAACTCAAGATTTGGGTTGAGGTGCAAGATTTCCAAGAAAGTACAAATAATTTATAGTGCAAATGATGATTACTCGTATGCCAAGTAATTAACTCTTATCAGTTTATTAAGAAGTTCAATTGCATGAATCTAGTGTATAAAGTATCAAGTAGACATGTATTCTGTTATTTAAGAATTTTATATGCCTACAGGTATAAAATGTTGATTTCTCATTATATTATAATGTTTTGAGTTTATAAACTTCAAATAAATAGACATGGTACCATAGAGTTACCAAAGTCAAGTATAAGTAAGGGAAACGATACAATATAGTAAGAGATTTCTAAGAACAATACAATAATAGACTTAAGTGCCTTGAACACCATAGATTCCCTATGAGAGGTTTGTGTCGTAGGGATGAAATGACCTAACCATGACAATGTCCAGTATACGGGGGTCAGAATGTACTAACTTGTGGTACGGGGGACAAAGCCCTAGTGGAAGTCTCCTTAATATACATCATGTAGTTTCCAACATCAATCAGAGGTCCTGGTGGCACTAGAGTACAAAATAGCCAATAGGTGGCTTGACTCTCCGGATATGTGCTTAGGTTAGAAGAGGAGTCCAGTTTTTACGGCATAATAGGTGTGCCGTGGCCAGAGAACCATTTTCCTGTTGCAGATCAGCGACGTAGTCAGGCATAGCATTCCTGGGTGTGTTAGCTAAGTCTTGTACGGTGAGATCATAGTTCGCTACGAGTCTTCATATGTAGAGTACACTGCATATGATCAGGATATAAGCTAAAATATGTTCATATAGTTTTAAAGAGTTTCTCATATGTAAGAAAGGTTAAGAAAGATTCGAGTACAGTTTCCCAGCAATTATTCTTTGTATGTTTCTGAATTATTAGTTCTCTTTGAAATTAATCAAGCATGTTCATATATTGATTTACTCTTGTAGATATCTAGAGTATCATGCCATATTTATAATTGTCAATGATCAATCTCTTTAAAGCTTATTTCTGTTATAATTGATATCAGTTGCTCAAAAGTATATCTACAATTATATTAGTGCTTTAGACTGTTTCTTTGAAGTACTCATTCACTGAGCGAGCAAGCCCACCCCTCTACTCAAAATTTTTAGGGAAATCACATGGACTTGAAGAAGGTCAAAGCATCAGAGTAGATCTACCACAAGAGTTAAGTCTAAGTACAGTTAAGTTCAGTCAGTCCATGTCACTCTAGGTCCTTGTATAGATGTGAGCGAGTTGTGAATTATGTTTGTATCTTTGTTTCCTTAATAACAGAGAATGCATTCAATTATCATATCGTGTGTACATGAAAGTGTGAGAAACAAAATGAATGTATGGATGTGTATCATTAATGTTGAGATCATATTAGAGTAATCAAGGTTTAATTCTCTTGTAAAGTTTGTTTATGTGATTCAATGCGAGAAAACAAAGAGTTTGAAAAAGAAGAAAAATGTAAGGGTGATCTTTGTATTACAATAAATCCTCAATTTTATGCCCTAATCTCACGATTAGTGGTAATTGTGAGATCGGGGTGTGATAGCTTTGGTATCAGAGGTTAGGCTGAGTTGTTAGGGACCATTAAGTTAGTAAGTTAGAGTCATAAGTGTGGCAGATAGGAGATGTTATGATCTTAGCTCTGGGGATTTGAGTATTTGGATATCCTGGCCCGGTATCTGAGTACTTCTATCAACCAATATCAAGCTACTATGTCTATTCTTTCATGTATACCCTAGCTAGGTATACAGTGGAAGGATGGTTTAGAGAGGAACCCTAGAAATATTAGGGTTAGAAACAATATAAGTAACCTAAATTAAGAGCATAAATATAAAATGAGATAGAACTTTCATTTCATATTGTTGTTTTATTGGATATGAATAGAAAAGCTCTTATATTTTTGAATTCAGATATTTAGTATTTTGAAATAAATATATGGCTCTTTAACATTTGTTGTACACTATGCAGTTGCATTTGTTGTACACTATGTAGTTGTAGCATTTATTGATTACATTCTTTGTATCAAGTAGACTAGAAATGATCTTTGAATTAGCTTTCCTAAGTGGATAAGTTTTCTTCCACACATTTGAGATGTATAGGAGTTGAGTAATCCTGAGTAACTCTTGGCTTCAGGACTATAGGTTCGGCATGGTCCGGCTGGCAGGACGCAATAGTGGGATCTAATGACTCCTATTAATAACATAAAAAGAGTAAATTATGCATAGATTAGATCCAAATTCTAGTATGGATATACATACTCTAAGATTTTTAAGTATAAGGGAAAGACTGGGATAACTAAGAATCAGTTGGAACTGATATCTGAGATCCAACTTTGGGGCCTCATATGAGAAACCCTAAATTGGGAATAAAGTAACGTAACATAAGGTTCAGATTAAGGTTCAGATTAAGTTTAATTATTAGTATTATATGAACTCTAAATATGAAATATGAAAAAGATATGAGAAAAGTATGTAAGGGGCCAAGATAGTAAGAATCAATCATGAGGAATGGATTATATAACCGAGTATAATATTTTTATGTACTCCAAAGCAAAGGGAAAATAGAAGAAAAGATCTAAGTATACAATAAGAACATAGAAGTGAAGAGTATTCAGAAGAGTTAAAGTGAAGAGAACTAGACGAGCATGTAAATCATAAAACTAGGATAAGAAACTTAGTTGAAACAAAGAGAAATGTTGGAAATAATGAGCTTGATTAAGGAATGAGGGTTATGATATAATTGAGAGCATGGAATGTATACCTTTATTAATAAGTTTAATACATTCATCCTTACTGCCTTTGGATTCTAAGTCTCTATAGAACAACAAACTAGTTTCTAAAAGAACAACAAAAGTGTAGCTAAATAAATGAATAAGTCATACAAAGGTAGACTATATTCAAAATGGAAAAACTTGATTGAAAGAGAAACTATGTTTCACCAATGCATGAGCCGTTTGATTTATTATAAAGGATATTTAATGTATTAAACATGAGGGGATACTAGTAGAGAGATTATTGATTTTGAATTTCAACTTCACATTAGTAGAAGAATAAAAGGAAATATATACAACATGGTATACATGATCATACACATAAAAGAAGCAACATGATCATAAGAGAAAACTAGAAGTTAAAGATGACATGTGGAATAGTAGTATATGGTAAAGGGATTATGGAAAGTAAATAAGGGTTTGAAACATAATGGAGTAATATAGATTATAAAAGAAAGAGGTTGCGAGATTCAAGAAAGTGCTAATTAGTCAAGTATCGTTGTTGATAATTAATTAAACCTACATATGAGAAATGTATTATTGGATGTTTGAAGATAAGAATTCTAAGTCTCAAATCATCTTCTCTTTCATATCTTCCTTAATGAGAGCAATGTGGGAATGAAGTGATAAGAAAATGAATCATATATGATGCATAACCACCGTGGTAGAGACATCTAGTGAATGTAATAATGACATACAATATGATGATGAAACCCTAGCAGGGTGAATTGAGAATGTATTCTATCTGAATGGCCAAGTAAGATAAAGGAAATTCAATTGATAAGATAAGGAAGACTTTAGTAAAATTTGTGAGATCCAAAGTTTGAATTTCAAATTAAGGGAGCAAAGTCACATCACAATAACGCCATGCTACTGATATAGACCAAACCCTAGAATGTTTAGAGTTGTAGTAGTTCAAGGGATGTCACTAGTGATTTGACCTTGAATACTAGCATCTCTATAAAACAAGATCATGGGATTTGCACCATGAGAAGTAAAATAGCACTGATAGTAATCTGAGGTTTAAAGATAGCTAATCTGAAAGGTTGATAAACAATATGGAAATGATTCAGAATAAAGAGTAAGATATAAATTTGAAATGTGACAAGTGAGTTTTGAACAAAAGGAGAAATACAACATGAGTGAAGTGCAATATGAGATAAATTCTTACAGTGATAGCAAGAATGATGAATAATCTATTTATACCTTGTATGTTTCAATTTTAGGAATGTTTAATCTACATGATTAAAATGAGAAGGATAAGTAGCAAAAAGTAAGTAGTAGTGAATGAGGAGAGAGATAAGAGAAAACAATGGCTTTTAGTAATATGTGAATTTGTTTTTAGAAGTATAATTTGTTGAAGGTATATTAAGGGATGTAAGTTGGTTCTACGTATGATTTCAGTGTACATGTGCAAGCAATATGTTAATTAAAGGTGTCTGATAGTTGTAGTCATTCATACCAAGTAATCCATCTTAGCATTGTACAATTGTGTTATGGTGATATAGGTTGAATAATGATGGAACAAATGAATGGTTACCCTGAATAAGGTAGTCTTACCTATTCACTCATATGAATAGAGGGGATGATAACCATATTGTATTGATATGTAACCCAAATGAGGTATAGCTTTTTATACCTAGCTTTAATATAACTAAGTGATGGTAATTGGGTATGAATTGTCCTTGAATGACTAATACAATCATGGAGTACTTTGTTACTATTGTTGAAACCCTAGTATGCTATAACCCAATGGTTACACCTTGAATTATGTGTGGGTTCATACTTGAGAATAATATGGAATGTGATGGTAATGCTTCACCTTATGCATCCATGATGTAATGGGGATGTCGTGAGTAATACTGTACAATTGCTATTGAATCTAGTCTTCTAACTCATGACTGCTTTGCTGTTTGAGTAGAACAATAGTAATATTCAAAACAACATAGTGAACTCTCTTTTGTGACTTAGAGGTAATATAAAACAATAGTACATATTGAGTCGTATGAATTGAGATGGTTGGATCAGATTATCAATGTTGAGGTAACACCTCAAGAGTATGAAAATATTGAAATGGTTGCTTCTCTATCTACTCCATGATTGATTGTGGCATAGAGAATTTGTTTGTTATCATTGAGAATTGTTTTAACATGTTGTAATTAGAAAAGAGATAAAAGACTTAACGTTGAAAACTACATTCAAGTATAAAATACAAGAATGCAATGACATGTAGGATTTTATAATCTTAAAATAAACTTTGAATATACTTTGTTTGCGTATTTATGTTTCGGGGATGAAACGTTTTAAGGGGGTGAGAAATGTAATGACCACATTTATGCTTAATTGGTAAACTAGTGTTTACCTGAATGAATACATGATTGATTAGATTGAACATCATTTAGACTTGATTAATGATAGTAGATCAATTATGATGTTTCAAACCTAAGAAGAAACTCTAACTATGATTTTAGTTTGAAGAATTAGGTTTTGAGAAATGTAAATCTTAATTAGCAAAAATTAGGGTTTTGATAGTACATGAATATGGAATTTGATCAGGATTGTAGTGTTGTAAATGATTTTTCCTATTTTCTAAAAATTTTGTATTTAATTGAATTTTGGATATGGTATGGATAACTCGATAATGCATATTGGAGAAAAATTTCAGAATATTTGAGTGTTCTTTGAATGTGGTTCTGAGTTGAACTATACTTCAACCAAAATACTGACAGAGTGCTTTTCAGTAGTGTAGTGTTTTATTTTTAATTAATTATTGGTAACTCCAAATGTTTGAAATTTTAACTGGAGATCTAAAACTCAATCATAAACAACATGTAAAATTTGATAATTTTGTATGCGTTTAGACCTTATCAGTAGATGAATTACAGTAATATTTTTATGACAGAAAATTCAGCTAAAATAAGAGAAAGTATAGTGAGGAGTCAATGTGCAACTGACCCAAGTAGCTCAATTGCTCTATATGGTCAACCTAACACACAAGGAGCTCTCAAAATTCGAGATTCAATATAGAGAAACTAAATCCTAGAGAGAGAGGGAGAGTTAGGATTTGAGAGGAGAAAGTGATGGAGATACTGAGCAAGGGTTTTGTAGTCTGAGGAATGATGAAATCATGTAAGTTTGGCTTCTTTGCATAGACTTTAATGGTGAATCTTCTCTCACATGTCAAGATTCCGTCCCTCCTCTTATTTGATCCAAAATGGTGTCAAAACTTCCCCTTTTCTCACTCTTTCGTCATAATACCTAATTTTTAGGGCTTCTGAATTGAAAGGAAGAAGAATCGGGTGAATTGCTAGGGATTTGATATGAGATCGAGATTTTCAGGGATGAGATGCATTTTTAAGGTGTTTTCACACTTTAGGGTGAGTGGGAACTTCCTTTAAATAGTATATTTCACGAAAATTGGTTAAATCATCCATAATCTTTAATTGCTTAGTATGCGACTACAAACCCTGAATTGTGTGTTTGATGTAAGTTGTTGCAAAATGATATGAAACGGATTCTTCCTCTGTTTGGATGAATTTCAGATGATAAAATCATATTAGAAATGTATACAATACATCCTAATGAGAATTCCCTAAGTATTCATAGAGGTTATAGAGTAAACTGAAATATAGGGAATTTTTCTATGACTGAAATTATTGTATAATTAAATAGAGAAATGTGTTTATCTGGATCCCCTTGGTTCTGAATCATTGTTTATCTGAATGCTTAGTACATATATGTTAGATACTATCTTGGATTTCGTTTAATGTGAATAGTGTTTTTTTGATGTCTCAGTAAATAGGGTGAAACCTTAGATGCGAGGAAAGTTGGATATTTGCGAATAGATATCGTGAAATCCATTTGAACAAATTTTCTTGACATGATAGACTTTATTTATTCAATTTTATTATTGATGCATGTTATCTCAGTGAATGGCATGGAAACTCAAATTCAGCTCAGTTCCAAGGTTTCATACATATATTGATTTTATATGATTTGTTGATAGTAGTCTTTATTCAGTGAATGTTTATGTCGCATGAAATCCTTATGAGAGCCATGTGATAAGTGAATAAGGTAAATGAAACCCTAAGGATAGGATGTTTAATGAATCAAGTATTTTGATATCAATGTTCTCAATATAAGATGTGGTGATGCACAACTCAAGATTTGGGTTGAGGTACATGATTTCCAACAAAGTACAAATAATTTACAGGTGCAAATGACGATTACTCGTATGTCAAGTAATTAACTCTTATTAGTGTATTAAGAAGTTAAATTGCATGATTCTAGTGTATAAAGTATCAAGTGGACATGTATTCTATTATTTAAGAATTTTAGTCTTCCTGTAGGTATAAAATGTTGATTTCTCAGTATATTACAGTGTTTTGAGTATATTGCTCTGCCAAGTTTAGAATGATATACATGTTGTGTTATGAACTTCAAATAAATAGACATGCTACCATAGAGATACTAGAGTCAAGTATAAGTAAGGGAAAAGATACAATATAGTAAGAGCTTTCCAAGAATAATAAAATAATAGACTTAAGAGCCATGAACACTGTAGAGTCCCTATAAGAGGTCTGCGCCATAGGGATGAAATGACCTAACCATGGCTGTGTCCAGTATACGGGGGACGGAATGTACTAACAGGTGGTACGGGGAATGAAGACCTAGTGTAAGTCTCCTTAATATACATCATGTAGTGTCCAACATCAACTAGAGGTCATGGTGGCACTAGAGTACAGAAAAGCCAATAGGTGGCTTGACTCTCTGCCTATGTGCTCAGGTTATAGGAGGAGTCCAGCTTTTACAGCATAATAGGTGTGTCGAGGCCAGAGAGCCATTTTCCTATTGTAGACCAGCGACGTAGTCAGGCTTAGCATTCCTGGGTGTGTCAGCTAAGTCTTGTACGGTGAGATCGTAGTTTTCTACTAGTCTTCATATGTAGAGTACATTGCATATGATCAGGGCATAAGCTAAAATATGTTCATATAGTTTTAGAGAGTTCCCAAAAATTATTCTTTGTATGTTTCTAAATCATCAATTCTCTTTGAAATTAATCAAGCATGTTCATATATTGATTTACTCTTGTAGATATCTAGAGTATCATGCCATATTTATGATTGTCAATGATCAATCTCTTTAAAGCTTACTATTGTTATAATTGATATCAGTTTCTCAAAAGTATATCTGTAATTATATTAGTGCTTTATACTATTTCTTTGAAGTACTCATTCACTGAGCAAGTAGGCTCACCCCTCTACTCAAAATTTTTAGGGAAATCACATGGACTTGAAGAAGGTCAAAGCATCAGAGTAGATCTACCACAAGAGTTAAGTCTAAGTATAGTTAAGTTCAGTCGGTCCCTGCCACTCTAGGTCCTTGTATAGATGTGAGGGAGTTGTGAATGATGTTTGTATCTTTATTTCCTTAATAAGAGAGAATGCATTTGATTATCATACCGTATGTACATGGAAGTGTGAGAAACAGAATCAATGTATGGATGTGTATCATTAATGTTGAGATCATATTAGAGTAATCATGGTTTAATTCTCTTGTAAAGTTTGTTTATGTGATTCAATGAGAGAAAACAAAGAGTTTGAAAAAGAATAAAAAGTTAAGGGTGATCTTTGTATTACGATAAATCCTCAATTTTATGCCCTAATCTCATGATTAGTGGTAATTGTGAGATCGGGGTGTGACATCAAGGTTCTAAGCACTTTAATAAATCCAAACAAATGTGGTTATACCAAAACATAGGTCAGTAGTCTTACAACCACCATGGGATAAAAAATCACTTTCTCCTTCAAAACATCAAAAGCTTTCAGGAATCGATCATCAAATTTGAATTCTAGATCTTTCTATAATAGTTTGGAATGCGGGCAATTTTTGAAAAAATCTTTTATAAAGTCATGGTAAAATCTAGCATGTCCTAATAAGCACCTAACTCCCTTCACCAATGATGATGGAGGTAGTTTATAGATCACCTCTATCTTTATTAGGTCAACTTCCATCCCTTTGTTGAAAACCTTATGTCCTAGATCAATTCCCTCACTCACCATTATATGACATTTCTCCCAGTTCAAAAGGAGATGAGTATCCTCACATCTTTGTATAATTTCATATAGACTGGGAAGGCACACCTAAAAATATTCTCCATATACTTAAAAATTATCCATAAAAATCTCACGATAATGTTGCACCATGTCAGGAAAGACTACAAGCATTCATCTTTGATACATTCCAGGTGCGTTATAAAGAACAAAGGACATTCAGTAGAAGATAAAAGTATCATAGGGGCAAGTGAAGGTAGACTTCTCTTGATAATGTAATTCATTAGATATATGATGTAACTAGATTACTGTTCAAGATAACAAAAATGCAAGTGACCAATGAGCCTCCTAAGATTCTAATCAATAAATGAAAGTGGGAAATGATCTTTCAAAGTAGGATCATTCAAAATCATTAGTATAGTTTGTAGTAACTGTAATTCCTCCTTTCTTAGGAATGATATGTGTAGGTCTAATCCATTTAGAGTCAGAGATAGGATAAATTATACCTGTCGATAAAATTTCAACTATCTCTTTCTTGGCCACCTCTATCATGATTAGATTCAGATGCCTCTGAGTTTGTGCTACACGTTTTGCTCCTTCTTCAATCCAGATCTTGTGTTAACATAACTAGGAGAGATCCCATTTTTATCTGTGATGGACCACCCAAATGCAGCCCGATGATTCTTCAGAACTATAAGCATATGCTCTTCCTCCTTCACACCCAGTGCTACTAAATTTATTAATGGGAATTTGTTTTCCACTACAAAAATGTTGTTTTAGATGTGGTGGTAGTGGCTTCAATTCTAGCTTTTACGGACTATATAGTGATGGGACTAACGATGGAGATGATGGTCCCAGGTCTTCATAGTGTCTTGTATAGAAACATAAAAAAGTCTTAATTAACAAGGAACACTCCTCCAATGAATGTCAACGAGTGCTTCACCATATTCATAAGATAGGATTCTAATGGTAATTGTGGATATATCTGCATCATTACAAAAGATATAATGTCTGCAACTGCCATTGGGTATTCCTCTTCCTCTTAATCATCATGGTACTTCACAACTTTTATCAAAGAAATCTTCTTTGTGTGATCCATTATATCAACAACAAGATTACTTATCGTGGCATTGTTTGTTACCCTAAGTCCACACTCTAATGGCTACACAGCCAAAGCCAAGTGGACCTAGGCATTCGTCCCTAGAATGAAGCAAATATTTCACACGGGTAATATATGTTTAAAAGAAGTAATACAAGATTAAACAAGATAATAAAAGGGGATAGAGAGACATGTACCCATTTCTATTACAAGTATACACATTGATGTTTCATTCACGTCCACAGTGCAATGGATCTTTGGTAACTACAAAATCAATAAAAAAACATGTTAATGCTAGAGCATTAAGTACACAATGAAAGGCATGTAAATAATTTAAGAGTACTATAAAACTTGCTTGGCTAGAAACATCATGTAAGAAAGAAGTAGAAACAAGACATGAACATCTAACAACAATCCTTTATGCAAAGCATATATTGAGTGTATTTTCCATTATACTCAACAACATATCATGGCCATTGACCGACTTCCCATTGGAAGGGTCCGTAAGGGTGCTCAAGATTAGCCAACACTTTTTATCAACACAGTCCACCTTGTCTTGACATCTCAAGAAAGGCACCCAATCATGTGCCCTTACCCCGAGAATACAGGCAGGTACACAAGGTTTGTATAATGGACACGTTCAATTATGTTCGAGGTTTTTTCAACATATTTCAAGCAAAATGAACGTACTAATCATAGGGAACATGTATCTCCAACAAGTAACTAACTAGACAAGAATTTATACGAGCATGTATACAAACAACCCAATACCATAGTAGGGTCAAGAGAGTAAGCGTACCTTAAGGGTAGAGTACAAGTTATGATCCTTGAGTAATATTCTAGGGATGATCTAAACCAAGGGAATCTCACAAAGAAAAGATATAGCATGGTGTCCTAGTTCAAAGGGGTTTAGTTAATGTAAAAATGACATCATTTCTATTTTGGAGTTAGGGAAACATGATATTTAGATTTCTACCATGGTTTAATCATGTCATATCAGAACAAGTTATATTAGATCCAATTCATGTGACATAAACACATTTGCAAGTTATAGGAGTATTAGGTAGATTGAGTTAGAATTATAGAGTAATATCACGATAATCCTACTAATTTGAAATCTTTATGATAGCATATTTAACATTAGAGTATGATCTAGAAAGGTTCAAGCCCATCAATTAATCATCTGCATTAGGATCATGTTAGGTGTCATGAGTAGGTCAAAAGTAAACAAAGAGCATGTGAGTGTTAGAGGGCTAACATAGAGGTTTGGTCATGAGGAGCCACTTTTGCATAAGAATTAGGAGTTCAATCATGTAGGTATCTAAACATCACATTTAAGGCATAAAAGGGTACAAAGGTAAGTCTTTTATCTACTCATGGTAAAGAGGTACAAGATATAGTTCATACATGGTAGAAATCATTCCTTTGCTTACTAATTTTGATATTAAATGATTTCACAAAGACAAGGTAAGATAAAGAACCAAGTTGATCAAACCATATCATGTATGCACATACAAGGACAATTTTTGGGTAAATTTAGCCATTAGGATGTCAAGATTAGCATTAGAGTGTACTACATGGACAAAGACATCAATAATAGTAGATTATAACTGAAGTTATTAGTTTAGGGGATTGAGAAAGAAAAAGGTAATGATGATACATGAAGCACATGCTTAAGATTGTTTATTAC
This sequence comes from Alisma plantago-aquatica, assembly GCA_963693085.1. Lineage (NCBI taxonomy): Eukaryota > Viridiplantae > Streptophyta > Magnoliopsida > Alismatales > Alismataceae > Alisma > Alisma plantago-aquatica. The sequence continues at coordinate 248,941,452 of OY856413.1, read as the reverse complement.
TCAAAAGGTCATAAAGGCATACTCTTTATTAAAACATGGATGAAGCATAAAAAACCAACAAGAGGCACTAGCATAAATAGAAAGTTGATAATTTTCTGGTTAAAACCAAATATTACATCATTACATTTGGTTTAGGGATCAAGGAGATAGAGAACTTAAAGGTTTCACATAAAAATAGGGATTTAGGGGTGCTTTACCCTTGTTGGGCTGAGAGAGCAGTAGCTGATAGCCGACCCATGAAGGAGGAAGTGTGGCCTTGCATCTGTAGGTTTGCCCCAAGCATTTTGTGGTGACTGCGGGCAACTTAGTGCTATGCTAGGCAATGCGAGTGATGCTAGGGGCGAGTGATAGGCGTGCTAGGGAACCCAGCCCGGTAATGGGCAACGTGTGTGCGAGGTAGGTAGTGGTCATGTATGGTTCAAGGGTGAGAAGATTGTGAGGGTGGAGATCATCGGCGATGGTGCTCGGGTTGTGGAGACCATGGCAGATTGTGCATCGTCTTTCTTTCAGTTCTCGTACATGCTGTGACGATTGCACTGCTCATTACAACAGCTCGAGCACCATTGTAGAGCAGGCTCGAGGCCATCAAGGGCTTGTCTCGCCCAAATAGAGAAAGAGAGAGAGGGAGTGAGAGTCAAGCAGAGCTCATAAGGGTCACACTACCCCACGGGTCATCTCCATGGTGGAGCTAGGGTTTTTGAAACCCTGCCTCCACCAGTGGTGTGAAGAAGGTGATCCGTGAGGTAGGTGCTTTGAGATCCAAAGGAGTCGATCCAAAGGAGAATAAGAGGAGAGAGAGAGTTCATACGATAGATGCCAATCAGCTCTTCATTATCCATGGTTGTGGCTTCTTCGGCCATGGCGAGCAAAGCTATGAGGTAAGGGAGAAATGAGGGAGAGGTTGCGCTTTTGCTGTGGAGGGAGTGAACCCATCGTGTGCTTGGGGTTAGAGGGTTTAAGTAGAAGGAGAGAAAGTGAGGGGGTCAGTTTTAGGGTTTAGGATGGTGAGTAGGGTGGTGGCGGTGGCCAGTTGGGTGTATCCTCCCGTCGGCGCCCCAATGCCAACCACAGCTGGTCAAGCTGCCAAAAAGGAGAGTAGGTGGGGTGAGAGGGAGCAATGAGGAGGGGAGGAGCAACAAGGGAGGTTTCGGGTCATTGTATCACCCTTCGCGTGTGTGTGAGTGGAGAATACAAGGAAGGTGAGGACAAGAAAGGTGGATGGGGTCTGGTCCTGGTTCCCAACCGGCCCAAAGACAAAATAAATGGACCAAAAAGTTTAGGAATTAGGTCTTAATTTCAAGTGGGTCCATTTACCTCATGGAATCTCAAAATTGGGCAAGGAAGGATGTGTTTCAACTATGATATCAAGCCCCACAATGTAAAATTGAAGTTAGGATAGAATGTGACTCTTAGTGAGGACTAATAATGGAATTACATGTCCATGGTGTAGCAAAGCCTCAACATTAGTTGATTAAAGTACAATGTAACATTTAATTGGTTCTAATGCATTTACTTGAGTACATTGTGACTCATTCTCATAATCAAAGGAGAGGAAGGTTGTTGAGAAAATTTCAGTATCAAAAGTGTGAAGTTGTGAACTAATTTGAGGATAGGGAAAACTAGGTTATCACATCCTCCCTCCCTTAAAAGAAAATTTTGTCCCCAAAATTAAATCAAGTCAGCAATCGAGTTTGAGTTTTCCTATTCAACATCTAGATCACATAGTATTCTCATCAGGTATTCTCACCACATACAAAGTTAATCTTATTCCAAAATCGATAAATCGAGCATCATAGTCAACACATAGTCATATGGATCATGAAATTGGGAAAGACCATTACTTGAGTCACATATCGAGAAAGATTGTCATATAGATCACCAATTTGGAGAGATCACATTTTAGGTTGACCCAATAGGGTTTTAGAGTGAGGCATGACTTTCATTCCCAACATTTAGGGTTCTAGATTCTACATTGGTCTAGGTGGGGTTATACATCTATGATTGAGATTTCATTTTTCAACAATTCGAGATAAACTTCAAATTTCCACATCATGATTTCATGCTCAAAATTGATGGGCGTGACCACCCTAGTCCACATGGAGCTTAACCCTAAGCCATAAATCGGGCAAAACAACATAGTCTTAATTTCAAATTTTATATTTGGGAACATGAAAGTCATTAGTCATATATCGAGGATGATCTCAAGATCTAAATAGGGTGATCATGGGAGTCAAGTCAACACTAAGATCAATAATCATGAGTCGAGATTTCATTAACCAATATCGAGAGTCAAGTTTGGACATAAAAATCACATGTCCAAACATTTTAAAGTTAGGGTTTAGATTCCTATTTAGACCTTAGGGGTGATCATTCATCTATATACATTAACCGACCAATGTTAGAGCAATATTTCGAGCATTATTCAGCATTTCTTGAAATCAATATTGAATTCATTTTCATAGAATTCATGGTTGATGAATGATCTAGGTCCAAGTCATTCTCAGAACCTAACCACTAACAATAGTCAACTATAACATATTTAAAGATGATCATTAATTTAAGGTTCAAGATCGAGTGCCAAAATCCTCATGTGTTTGACCTATAAGGGACTTAGGTTGAGAAATCATAATCCGGCGGAAGGGGTTACCTTCCAAAACTCTAAATGATCAATCAAGATGAATATTTAGAGGTAGTCAAAATAGGGATCACTACAGAAAACATACTCATTAGTGGCATTTTAGAAATGCCACTAAAAAAAAGCCAGAAAACAGGTTTAGCGGCATTTGTTGACATTTAAAAAAATGCCTCTAGCGCCAATGCTACTAGGAAGATAGTGCCTTAAGTTGTAAAAGCCACTAAACGTTTGTCTTTAGTGGCTTCCAATAAATGCCACATAAAGGCCACTAAGCCATCATTTGGCATTTATAGAAAAGCCACTATCCATCATTTGTCTTTTATACAAATGCCACTGTTTTGTATAATGTTGTTGTATAAAACAGTTTTGATTGAATGTAGTGGCTTATGAAAAAAGCTAGTAATGACATACTAGTTCTGCATTACTAATTTTTTATGGATTTTAGTCAGCCAATTTGTAGTTCATGATCAAGTTTTCTAATTGAATGCCGATTGAAGCCGAACACATTTTTCCAGAATTATTGAACTTTTTTATTTATAATCAAATGACAATTACATGGGGAGGACATTTTACCTTGCCCCTTATATTCAATACAACACCATCACATATGACTATATATGGTACATAATCTAGACATGATCACTAACTGGATATCAACTCAATTTGCACTTGGAGACCCCCCAAAGGAATACAAACTCATTTTCATAAAAAAAACATACAACTCCATTCTAGCATTCCAAGTAGTTGTGAGCTTCTGTAGGATTAGACCAACTACACTGCAATGAAGGTTCATCCTTCTTCTCAACTGCAGTGATAGCATATGATAATTCGGCCATAAAGTCATCAGATTCCTCAGTAGGTTCTTCCTTCTTCTCTTCCACCTTGGCAGCAGAAGTCACAGGAGCAACTGCATAGCCTGAAGCAGCAGAAGGGGCAACAACAACTGCAAACTTGCTAGGATCCTGCCATGAAGTGAGCACAAATTTGAGCACTTGCATGCAAATGTAAGACAAAAAAACTTACAACACTAGCATGCAATAAGATAGTATCAGGGAAGATATCACCATTGCCAAATTTATAAATAAGGTCATCTTCAGTAAGGTCAAGGACCTTAGGGCTGAATACAAATCCACTGTCATAAACTAACATCACAACTAGTCCATATGAGAAGGGCCTAATGCCGAGCTTTGCAAGAAGGGCAGCCTCACAAGAACCCACCTTCTCACCACTCCTAATAAGTTCGATAGGGGTGATAATTTCAAATGTACCATTCACTTTATGTCAGTTGAATAGAGTTTGCCACACAGCAAAGCTTTAGATATTTAGCTAAGCACACAACTAAGCAGATTATAGAAAGGGGGCAAAGCTGACAATCATGACAATTATGTAAAAGCAAAAGATTATAATCAAACTCAATCCCATGCAGTGTTCTCATAAAACTATAGTCTATACATAATAAGTTGAAAGAATTTTAGTAAGGTAAGAAAGCATAAGATGATTAATAAGAGCAGAACCTGGTGAAGACCTTCATGTTGTTATAGATAGATCTCCCTTCATCAACTGCAATAGATATTGTACTAAAGTTATCATCAGCAAGAACCATGTCTAAAGCCTCCTTGGCAACCTGGACTGACACATAAAAAGAGAAGAAACATCATTATCGATAATAATTACTAAAGGACAAGAAGATAGATATACAAATTCCCATAGCGAATATAATCACCTCAGTTCCAGAAATTCCCATGGAAATACCAATGTCTGCCATTTTCAAAGCAGGTGCATCATTGACACCATCACCAGTCATGGCAACCACCACATGTAAAAAACAAGTAACTGCAAAACATGCAAGAAGACTTTCCAGAGTAGGAAGCAAAAAGACATTTACAACCTTATCTCTCGAGAATGGCCTTTAATATCTTGGAGAAACCATTCTTCCTTGAGGCTTCTTCATAGACTTCTCCACCAGAGCATAGTTCTAACATGTTGACAATGACTTCATGTACCGCTGCAGAGAATTTAGGATGCAAAACTGCAGAGGTACACAAAATCACTATCAACATATCAGTAACAGCAGAGCTAGCAACAATGTTAGTGAAGAAAATTGCATAAAAATGAAGTCTGATTGCATACACCTACATTAAGGCAAGGCAAAAGGTGATCATCATTGTTAGTAAGTATAACATCATAATTTAAGCAGAACATACTACTTTAGATACTACTTTTACATACTACTGTGGCTAGGCTACAATACATCAACATAGCTGATCAGACAACCTTATCTCTCAAGAATGGCCTTTAATCTCTTAGAGAAATCATTCTTTCTTGAGGCTTCTTCGTAGACTTCTCCACCAAAGCAAAGTTCTGACATGTTGAGAAAGACTTAATGTACCTCTGTAGAGAAATTCGGATGCAAAACTACAGAGGTACACCAAGTCATTGTCAACATATTAGTAACAGCAGAGCTAGCAGCAGTGTTAGTGAAGAAGATTGCATAAAAATGAAACGCTGATTGCATACACCTACATTAAGGCAAGGCAAAAGGTGATCATCATTGTTAGTAAGTTAGACATCATAATTTAAGCAGAACATACTACTTTAGATACTACTTTTAGATACCACTTTGGCTAGGCTGCAATACATCAAAGGAGCTGATCAGACAACCTTCTCTCTCGAGAATATGCAAGATAATCCAACACACATAGAAGCATGTGATTAAAATATGTCAGATACATTTCAGACAGTGGAAACTTCATGCCAACAAAACATGCATATATAAGTCAAATAATAACGACAAACTAAAATAAACATTGGTTGCTACTTTGTAATTTTCTCATTCAAAATTGTCATCCTCATCACTTTGATATACACTTTCTTCATCCTGCTGAATTTGGGATTGGTCTTTCTCAATTGTTGAACTATCAACAGTAATTCCTTCCATTTGTCACAGTCTACATTTTCATCCTCTGTTGTCATTGATGGCCCATCTCTAGGTTCACCTTGCAAATAAGCTTCGACAGTCTCACTACAAGATGGATCTTCCATGTTGAACATATCTTGTGGGGGAATCTTTATAGCAAAATGCCACCCTTTTGTAGTGACATGTTCTACATAAAATAATTGTCCAACTTTAGATGCCACTACATACGGTTCTCCAGTTGATTGAAGTCATCTCAAATTAACAAGAGTCAACCCATGTTCTTCATGCTTGATTGTCCTCTTGGAGTAGATGTCCACCCAATCACACTTAAATAATGTCACCTTAAAGTGTTCATAATAATTGAGAAAAATAACATCCTTCAAAACGCCATAGTAGGTAACATCTTTAGTAATTGGACTGCGGTCAGTTGTTTTAGCATAACAATCAGTCTTAGCTACTAGAAAGACTCCACTATTTTGTGTTGTTAGATGTCGATCTTTTGCTTTGGTATGGAATCTGTGACCATTGACAATGTAGCCCTTGTACTTAACGGCCATTTGATTTGGACCTTGAGAAAGAAACTTGATTTTATCATCCACCATCTCTGTTCTTAGGAGTGTCTCAATCTAACACAATAAAATTTTGTTAGTATTTAATCATGAAGCATAACAAATTTAATTATGACAAATTAACTTACATGTTCCTTAAACCATCCATCAAATGAGTTACTATGTATTCTCTATACCTCCTTTAAGGACTTATGAGGATGTTTTAGCCTAATGATATCATAGTGCTTCCTAAAAACAAAATATGTGCAATATGTAATTGGAATATGTAATAATATTTTAATAATAGAAGACAATTGTCACTAACTTACTTAATGTAGGGTTCAACTATGTCACAATTGAATAGTACATTCTTATGGGCTTGTTGCAATGTATGTTCATCCAAGACACATGTTATCATTTTACCAACACCACGACCTACTATCGAGAAAATTGACCAATCATCACTATCATGTGTTGGCTTGTTTTCCAAATTTATTTCGTCAGTATCGTTTCTATTTGGCCGATTTAATTTTGTTTCAACTCCATCCAAGTATCTTGAACAAAAAGTAAGACACTCTTCAGCTATATATCCTTCTACTATTGATCCTTCTGGATATCTTTTATTACGAACATATCCTTTTAGGGTCTGCAGATACCTGATAACAAAGTTGGCAAAACTATTATGACAAATTAAATTCCAATAGGTGAAGTCATCACGACGTATGAAAAGTTACCTTTCAATTAGATACATCCAACGATACTGAACAGGGCCGTCTATCTTAGCTTCAAAAATGAGATGGACTGATAGATGCACCATTATGTCAAAAAAACATGGAGGGAAAATCTTCTCCATCTCACAAAGTGTCACATCTATTGAATTTTCCAATGCAGCAAAATCATTTGGATCTATGACTTTAGTGCACAACCTCTGAAAATAGTGACAAAGATTAATAATACATGACTCAGCATTCTTACTGGGCAAAGACACAGTGACAACTAATGGCAGAAGTTGTTGCATCAATACGTGATAATCGTGACTTTTCATTGGTAGCATCTTCTGATCCGTCAGCCGTGCACATCTAGATATATTAGATGCATACCCATCTGGAACTTTGACAGATTTTTGGAGGTTGCAAAATGATATTTTTTCTTCTTTTCTCATCATATAACAAGCTGGAGGTGGTATGGAATGTGTGCCAATAGTTTGTGGATGAAGCGGAAATCTAATTCCCATATCCTCTAAATCCTTCCTTGCATTCAAGTTGTCCTTAATTTTATCCTTCAGACCTATCAATGTTCCAACAATACTCTCACATATATTCTTCTCAATGTGCATGACATCCATATTGTGCCTTACAAAGTTAGATTTCCAATATGGTAGCTCGAAGAATATGTTTTTCCTATCCCAATTGTGTGTTGAATCTTTACCTCTCGGCCTTTTCTTACCAATTACAGTGCTTCCGCCATCCAATTGTGACAAGATTTCAGCTCCAGAAGGAGGTTTAGATGGACTCCTAAATTCTTGCTCACTGTCAAATTCCCTAGTTTCTTTCCAGAATCTGTGGCCAACTAGCAAAAACCTATGGTGTCCTCTGTAACAAACTTTACGACTATGTGGCAATCAATGTGAAACAGTATCTTTATTACAATAAGGACATGGTTTGTAGCCTTTAGTACTCCAACCAGATAGATGTGCATATCCTAGAAAATCACTAATAGTCCATAATAAAGAAGCACACATCTGAAAGAATTCTTTGGCTCTAGCATCATATGTTTGTACACCAGTACTCCATAGTTCTTTCAGCTCATCAATCAATGGACGCAAGTAAACATCTATATTCTGTGGCGAAGATGGTCCAGAAATTAGTAGGGAAAACATAAAATATTGTTGCTTCAAGCACAACCAAGGAGGTAAATTATATGGAATAATTACAACAGGCCATGTACTATGAGAATTACTCATTATCCCCAAAGGAATAAATCCGTCAGTGGCAAGTCCCAATCAAATATTTCTAGCGTCTGCAGCAAATTCTAGATGCATAACATCAAATGTTTTCCATGCTAGTGAATCTATCGGGTGTCTTAACTTGTCATCTTTTTCATATTCTTCTGCATGCCACTTCATTAAGGAAGAGGTTTTTGATGACATGAACAACCTCCTCAGTCATGGTATAAGTGGAAAGTGTCTGAACACTTTGGCAGGTGTTCTTCTGGGTTTGTTTACTGCCTCCTCATCATCATCATCTGGTGTTGAAGTCGTTAGCCATCTTGATTCTCCACATGTATCACAGACGTCTTTATCAGTAGACTCCTTCCAAAACAGCATGCAACCATTTCGACAAACATGAATCTTCACATAATGTAATCCCAACTCCTTTATTGTCGTCTTCAGCTCATAAAAGGAATTAGGTAATTGTTCTCCTTCTGGTAGCATTTTTTTAAAGAACTTAAGAAACATAGATGATACTTTCTTACTCAAGGCATAAAGACAAACAAGGTGATAGAATTCTAGGATGCAAGCAAGTTTGGTAAGTTTCTTACACCCTAGATATAATTATGTCTCAGAATCCTTTAACAAGATATAAAATTTGTTAGCATTTAAATGTTGATCAGTAGCCGACTGTACTCCTTCCATATTTTTGTCTTCACTGAAACTCGGAAAAACATCATGCAACATATCTTATAAATTTTCATCATCTAGACAATCACCCTGATCAGTTGGAGCATCCATTTCAACATCGACATCTTCTCCATGAAAAACCCAAGAAATATAGCTTTGTAAGAAGCCATTCCACAATAGATGACTCAATGTAGTCTGTCTGGTGACCTGATATACATTAGTGCACTTTCTACAAGGGCATACAATATTGTCTCCAATCGCTGAATGTTGAAAATTGAAATCCAAAAAGTTTGATACTCCACATAGGTATTTACTACTCGTTCGGTCATCCTCTGCTATCCAAGACTTATCCATTCTACAAAAATAGTAAAAAATATAACATCAAGAATTGTGACACCTGTTTGACAGGTGAATTGTGACAAATACTGTAAAAAATACATTTATTGGTGATTTCCTTATTTAAAAGTAACAAATTTCATCAAGAATTGAGACACCCGTTTGATTGGTGACTTGGCCGTTTTGTTGATGATGCTGTGTCGTGGAGGGATTCCCTCGTAGACAAATCCAATTAGCATGTTCGGAAGCCAGACCTGGTCCTCTCGACCAATTAGCATGTTCTGAATCCACACAAGCCAACTGGTTATGGATACCTTAAAGTGCATTCTCCATCATACTAAACGTCGATTATAGTAGTCAAGGTTCCATACTTTAAAGTCACTTGACCAGCCGTGTAGAGTCTTCCATTCAAATGACTCCACTATCTAGTAATGGTGAGTTGTGCTAGTGTACGATGGTCTAGGGTGATGTGCATCTGTTCTGTTTCAGGGAAAAGGACAGGGGGGGTCGAGGCCCAGGCTATAGTGATTGTTGTGGGTGGAAAGAGACTGCAAAATATTAGTACTAACAATTGTAAGTATATACAACGATGTTATATATTTTCAATAAGTATATATAACGATGTTACATATTTTCAGAGACAACTTGAGAAATACAAATTAGACTTAGATGGAAAGTAAGATGAGTGTCATTATACCAACAATTATCGTAGTCTACATTATAAATTATTATGTCTGTTTTAAGGAGATCACTTATGAATTATTATGTCTACATTATGCTTTTCAATTATAATGATCGCTGCATTTCACATAACCTGGTTTCTCAAACGATTTTGTGGGAAGACCATGTAAACATCGAATAGAAAATACCAATCCACCATCTTAATAGGGAACTGATTAATTACATGTGATGTTTACATGAACTCTATAAGTCATATTTTGTTAACATCTTTGAAGTTCTATAGTTTCTTCATTCTTGTCTTTCTTCAAATTATAACACTATAGATAAAAAGTACTAATAATGTATGTAGAACAGAAGTGAGATCCAAGGCAAATACCTTTTAAGTATTGTCAATTGAAATGGCTGGAAACAAGAGTGGACTACTATTGGTAAACAAGTTATTAGTCAGAATATGTTTTTTATTCTACTGCAAGGTTTCCCATTAATAGTTATTGATGATTTAGGATAACCTGCAGATGAACAACAAATTCCAAGTGGCATGGCATTCGATACCTACAGATTTTTCATCCGAGCATGAGAATTGTTGACACTTTACATGCCTATTAGCCACTGGTCATGAAAGAGACCTTGAAGGAGGTATGTAAGCTATATCTTAGTTAACAGAATAGGGTGCGGCGATGGTTACCTGAAGAGGATTGATCGGAGTCCCTCACTCAAGCTCGCTGACACTGGAGGGGCAGATTGAGTCTGCGGCGGTGCTTCAGCTGGGCTCGATCTGCCAAGGCGGATGAGGAAGAACGAACGGTGCCTGAGTATGCTTCGGTTGGGCTCAGTTCAAATAGGTGGAGGAGGAAGAACTAATGCTCGCGGTCACAGGCAAGGTGTCACTGTAGCACCGACAACTTGGCACTCCATAGCCAGCAACTATTGGCACCACGGATGGCAACTGGCAAACAGAAAGCACCACCAGTATCTCCCAGTCTACAGACGATCACGAGCCACCAAAGTACCTAGGGCATGATGGGCCAGGGAGCAAGGAAGTCGCGCAGGGAGAGAGGGGGAGATCGGAAATGTCAGGCTGAATGAGCAGAGAGTGCAGCGTGAAGGGAAAATTTAATTTAGAGCGGGAAGTCAAAATATTTCCTAATTTGGTATGGCAATTTAGATAGCCACTAATTAGAAATAAAAATGCCTTTAATGTTATGTCCTTTTCAGAAATCCTATAATAGGAGGTTCAGTGACATTTTAATTAAAAATGCATGTATATTAGAAAGATAGTGGCTTTTTTTATAAATGCCACTTAAATAAATGCCACGAATGGGCAGTTTTGTTGTAGTGGATGTGGCCTAGATTAGAGAATTCATAACTCAACTACCACCCTAAACTAGCATGGTAGTCCATATTGATCATGATCATAACGAATATCAGAATAGGGTGAGTATCAACTACCAAATTGTATTTCACAAGATCACAATTCAAATGTAAAGATCATAATAGGGCAACCATATCATAGAATTTTGCAAGTTCAAGATCAAAATAGAATTTGCTTCCTTTCAAGATCAAGGTAAGGGTAGAATTTGGAAATCGAGAAGTCAAATTGAGAACTCGAGAGTTCAAGCATATTAGGGCTAGAGTAATATCTATGTCCATCATGTTTGTTTGAAATTGATCTTACAAAGAGGCATACAAGTCAATAGGGAATTACCTCTTGTATTCAAGTCATCACATAATGATTTGGGATCCAAAGCCATGGTCATACCAGAGTATGTGGCATGATGCTTGTCAATTGGGTGAGTTCTACTTATCTATGGTTGAGGTTTGATCAAAATAGGGACACCATAGGTATAGTCAACATGGACCTCATCAAACATGGGGTATAAAATATGAGTTCCACCTTATTTCACCATATCAATAATTTACCTCACACATGGAAAGCACTTATGTCCAAATGGGTAACATTGACTTTTCATAAACTTTGCACATGAGTACGACACTTTTGAGAGTATTTTCTTACATCAAATAGGGTTTCCAATTTAAAGTCAAATCATGGAAGTAACATCTAAATCAACTTTCATGATTTCAAGTGAGTTTTACTTTTCCCATGCATAAGCTACCCAAAACCGAGATTTCATGTGATTAATAGTCATGAGAGAAGAATCACATGAGGAGATGAGAAACTACCTAATTATCATCTACTTGGGTGTCTTAGGTGGTCCTTAAAGAAAAGATGAGATGATAGAAGACTCTCTATGCTTGGGGAACGGATTTTAGTCCTTCCTGTGTTCTTAAGATGTGTTATGCCATATACATATATAGAGGCCTATGTGTATTGCTCGGATATCATTTGTCATGGAACTGTTTGTCACCCTAAGTCCACACTTCTAATGGCTACAAAACCAAAGGCAAGTGGACATGGGCGTCTGTCCCTAGAATGGATCAAATATTTCACACAGGAAATATATATGTAAAAGAAGTGACACATGATAAAACAAGATACTAAAAGGGGATAGAGAGACATGTACCCATTTCTATTACAAGTATAGACATTGGTGTTTCATTTGCATCCAGAGTGCAATAGATCTTTGGCAACTACAAAATCAATAAATAAAACATATTAATGCTGGAGCATTAAGTATGCTATGAAAGTCATGTAAATAATTTAAGAGTACTATAAAACTTGCTTGGATTGAAACATCATGCAAGAAAGAAGTTAAAACAAGATGTGAACATTTAACAACAATCTTTTATGCAAAGCATGTTATAAGTTTATTTTCTATTATACACAACAACATATCATGGTCATTGACCGAATTCCCATTGGAAGGGTCCGTAAGGGTGCTCAAGATTAGACAACCCTTTTTATCGACATGGTCCACCTTATCTTGACATCTCAAGTAAAGAACCCAACCTTGTGCCCTTACCCCGAGAATACAGGAAGTACATGAGGTTTGTATAATGGACAAGTTCAATTATCTTCGAGGTTTGTTCCACATATTTCAAGCAAAACAAACATACTAATCTTAGGGAACAAGTAGCTCAAACAAGTAACTAACTAGCCAAGCATTCGTACAAGCATACATACAAACAAACAAATACCATAGTAGGGTCAAGAGAATAAGTGTACCTTAAGAGTAGAGTATAACTTATGATCCTTGAGTAAGATTCCTAGGGATGATCCAAACCAAGGGAACCTCACAAAGAAAAGATATAGCATGGTGTCTTAGTTCAAAGGGGTTTAGTTAATGCAAACATTTGATTATTTTTTATTTGGAGGTAGGAAAACATGAAATTTAGATTTCTACCATGGTTTAATCATGTCATATCATAAAAAGTTATATTAGATCCAATTCATGCAACATAAACACATTTCTGAGTTATGAGAGCATTAGGTAGATTGAGTTAGGATTATAGAGTAATAGCATGATAATCCTACTGTTTTGAAGTCTTTATGATAGCATATTTAACATTAGAGTATGATATAGAAAGGTCCAAGCCCATCAATTAATCATCTGCATTAGGATCATGTTAGGTGTCATGAGTAGGTCATATGTAAACAAAGAGCATGTGAGTGTGTTGCATTGCATGACATATCACAAGACATTAGGGGGACAATTTAGAGGGAAAACATAGATGTTTGGTCATATGGAACTTCTTTTGAATAAGAATTAGGAGTTCAATCATGTAGGTATCTAAACATCACATTTAAGGCATAACAGGGTACAAAGGTAAGTCTTTCAGTTACTCATGGCAAAGAGGTACAAAATATAGATCATACAAAGCACAAAGCATTCCTTTTCATACATATTTTGGATTAAATGATTTCATGACGACAAGGTAAGCTAAAGAACTAAAGTTGATCAAACCATATCATGTATGCACATACAAGGACCATTTTTGGGTAAAGTTATCCATTAGAATGTTAAGAGTAGCATTAGAGTGTACTAGATGGCCAAAGACATCAATAATAGTAGATTATAATTGAGGATATTGATTTAGGGGATTGAGAAAGCAAAAGGTCATGATGAAAAATGAAGTACATGCCTAAGATTGTTTATTACTCAAAAGGTCATAAAGGCATCATCTTTATTAAAACAAGGATGAAACATACAAGACCAGCAAGAGACACTAGCATAAATAGAAAGTTAATAATGTTCTGGTCAAAACTATATATTGTATCATTACATTTGGTTTAGGGATCAAGGATATAGAGCCACTTAAAGGTTGCACATAAAAATATGGATTTAGGGGTGCTTTATCCTTGTTGGGCCTGGAAAGCAGTAGCTCATAGTCAGCCCATGAAAGAGGATGTGCAACTTTACATCTGTGGGTTTGCCCCGAGTGTTTTGCGGTGACTGCAAGCAACACAGTGTGATGCCATGCGATGTGAGTGATGCTGGGGGCGAGTGACGGGTGCGATAGGGCATCCATCCCGACGATGGGCAATGTGTGTACGAGGCGGGGAGTGGTCGCGTGCAGTTCAAGGGCGAACATATTGGTAGGGTGGAGATCATTGGTGACGGTTCTCGGGTTGGGGTGACCATGAGTGATTGCACATCATCTTTCTTTCAGTCATCGTGCATGTTGCATTGATGTTGCACCGCTCCTTGCAGTAGCTTGAGCACCATTGTCGAGTGGGCGTGAAGCCATCAAGGTCTCATCTCACCCAAACAGAGAAAGAGAGAGAGATCAGAGGGAATGAGGCATATTTCATAATGGTGGTGTTGTCCCGCGGGTCGTCTCTAAGGTGGAGCTAGTGTTTTTGAACCCCTTCCTCCACCGGTGGTGCAAAGAAGGTGATCTGAGAGGTAGGTTCTTCGAGATCCAAAGGGGTCGGTCTGGTGGACTCCAGAGAACAAGAGGGAGAGAGTTCATATGGTAGATGACAGTCATCTCTTCATTATCCTCGATTGTGGCTTCTACAGCCATGGTGAGGGAATCTATGAGGCGAGGGAGAGATGAGGGAGAGGCAGTGCTTCTGCTACAGAGAAATGAGTGAACCCATCATGTGGTTGGAGTTGGAGGTTTTAAGTAGAAGGAGAGGAAGCAATGGGGTTAGTTTTAGGGTTTAGGTTGGTGAGCAGGGTGGCAGCGGCATCCAGTTGGGCTTATCCTCCCATCGGTGACCCAGTGCCAGCCATAGCTGGTCAAGAAGCCAAAAAGGAGAGTAGGTGGGGTGAGAGGGAGCAAAGAGGAGTGGGAGGAGCAGCAAGGGAAGCGTCGGGTCATTGTATGACCCTTCACACGTGCGTAAGAGGAGAATACAAAGAAGGCAAAGACCAGAAAGGTGGCTGGGGTCTGGGCCTGGTTCCCAACTGACCCAAAGCCAAAATAAATGGAGGAAAAGGTATAGGAAGTAGGTCTTAAATTCAAATGCGTCTATTTTCCTCATAGAATCCCCAAATCAGGCAAGGATTGATGTGTTGAAACCATGATATCAAGCCCCACAATGTGAAATTGAAGTTAGGATAAAATGGGACTCCTAGGAGGACTAATAATGGAATTACATGTCCATGGTGTAATAAAGCCTCAACATTAATTGATTAAAGTACAATGTAACATTTAATCAGTTCTGATGCATTTATTTGAGTACAATATGACTCATTCTCATAATCACAGGCGAGGAAGGTTATTGAGAAAAATTGAGTATCAAAAGTGTGAAGTTGTGAACTAATTTGAGGATAGTAATAATTTACATTATAGTCTTTCATTCATAATAATTTACTTATGCTTACAATCATCTCAATTGTCTTTGTGATAGGGCAAATTATTTCTTATTAAGTGCAATCTTGTTCTTATATTTTCTTTCTACCTTAGTGATAATCACCAAACCCCAAACCCGATCTTTACCTTCTGTTCTAAAAGCAAAAACACTAAAAAGAATTAAAAAGTTCTTCAAAACCATTGGGATTAGAGTTAACAACCTTGAAAACATTGTCCTTTGGGATCGACCCTTTCTATACTAATCTTAATCAGAAAGTAGAAAACGGATTAAACTCTAGGATAATCATCTTATTGATTGTAGTGCACTTCGATGCATTAACAATTTGGCACCATTGCCGGGGATAAAAAAATTGGTTTCTTGAACCCAAAAACTTTTGAAAAACCTTTTTTAATGCCTTCCGAGTAACATTCTAGAAGTGCTACTCCTCTTTCTGTCGAGTTTTTATTCTGGCAGTCCATTTTTTTGCACATGATTAATTTTTTATTTTGTGCATGTGACTCCCGAACGCTGATTTTCACTCGTTTGATCCTGAGATAGATGAACTTTTCACTATCTAAACTGCCAAAATCGAAATAGGATGGATGAGGAATAAGTCGTCTGTAGGATCAACCAGGATTTAGCAGCTCAAAGAGAGCACATCTTAGTCGAACAAGCAGCTAGAGAATCCACTTTATGAGTAGACTACATGGTTGAACAAGATACCCTAGAATCCAATAGGAGGGAAGCCGAAAGGCAAAAACAATTGAAATATTTTTTGTTCACAAATCTGCCTATGCCCAACACCCAGTAATTCCTCCCAACATCGTTGCCCCCCAATTCGAGATCTGAACCCAATGGATCACCATGATCCAAACAAATCCTTTCTCAGGCAACAATGGGAAAAGTTGCCAAGACCATCTTCAAAGGTTCATTGACCTTTGCTCTTTAAACAAACTCCCAGACATCTCTGGAAATGCCATCCAACTTAGATTGTCCAAGTACTCTCTCTCCAGCCAAGATAGAAGCTGGTAAAACACCATGGAGAGTGAAGAACATGTCACAAATTGGGAAGTTCTACAAAATAAGTTTCTTGAGAAATTTTACCCCCCTTCTCTCACCTATGCACTCAGGGGACAAATCACTCACTTTTCTATGTCCCTAGGAGAATCCCTAGGAGAAGCTTGGAAAAGGTTCAAAGACTTACTTAGGAAGTGCCCTCATCATGACATCTCTCAAGCCCAACTCATATAAATCATTTATCATGGTGTTGACGATGATACTAAATTCTTTCTTAATTCCTCATCTGGAGGAAATTTTATGAACCAAAGTTTGACCAGTGCATGGGAAGTGGTTAAATGTGCTTCTAAAACAAGGGCCAGAAGGGGAATTGGTGGAGTCCTTAAGGTAGACAAGACTGGAGTTAATCCTGATATCCAAAGCATAGCAGCAAGCCTTAAATTAATTACTCTAAAATAAGATCGGTTAGAGTCATCTCTAGGAAAACTTAGAGAGTTACCCCCACAAATAAAAGATGTAGACTCTCTTTGTGCCATTTGTCAAGGATATGATCACACCACCCTACATTGTCAATACCTTTAAAACTCCCCATGCAACTAGAAATGGGACAACAACTAGAAGACCTCAACTCAATCCATACCATACCAGGCCAAGGTTATTACAACCCGAACCAAACTAGAAACCATATTGGCTTCCAATATGGGATGATGTGATGAAAACTCTAGCCAACTCCAATCCCAACAAAGGCCTCGCTACCCTCAAGGCAACAATCGACTATCAGTTGAATTCCCATACAACAACCAAAGGAACTTTGGAAACCAAGGAAACTACTGATGAAATCACCCAAACCGACCACCATATCAAGGACAACAATTCCAAAACTTAAACCTTCCCCCACAAAATATCAATCAGCCACCTCCTCAACCACCACCAAGTGTTCCTACTCCCACTCCCATTACTGGGGAAACTACTACTCCTCCCACAAGAAGCATATACCACCACAATGATTCTCTTCCCCCCATCTCATTTTAAGGGTTTTCTCTGGACGAGCAAAGCTCTAAGTCTGGGGTGGGGGTGGGTGGTACGTGTTCCACCCTTTATCTTCCCTTTTAACATTTTATGTTTGTATTTCAAAATTTAGTGAATTTTCCCTTTTCAAAACTTTAGCCTTTACCTAGGTGGCCAAATGATGCATATTCATTTTCAAATTAGATAAATCTTTATTTCCCAAAATTGCTTAAAATTTTCATTTCTTTTTTTGAAAATACCAAAATCTCCATACCTAAATTAGCAATATTCTTGGAAAATATGGCAAGCCTTAGAGTATCAAATAGAATCAAATGCAAAATTTCTTATCTTTAGCATTAGATTAACTGATCAATCTTTTCCATATGATGTACTTACATGATTTCTCTTACAGATACAACAACACTAAAAAAGATTGCACGGGAAAATAATCCACACACCAAACCCTAAGTCCGGGGTGGTTTGCTCCTCCTCTCTCCCTCTTCCATACCCCTCATAAATTTACTAAGGGCGTACCGCCAAAAAGAGCACACAAAAAAAAATTGTGGTCAATATCTTGAGTCGAATAGAGGAGAGATTATTCATCCACACCCCTCGTAAATTTAATAGGGGCACAAATCCATGAAATTAAAATCCCGAGTCGAATAGAGGAGGGATCCCTTTTCCACACCTCACATTTTCTCATTCCTGTGCCCAAAAAAATTGAGTGTTGAAACGCAAGTAGGATTAAGATTGTTTTTGCAAAGTATAAGATTGAAAGAAAAGTTATGAAAAATTTTGTTGTAAGAAATATAGAACTTGTATTTTGTGGTTCTAGGTGATGGGTTGCTTGTCCATGAAGAGTATAGAAGATATTGCTAATTAAGGGAGGATGAAGATGTTGTTTCAAAAAAATTGAATTATTTTGATACTTTAATTACTTAAGGACAAGAAAAAGCTCAAGTCCATGGTGTTTTGATGTGTGATAATTTAGCACCTATTTTCACAACCTTTGTAGTCATGTCACATTGAAATTCTTATCTTTATCCACTAAAAAGAAACAAATGGCTAGTTGATTCCTTTTATCACAATTGAACTTAAATCTCATCAAAAATTGTGTATTTCTTGCAGACTCAGAACACCAGACAAGCGGTTCACCTGATCATCTGATCGTCTCACTTGCTCCAGACGAGCGGCTCTCTCATTCCATTTGATCATCTCAACTAATCTAAACACTCAGTTCACTTGTTCTGATTGATCCATTGGTGCCATCCCTCAGTCGCAGACCCTTTTCCAAACATTCAATCTAGATTGCACGCCCCTTGAATTTCAAACGGTCATTTCAGTGCTCAAGCAGGAGTTTTCCCTCCCAAGCTGAGTGGGTCATGGAGCACCACCACTCGAGACTTAGGGTTACCAACTACTGCCCTGAATCCCGCCCTTACTAGATCTCCAACCAACCGTTCGCCACCCTACCGATCGATTGGCATTGGGCGACTAGTTCAAATTTGCAGCCGCCAGCCCCATTTGTCCACAAACCTAGTTGTAAAGGCCTCCTCCTTCTCTTATAAAAGGAGGGGCACTTCCTCCTGACATGATCATCCTTTGGACTGGAGATTTCTGAGCAATCATTCTTGTGTTCTTATGTTCTTGTTTTCGATTCATCAATAAAGATTGGTTATTTGCAAGTTAAGGATGTTCTTCAATCATTATTCTTTTACCTTGTTCGTTTAGATCTAGTTTACTTCTTCCTCTTCTTCTTCTTCCCTGGAGTGGAGCAAGGAATTAAGCGTCAGCCATTTCATTGTCTCTAGCCTAAGGATCCAATCCTTTGATAAGTCTAGACTATGGCTAGAAATCTTCTTTCCTCCATCTCCCTTTTCTCCACAAGCATGAGCGAGTAGTTCTCTATCGAGACAAAGGGAATAGCCCCTTATCCATGGATTGAATTGACTGATTCCTTAGAATGACTTCTAGATGGCTTTTAGTTCTAATGACTGTTGATCTATCAAAGTAATTAATTGGTTTGATCACATGTTAATTCAGATGGAAATGACCATGGAAATCCAGATTTAGAACAATAGAATCAATCTCATAGAGTTTTGAAATGATCGTTGATCTTCCGCTTTTGGGATGATGGATTAAGAAACAAGAGCACATGACCAATAGGCTCATGTGGAGTCCATCTTTTGTGGATTTTTATTAATTCGCATGCCTTCATCATAATCTTTGTTTTAAAGGATTAGTCTATTCTCGCCTAGGCTAAGGTGGTGAAAACCTCTAAAGCCTCGATTCTCCATATCTTGATTTATTCTTGTGTTGATCCACTCTCTTTTACATTATAGTCTTTTATTCATAATAATTTACTTGTGCTCACAATCATCTCAATTTTCCTTGTGATAGGGAAAATTATTTCTTGTTAAGTGCAATCTTGTTCTTATATTTTCTTTCTGCCTTAGTGACAATCACCAAACCCCAAACCCAATCTTTACCTTCTGTTCTAAAAACAAAAACACTAAAAAGAGATAAAAGGTTCTTCAAAACCATTAGGATTAGAGTTAACAACCTTGAAAATGTTGTCCTTTGGGATCAACCCTTTCTATACTAACCTTAATTAAAAAGTAGAAAAATGACTAAACTCTAGGATAATCATCTTAGCAATTGTACTGCACTTCGACACATTAACAATATCAGTGTTCCCTAGAAATCCTTGCTGATCAGCCCTTATAAGGGATGTTACTTCCACTATTAGCTAAGAAATATGGTTTTCTATGATATGGATATGTGCCCCTTGATTCTGCTACTCTCTTTTTGTCTACTCCAAGAGTGTCTCATTTTGAGTCACCAACATGTCTTCTATTCGATCTATATTACTGGGATCCCTATCCCGTTGATACTATTGTGACATGTTCCCTACTGATACTGATCCGACATGTTTCCCTATTGCTAGTTAGGTTGTTGTACCTATGAAAATTTTTGTTGAAAATGGTAAGCATCTTTCCATGATAACTTTATATCCTTCCTCCATGCATAATTGTTTCCTCCCTAGTTATTATTCTATTGTATGCACAAACATTCTTCCTCTGAACCTTCAGATGAGGTTCTAGATTTTTGGTCAAATCTCCTTGTGAGGTTTTCCATCTTTTCCTTCAAGTATTTGATCTCCCTTAATTCCACAACACTTTTGATGGCTGTTGGCGAGTCATCCTCTTATCCCCAAGATTAATTCTTTGCATTGTTCTTCAAAAGCTTGTGACACCTTGTGGCTTTATTATTTAGAAAGAAACATGTTAATGCATTATTAAGATTAGTTATCTCCCCCTTGTGTAGACCATAATAACATTTATTCTCTTGACCATAAAGGTGAATCCCACAATGAGGTACCTTTCTGATCATGTTCTGAAATCTCTCCCAGGCTTCTGAATAGGAATCCTCAACATGTTGTTTGAAATTATAGATTCACCCAACTAAGTCATGTCCCTTATTTGGTGGTAAGTACCTATAAAAAGTATCTATTATCCCATGTCTCTATGGATTCTGAAGGAAGACTGAGAAACCATGATTTTTCCTTGTCTAACGATGAGTAGGAGAACAACTTCAAGTTGTTCACTAGTTGGGACCCTATCGATCTTTGACGTATCAAAACTCTCTAGAAAGTTGTTTATGTGCACCAATGGGTCCTCCAAACTGTGGCCATTAAACGATTGAGATTTGATAAGTGCCACCAGTCTGGGATTTATTTTGTAACTACCCATGTTGATGGCATGTCATTCAATCTATCCTAACTATGCTATGACTGAAGATGCCTTATTGTTTTTCCAAATAGATAGTTCCTCAATCTTGGCCCCAAGATGCTCTTCAGTGTTTGGATCCATATTTTCTTCTAGATCCTTGTCTAGCTCTGGTGATGAGATTTGGATAACCTTCTCAATTGAAGCCCCAAACTCTCTTTCTCTATGATGAAGTTCCTTTAGGACTTTAACCATTGGAGTGGATTCCCCATAATCAATGGTTCTGATATGAACCATGCACTAGTACCTAAAAATGAGATAATAGTGTGTGAGAATGGATACTAATTAATTTGCTGTAAATATAGGTTTTTCAATTTATTTCCAATTTCAAAGAAAGAATTTGGAAAATAATTAAAGAAAAGATAAAATGGCCTAGAGTGTCAAGTCACAACACATAGTTTTCGTGTTTTTGTCTCCCCAACAATGGTGCCAAAAACTTGACATTCCTAAAATGCATATGAAGAAGGCAAGTGTACATGTCGAGTAGTATAGGCCTATGAGGCCCGAATGTCGAACTCCAGGAAACATACTCTAGAGACTACTACTACATATAACCAAATAAACTAGCCTAGAAAAGGTGATTGGTTGATTGTTTATAACTAAGGACAAAAGTTGAAATTCAAATTAAGTGGATTGTGATCAAGAATTGGTAGATTCCTTAGGATTATAGTTTTACCATGGTATACATTACATTTAACACCATTTCACAAATAATCATTTACCCCTAAACCTAGACTAAAAGACATGTCACAAGTAATACCCACTCTTGCATTATAATATACTACCTATACTAAGACAAACCCCACATTTGCATTGCTTTAGAAACTAGATAGATGCATTAACAAAAACTCTAGGTTATTCCCTTGATAGGCATACACCATCTCTCGAGGAACGATATTGATTGTGTAAATATATGACTTGTCCAACCCTTAATCCTTCTCCTAAATTAGTTAATGGTCTAAGAAATTTATTATGGTGATCAAGCATAGCAAAATCATTAAGCAATCATATATATATATATATATATATATATATATATATATATAATCGTGGAGGTCAATTACAAAGAAAAATTAGACCACTCTCGGGTCCTAAGGAACAAGGTAATTAGCCCTGCATGATATCTATCAACAAATACAAAGACAAAGAGATAGACAATGACATAAACATCTAAAATGCTAATTAACACCCTTAGAGAAACTGGTATGGATGATCCTCTCAGGTAAGATCCTCGATCTGTAGCGTTCCTAATGCAAATCTACTTCACAGAGGTGCTTGAATCATCCGCCATGTGGTCATCTCCTCCTCTCTCAGCTTCACTCACTACTACAATGAGATAGAATGTGAACGTTTTATTTGACAAAACTATCCTTAGGTCATAAGTGGGACTCGAGTTTTCACTAAATATCAGTCATCAAAATCTGTCTTAATCTTTGATCTTCTCTGATCATGCAATGTCGGTACCACTGACTAGATGTCAGTAGCACTGAGCTGTCAGCTGACTCAAAACCCTACTAAGTGTTTGTACTACCGATAAGAATATTAGTAGTGCTAAGTTGATTCCTATGAGTTCTGACTTTTTCTGGGTGCAAAAGTCGGTACCACTGACTTGGGTTTCGGTGGCACCAGACCATGTAATCTGGGTCTTGATGCTTTCTAGGTGATGAGTCGGTAGCACTGAATCCTTCTTTTAGTATCATCAAACATCTTCCAAGAGCGTTGAGTTCTCTCTCGATAGCAACTGGATTTCCAAAATTCCCTGATGGATTTTGCCTAATGTTGGTACCTCCGACATTTATATTGGTAGCAGCGAGTTGTCCTAAAAGTGCTCAAACAACCTAAAATGAGGTCAACCCAACATAAGTCTAAATAAAACTAGATATTTTAACATAATTTAATGAAAATAATTATAACTTGATGCAATAGTGTTTTATAGGATAATAATGATGAACAATGCATAAATAGTATCGGAATGAGCAATCATGCAATAATTACATGTTAAAAATATCCTATAAAAAGTAATTAAAATCCAATGCATCAGTTATGGATGCTAACAATTATTTCATTCAATATCGATTGGATCCCCTATCGGGTCCCACTCCTTATAATATTGTATCATAGTTGTGTACTCAAATTTTGACTATTTCTATCTATCTACCTTAGATTCACTATATTGTCCCGTAGGTTCTTTATATGGACCTTACCTTATGTAAACATTCTACATGATATGTGTACCCTAGATGATATGATGAATGGATGATATTGAATACGATGAAGTACATATGAAGATCTTTTTTGTTTACCCTAATGTGATGAGACTCTGGTTTCTCATACCCTATAATGTAGGGTAGTTATGGCATGTATCTTTGGACATTATGACATTTGACTTGAGTATTGAGTTATATTATGAGGATATTGAAGTAGTAGGATAAGGAGATCTTAAATATAAAGTAATGAATTGGTTCACTCATTGATGTTAGGCCATATATCTAGTTTTACATCACAATGCTTTTCCATCAAATTATTTTTTATTATAATGTGAATAAGTATAAAAGAAATTTTTATCTGGATTTGTCAATGTTTACTTAAACAAAGTCACACTAAAGAAATATATGAAGCTTTCTATGGAAATCCTAGAATTAGAAATCTTAAACCCTAGTTTGAGTATGAAGTGATGGATAGGAAAAGTATGGCTTGTGATAAAGGTTTAGTCAACCTAACCCCTTTGCACCCACTTTTTGGATGCTCATGTAAAGTTAGGGTTGTTAGGTTAGAAAAATAAGAACCGAAAAACTCAACTCTAAGTGGATATTACCTATTAGTGGGATGCATGACCTATGAACAATATAAACACCTAAAAAATTCACAACTAAAAGATCCATATGTAACCCTAATACCTTTGGTGTTATGTAGTTTGACTTATTCAGTTGAACCTTTGAAGGGGTGGAGTATAGTTGGCTTGATGGTATATGGATGATTTGATTTCAAGGAAAAAATAGTTTTAAGGGGTGGGGAGTTGTAACATACAAAAACCTAACATATATACTCTAGAAACTATAATCCCATTGTGAGAACATGTTACCCTAAATGAGATTACTCAAAACATAAAGCACAATCGATCACTAATTAATCACATACCCAAAAATATGGGTAAATTAAAACTGATTTCAATGTCAGCACCCGCTCGAATAACATTTGCATAAGAGCCCAACATCTTACTTGTATCCATACTATGCCAAGAATTTGATATAAATTGTTCTATTGCCTTATCCACAACATATATACACAGGAGAACAATATTTGTATATGCCACACAACAAACATTAACATGCTTACAAAATTTCAATTCATTTGAAACACCATATACAAACTTTTCCTGCCTGGGCCTGAGAGTACCGGGATGACTCTAGGACACACTAGACATCTAATCAACTTTCTCAAAGATTCATTACTATAGCCCCTCTTTTCTTCCACATGTTTGTTTTTGTCACTTTCGATTACCTAAAAAAATGTGGCAAAACACATGGGTGAGACCCATGTCCTAGCAAGAGATATAACCTCCAACAACGTTTATCAATTACAACATTTTTAATTAATTAAATAATTAAGCAGTTTAATCAGATATACAAATAAGCTCAGTAGTATTGATGAGTAACAAAATACATAAATGATCAGATAATAACTATCATCATTATCGGGACTATCATCCTTTATCTTGTTGACAATATAAGCAATTCAATACCATATGCATATCTAGCATCATTAGCAAGTCTAGTAACATAGCATAGCTAACAACATGAGCATGTCTAATTAGTTGAACATATCAACATCATAAGAAGAGCTAACAACATAAGCACAACTATCTAGATAAGCATGATTAATAGTATATGCATCTCTAGTTACAAAGGCATGGCTAGCATGCTAAGCATAACTAACAACATGAGATAGCTAGCATCATGAATATAATCTGCAGTAGCAGTATAGTTATCAACATAATCATGGCTATTGTATGTATGCATCTACAATCTTAAGCATATACACAACATAAGTATATCTACTATCTCTTAATTGCACTAAGAATCATCTTTATGTAAAGATAACAAACAAGGGTTATCATCAAATATGAAACGGCGTGTATAACAATAAAAAAATATGCTACATGGCTGTATTACATCTTTTATTACGCCCTAGGGAATTTGAATCGTACCATTCAAAGTCCAACCGACCCCTGTAAAGGGATATTTAGTTCCGTACAAGATCTAAGAGTGTCGGTATCATAAGATCTCTTCCCCTTAGTTAGTACGAGTAAAAAGACAGTGACATATCAGTCAAAGCTACCACCACAGTGACATATAGTCAAGCTGCTAACTGCTAGTCTGCCCTTGGTACACATCACAACACTAGAAACCAGGGTATACAAAACCCAATCACTGAGGTACAACCGAAGTTGTCCTCTAATAACATCATGTTATAATCGCCGAGACACGACCGCAGTCGTTCTCAATCACATCAGATGTATGAGGCATGACAATAGCCAACCTCCACAATTTGCATAGTGGATGACAAGGATATATCCTCAACCTGCCACCCCCACATACTCAATAGTATGCGCTCTGAGTTTCCCTTTGGAATACTCATTTCACGATCCAACAAGTTCTGACCTTGAACATGGCTCTACGGCATAGGGCACTACATGATTAGAGTTGCACTTGATTAGTTATCTCAATTGGGTGAATTAAGGTTGCATCAAACAAGTGGACATTCAAACCCGAATTCACTTCTAACAAACATATAAATATTACAACTTTTAAAAGATATAAAATGTGTGAAAAATAATTTCTCATCTCATCATCACATGGTACTATTCACTTGCCACTCATGACCACACTAGTCATCATACTATCACAAGATATAAATCCTTTTCACAATATCACAGGGTATCAACCCTTATCAACATAATAGGATTACACCTCATTCAGGGCTCAACCATGCCCAAAGGTCATGAAGACCATCATAATATCACATGATATAAAACCTTTTCACAATATCACAAGGTATCAACCCTTATCAACACAAGAGGATTACACCTCATTCAGGGCTCAACCATGCCCAAAGGTCATTAAGACCCTCATACTATTCCCTGCAAGATCATCATTATCTTTCCATGCCTTATAACAAGGCTCCACAACATCACTTACATATAACACACTACATCAGCACAATATTGCATTAATGAGCTAGGAGATATTCCTAAACAATCATAGCAGGGTTATATTAACATTAAGAACATTCCTTTATTACATCAACATGCAAGGAATCTAGATATGATTAACACTCATCATATTCATAATGCACATGCTTAGCATAAGAAAGTATCAACCATGTGGCTATGATAACCACCAATTAACACATTAAGGTTATGATCATTTTAAGGAGGTTATTCCACCATCATTCCATCATATTAGAATGTTAAACATGAATAATCATCTTTATCTATTTGCATTAGAGTTAGCTTCAACATGATAAATTATATCAATGTTACTAATCAACACTTATTCCCAAACCCTAACTCACGACATCCCCATTGGATCATGGATACATAAGGTGAACCATTACCATTGCATTCCATACTATTCTCAAGTATGAACCCACACATAAATCAAGGTGTAACCATCGGGTTATAGCATACTAGGGTTTCAACAACAATAAGAGAGTACTCCATGATTGTATTAGTCATTCAAGGACTATTCATACCCAATTACCAACATTTAGTTATATCAAAGCTAGGTATAACAAGATATACCACATTAAGGTTACATATCCATAAAAAATGGTTATCATCCCTTCTATTCATATGAGTGAATAGGTAAGACTACCTTGTTAAGGGTAACCATACATTTATTCCATCATCATTCAACCCATATCACCATACCACAATTTCACCCAGAACCATTGCATGTTTAAAAGGTAAGACCATTGGTTGTTTACATAAGTAAAAACCTTAGAGAAACTGTAACATCCCTGACCTGGGTTATGAACTAACCCTAGGTGTTTTGCTTGATAATGTAATTAGATATTGGTGATTATCTTTTGGTATGTAATTAAAGCTCCTGAGAAACATATATTTCCATTTCTGTCCTTTTTAAACAATGTTGTAGTATTGTTTTGTAATACAGGGACCTATGTGCAAATTACCCAATTAGAAGGGTTAACTTGCAAATTTCACATGTTTATATTTTCCTTTGGTGTTGATACATAATAAGAATGAGCATGATGAATTATGATGGATTCTCCAAGCTTGGGCACCAAGATGCAGCTTGTGGAGCAATCCTTGTGCTTTAAACCCTAGTTTTGGTGTAAAGTGCAATTTACCCAAAACATGGGGTTCAACATGTAAATTACACCTTATAGAATATCTTTTATGACTATTACCATCAATTAAAGTAAAAAGGATGAAGGGGGCGCTTCATTTGAATAACTAAATAAGATGGATAAACCTTTGTAGTTAAATAATCAAGTTGTAAGCATAATAACCCTTTTATATGTGCACCTTAGTAATAAGTTGACCTTCTTTGCCTTTAGCCCTTGGTTTTAAAAGGAGTTTTGTTTAAGTTTGGAGAAGGAGAAACGTTCTTAGAAGGAGAGAAGGACCTAGATGAGAAATGGAGAAACTAGTTGTCCTTATGATGAAGTTTTTCCCAAAGTACATATACTCCTTTCTTTGCAAACCAAGGAACCGTTTCCTTCACCTCTTCACATATCCCCTTGCTTAAACTGACTAAGGGAGATCTCTGGAGCAGAGTAGAATGGCTAAGGAGTTCTAGGTAAGCTTGGGTCATCTTCTTGCTCGGATTCATGGAGGAATTCATGGTGCAAGGTTGGTTTTATGATCTTTCTTACTTGGTTCTTGTTTCTAGCCATCCTTTCCCAACCAATCCTTAGAGAAACAACCTTGGCCAACCTGTGGAGCTCAAGAAGCCATTAAAATCTTGGAATCTTGGAAGCTTGGATCTCTAGGAACGACCTTAAGGTGGGTTTTATAACTCTAAACCCTTATGCTTTGTTATGCATATCTTCTTTCTTGTAAATAGTAGCTTGTTCTTCTTTCCCCTACTTTCCCTTGCATTCTTGCAAGAAAAACTGTGAAGAACAGGCCTTAATCTTGAGGTAGGAGATGATGGGTGTTAATACCAATGTTAATCCTTATCTTACTTTACCAAATGATCTTGTACCTTTGGTCTAAATGGTTTGCAAAATCGTTTGAAACCAAACGGTTTCAAAACCGTTTGATTTCATGCGGTCTGCAAGACCGTTTAGAATCAAATGGTCTCCAAGACCGTTTGGGAGGTTTGACCATGCGTTGACCATTTAGAGGTCTTCTGGACACATTATGAATTAATCATCTACAAATAATCATTAACTAATTCTAAACACATCCCAAGTTGAAGGCACTTTAACCACCTAAACCCTAATCGGGTTCAATTGCTGATTTCAAGGACCAATCGAGTTGACGTTTGGGTTGAGTGGCCCAAACGGTTTCAAAACCGTTTGGGAATCACCCACACGGTCTCAAGACCGTTTGGTGATCACCCAAGACCGTTTGGAGGTCTAGGGTTAAGTTAATTTGATCAATTGAAGGTCCAAACACAATAGGTTGTTGAAATAATCAAAAGTGCTGATTTGTGACTTAATTAGGGTTCAACCCTTAATAAATTGACTTAGTTTTTGATGAAACTTTGGGACAACAGTCTCAAGACCCTTTGGAGGATGTCCAAACGATCCCAAGACCGTTTGGGGTCAGGTCATGGCCCAATTGGGTGATATTTGATGGGTTCAACTTCAATTAGACTCATGTTGATGGATGTTGATGGTTGATCGATTATAAACCCTAATTCAATTGATTCCAAACCTAATTGGCTATCAATTGAGAGTCAATTGAGTGTCAAATTGGTTAAGGGTAAACCTAATTGGCTCAATTGATAAGTGGTTAACATGTATGAGATCAATTGAGGGGTTCAACATTGAAAACCCTAATCGATTGCAAGTGTTGATGCACCTTTTAGGTCCATGAAGTTTTGAGGCATTTGGACCAAACGGTCTCAAGACCGTTTGAGTCCAAATGGTCTCAAGACCGTTTGGGCTCAAACGGTTTCAAAACCATTTAGACTCATGTGGTTTCAAACTGTTTAAAATCACGCGGTTTCAAAAGATGATTTGTTCAAACGGTTTCAAAGTCAACCATATCCAAACGGTCAACATGATTAAATGGTTTCAAGACCGTTTAAGGGCAAACGGTCTTGAGTGTGATCTTGTTCATGCGGTCTTGATGGTAAAAGTTACCAAACGGTCAACCCTTCCAAACGGTTTCAAAACCGTTTGGAGGTTGAAGTGTGAAACCGTTTGGGGACTGTTAAGGTTAAGAATGCTTAATGATGTGAAGGCTTAGATGGTTCAATGGTTGTTTAATCTAAACCCTAATATACCTAAAGATATTAAGGGGTTAAGTAATTAGTAGTTTGAATCATGCTATGGTTAATGGTGAACATTACCATTGTACCCATGAAGGGTTCAAGTAGACAACACCCCTTAATCCAGCAAACTCTAATGACCATAATGGTGATAACTTGACTCATGTTAATCAAAGTTGACTTGATCTAACTTAATCTAGAGTGATGTAAACATCATCTAGTAGTAAGAGGAGAGAGAAGGCTCCTAATATGAATGAGAATCAAGTAACATACCTTCAATATGAAAGAATGTACATGATTAGGGTATGATCCATCAAGGTGAGATCATGGAAACCCTAATTATGATGATTAATGAATCTTAATCTAATTTGAGGGCATCAATGATGATAATCTTCATACATGATGATGCTATGAGCTCAATTCACTATAAAGTGAATGGTAAACCCTAATTCTAGGGTAATAATATGTAATGTGAATAGTAAACCCTAATTGAGGGTGATATGATGAAATGAATAATAAACCCTAATTCTGGGTTATGCCCTTAAGCATGAAACCCTATGAATGAATCATAACATGAGAAACCTTTATGCCTTGTAAGCTAAAGATGTTTACTATCCCTAAATGAGGTAAATAAACCCTAAACCTAGAAACAAATCAAGATATGTTGTGGGTTAGCACAATCGTGCTAAGGAGCACGGCCATGGTAGCTTTCTCTTGCATGACCGTGCAAGGAAGCACGGCGGTGGTGTCCTATAAATAAATTGAAAAGTTTTGGTATTGTGATGATATTGTTATATATGCATATCCTCAATTATACTAATCATTCAGGTGGTTAACAAGAAGTAATCATATCTAGGTAAAGGTTATGATATCATATTCATTGAAAGCATGTTATTAGCTTTATGAATAGTGACATACTATGTTGCCTAGTTTAAGTGGCATCATATGAGATTGATAGGTTGTAAGAGCCATGAGTAACATCAAGGTCATGTTGATTAGATGACTTATGATGAGATGATTAAGAATTGATATCCATTTGATAACTGATGTGAGTTAGAATTGATATATTTAGTATTCTTCTTATATAGCAGTGTTTTAATAGTTAAATGCTTGGAAACATGCTTGATGTTAAAAGAATGCTGAAATGTACCTAACTAATCAAGTATAATCATATCACGTAGAGCCCTGATCATAGATCTATCATTGTCAGAAGCTAAATGATGGTGAAACAGATTTTCCTAATGGAACTCCTAGATCACATACTTTTGAGTATGTAGGGGAATATGGACGTGAATATCCTTACATCCTAGTGTAGGAATTGATGTAGATGTACCTTAATCTATCAACTCTTCACTATATGTTTATGCCGCGGTGATGTATCACAAATCTCCCGAGGGAATCTTTAAATACCGCATAGATGAGAGATAAACAAGAGATCTTTCGATGGTGAAGAGAGTACAGAATGCCACTGTGACTCTAATAGAGAAGTGCCAGAATACCCTGGTAAGCTATCTTAGCAAAGACACGAGATGTCTTGCATGTTGATCCTCACACTGACTGGGGAAGATGAGGTAATAAGAATCCGACTCTTTTGATGACCTATGTATGATACCGATGTGACTTAGTAGTGATCAGTTGGAGTATGAGCAGTATACCTCATCTCCGCAGGGCATAATAATGTTTGTAAAACATAATCAACCGCGTAGTATATCTACTTAGGTTGAACTATGAGAAACAATGATTGATGTTACATTGTTTAAATTAATAATTTGTTCAAGTATCTAGTATAAATGTTCTTCATATGCTTTAATGAAGTGATTGCTTAAGTAAAAGTTTCTTTACTTATTGTCAAACCTGTTGTTGAATGATTTAAGTTACCTTGCTTATGTTATTCCTTAATTGCTATAACAAAGCTTCTGGAGGAGAGTTATAACCCTTGCTGGGACAATTATTCAAATTGTCCCACTCCCATAGATTTCTACCTTTTAGGTGGACGTCGAGGATGGAGAAACCAATCTGTGGGTGAGCAGTATCAACAACATCAACACCAGGGGCAGCAGTGAATCTCAGGTGGAGATACTGAGTGTCAAGTCTTATAGTTAGTATGTCTTATGTCGTCTTTGTACTCTCAGGTCCTAGGAGTGAGTAGGTCAGAGGTTTTTGGCTTTAAGCCTCGAGATTTTTGTATCTGGATGTATATAATCACTCAAGAGGTGATTTTACAATGATGTAAACTGTTGATCTTGTTTATTATAAAGGAGTTTTATAGTTTAAAGATCTTTTCTTTAAAAGTTTTATTTTCCAGTGATTTTCAATAATTCGCGTCCACATTCATTTATTCCGTTTTGGTGATCGGGTCATCTCAAGTTTAGTGGTATCAGAGCTCTAGGTTCGTTGAGTCTACAGAGACATAGGACTTAGGATGTCGAGTCTAATCTTAGTGTTTTCCAGTATATCTAATAGTGTCTTCTGCTCCTCAGGAGAAGAAGATAAGTAAGGATGTCTGGACCACACGAGGAGTATGTGGCAGAGAGTAGTGTTGCTGTGGCCCGAGAAGGTGCAAGAAACCCGGAGATAGAGCAACCTGTACCTGAGCCACCTATGGAGCCACCTCAGTTTAACCCAGCTAACATGGAGAACCTAGCTGTTCAGACCATGTTTGGGCAGTTTATGACTGCCATGACACACATCACAGATAGGATGCCTATGCCTGTACCTAGGGCACCTACTCAGTCAGAAGGACAAGGAATTGGGAAGACATTTGAATGACTTCGCCGAGTCAGAGCGACTGAGTATTTTGGAACAGGTGATCCCGCAGATGCCGATATGTGGTTGACTGAGTTGGAGAAGGCTTTTAGAATC
This sequence comes from Alisma plantago-aquatica, assembly GCA_963693085.1. Taxonomy (NCBI): domain Eukaryota; kingdom Viridiplantae; phylum Streptophyta; class Magnoliopsida; order Alismatales; family Alismataceae; genus Alisma; species Alisma plantago-aquatica. The sequence goes on along the minus strand of OY856413.1, from coordinate 248,908,871 downwards.
TTGAACATCCCAGAAGCTGAGAAGGTTAGACATGTTGTCTATCTTCTCAAGGGGAGTGCTGGTCATTGGTGGACCATGGAAGAGCAGAAGAGGCCTGGTGTGGAGGTTGCATGGGAAGTCTTCCGACGGGAATTTATCAATAGATATTTCCCTAAGACATTCCGGGACGAGAAAATCTCTCAGTTTGAGAGGTTAAGGCAAGGTCTGATGAACATTAGCGAGTACGAAGGTATGTTCATGGAGTTGTTGTGGTTCTATCCACACATGGCTGCTACAGATGAAGAAAGGATCAGGCGGTTTGAGAAAGGGTTGAACGCTGAGTTGACTACTCCTGTGTCTGCCCTAGAGAACCGGGAAAGGTTTGCTACCTTCATTGAGTCAGTCCGAAGAATAGAAAGGTCCGTAGCAGAGAAGAGGCAAACCCATAAGAGATATCCTCAGTTCCAGGGATCTTCATCTAGTGACTTCAAGAAACCTAGATTTTCTGCGCCTACACCACCACCACCTAGACCTAGTGCTCAGACACAGTGGACGCCAAGTAGAGGTAGAGGACGAAGCCTACCACTACAAGGGGCTCGCAGTTCAGCATCGATGTCGGTCACAGGACCACCAAGACCACAACAACTGGAAAGAAGTTGCTACATATGTGGGAAGATGGGGCATCTGATGAAAGACTGTAGAGCTAGACCAGCAAGTGTAACCCAACCAAAGAGGCAGAGTCAACAAGGATCCCAGAGGAGGCAGTTTCAAGGAGCATCTAGAGGGCGTGGACAAGCGTCTTAAGCTGGATCGTCAGCACCGAATCAACCTCAGGCGACAACAAGGTTCTATGCAATGAACCCACCTGATGCAGTGATCAACCCTCGGGTTGTGGCAGGTCAGATGGAGTTGTTATATTCTGATATGTCTACATCCTGTGTTGTACCTATTTTGATTGACCCGGGTTCTATGCACTCCTTCATCACTCGAAGAGTGATTCGTAATTGCAATATGACAGTCAGTCATAGGGAAGATAGCATGTTGCTTGAGACTCCGTTGAGAGGGTCTGCTGTGTTGCAGGAGGTCTGTTCTCCCTGCATCCTTTTCTTTTCTAATCATCGCATTCAAGTGGATCTTATACCACTTGAAATGCAAGGATTTGATATAATCCTTGGGATGGATACCTTGGAAAGATATAGGTTTGTTTTGGATTGTGAATCCAAGAAAGCTGTGTTTGCTGATGAAAGCGACGCATGGATCTTTCAAGGAGAGAGAAAGATTCTACCCACCTGTCTTGTGTCAACTATGGTTGCTGAGAAGCTAATGAGGCAAGGATGTCATGCATTCTAGGCCCATGTGGTAGATACTACCATGGAGAGTCCTAACCCTACTGAAGTTCCTGTAGTTAGGGAATTTGAAGATGTATTTCCTGAAGAACTTCCTGGTGTGCCACCGCCTCGGGAAATTGATTTTGAAATCAATTTGATCCTAGACACACAACTTATAGCACAGACACCATATAGGATGGCGCCTGCTGAGATGGCAGAACCCAAGAAACAGCTGCAAGAGTTGCTTGAGAAGGGCTTTATTCGACCGAGTACTTCACCTTGGGGTGCTCCGGTCCTTTTTGTTAAAAAGAAAGACGGATCAATGCGGTTTTGCATTGATTACAGACAATTAAATAAAGTAACAATAAAGAATAAGTACCCTTTTCCGAGGATTGATGATCTCTTCGATCAGTTGCGAGGTGCAACCGTCTTCTCAAAGATAGATTTGAGATCGGGATACCATCAACTCCGTATTAAGGATAGTGACATATCTAAGTCTGCCTTTAGGACAAGGTATGGTCACTATGAGTTCACTGTTATGTCGTTTGGACTAACAAATGCACCAGCTGCATTTATGGAACTCATGAATAGAATCTTCCGACCTTTCCTCGATCAGTGTGTTGTTTTCTTCATAGATGACATTCTGATCTATAGTAGAGATGCTCGGCAGCATGAACAACATCTTCATCAGGCTCTAACTTTACTAAGAAAACATAAGCTATACGCTAAGTTTAGCAAGTGTGAGTTCTAGTTACCAGAAGTATCTTTCCTTGGACATGTGGTATCTGCTTCGGGTATTCGTGTTGATCCTAAAAAGGTAGAATATGTTCTACAATGGGAACAACCGAAGACACTGACGGAGATCTGTAGTTTCTTAGGGTTGGCTGGCTATTACCGAAGGTTCATTAAGAACTTTAGCTCCATAGCCTTACCCTTAACTAAGTTGACCCGGAAGGAAGTTCCTTTTGTTTGGAGTGATAAGTGTCAGCAAGCTTTTCAATTTCTGAAGGAGAGGTTGACAAGTGCATTGTACTTGTGCTACCTGAGCAAGGCAAATGATACGTAGTTTTTTGTGATGCTTCCAAGAATGGACTCAGATGCGTGTTGATGCAGGATAAGCAAGTGATTTCTTTTGCTTCCCGACAGCTCAAGAGACACAAGGAGAATTATCTGACACACGATCTGGAGTTAGCTGATGTGGTTCATGCTTTGAAGATCTGGAGACATTACCTCTACAGAGAGACATTCCAGATTTTCACTGATCATAAGAACCTTAAGTATATCTTCTCTCAGCACGAACTTAACATGAGGCAACGTCGCTGGATGGAGTTGATCAAGGACTACGATTGTACAATTGATTACCATCCATGGAAGGCCAATGTGGTTGCAGATGCTCTGAGTAGGAAATCAACAACACCAGCCTTAGATAGGGTGCGACTAAACTCTTTGGTATGATCTAGGAGAGATATGCTTATCTCCTTAAGGCAAGACAATGTACAGTTGAAGGTATCATTGTTAACCGGGTTGTTGGCTGAGATGCATATAAAACCTACCCTAAGAGAGCAGATCAAGGAGGCACAACAAGTTGATGTTGTAGTTCAACAGATCAGATCGGAGTATGGTGATGAGAAACGAGATGGTTTCCATGACTCAGATGATCAAGTAGCATGTTATCATGGGAGGATGATAGTTCCGGATGTGGATAACTTGAGAAAATTAGTCCTGGAAGAAGATCATTCTTCGATGTATGCCATGCATCCAGGAAGCACCAAGATGTATCGAAACTTGAAAGATATGTATTGGTGGCCTGGGATGAAGAAGGACGTTGCTGAGTTTGTTATTAGGTGTCCTGTTTGTCAGCAGGTTAAAGCTGAACACTAGAAACCTGCAGGAACAATGCAACCTTTACCCATACCACAGTGGAAGTGGGATCATGTAACTATGGACTTTTTTGTTGGCCTACCCAGGACAAACAAAGGACATGATTACATTTGGGTAATAGTTGATAGGTTGACAAATAAAACTCATTTCTTACCTGTCAAAATGACCTATTCTGCTGAGAAGTTAGCACAGATGTATGTTCAGGAAATAGTGAGACTGCATGTAGTTCCAGTCACTATAGTTTCAGACAAAGGTCCCCAGTTTACGAGTCATTTTTGGGAGCTACTACACAGGGCTTTAGGCACCCAATTAAGGTTTAGTACAACCTTTCATCCACAGACTGATGGACAGTCTGAAAGGACTATACAAACCTTGGAAGACTTGCTGAGAGCATGTGTTCTTCAGTTTACAGGGAGTTGGGATCTGCACCTAAGCTTAATAGAGTTTGCCTACAAAAATAGTTATCAACATAGTATTGACATGGCACCTTATGAAGCTTTGTATGGTAGACGTTGTAGATCACCCTTATGTTGGTATGAAACAGGTGAATATCAACTATTAGGTCCTGATCTTGTGCAGCAAACCACAGAGAAGATTAAAGTAATACAACAATAGATTAAGACGGCATAGGATAGGTAGAAATCTTATGCTGACAGACGTCATAGACCCTTAGAATTCCAGGTTGGAGACAGAGTGTATCTCAAGGTTTCGCCTTGGAAGGGAGTTCTGAGATTTGGAAGAAAAGGGAAGTTAGCTCCTAGATTGATGGGGCCTTATCCAATCATTGAACGGGTTGGAAAGGTATCCTATAAGCTAGAGTTACCACCAGAGTTACATAGGTTACACCATGTGTTTCACATTTCTATGCTGAGGAAATGTCACCCTGATACAGAGTCAATTCTACAACCTATGGAGGTAGAATTGAATGATGATATAACTTATGAGGAAGGACCAGTGTCAATCCTTGATAACAGAATTAAAAAGTTGAAAAAGAAAGACATAAGTCTTGTTAAAGTCCTCTGGAATCATCATCATGTTGAAGAAGCCACATGGGAACTAGAGGTGGAGATGAGAAGGAAATACCCTGCTCTTTTCTCTTAATATGTTTTGTTGATTTTGGGGACGAAATCCTTGTAAGGGGTGGATAATTTGTAACATCCCTGACCTGGGTTATGAACTATCCCTAGGTGTTTTGCTTGATAATGTAATTAGATATTGGTGATTATCTTTTCGTATGTAATTAAAGCTCCTGAGAAACATATATTTCCATTTATGTCCTTTTTAAACAATGTTGTAGTATTGCTTTGTAATACATGGACCTATGTGTAAATTACCCAATTAGAAGGGTTAACTTGCAAATTTCACATTTTTAGATGTTCCTTTGGTGTTCAGACATCATAAGAATGAGTATGATGAAGTATGATGGATTCTCCAAGCTTGGGCACCAAGATGCAGCTTGTGGAGCAATCCTTGTGCTTTAAACCATAGTTTTGGTGTAAAGTGCAATTTACCCAAAACATGGGGTGCAACATGTAAATTACACCTTCTAGAATATATTTTATGACTCTTACCATCCATTAAAGTAAAAATTATGAAGGGGGCGCTTCATTTGAATAATTAAATAAGATGGATAAACCTTTGTAGTTAAATAATCAAGTTGTAAGCATAATAACACTTTTATATGTGCACCTTAGTAATAAGTTGACCTTCTTTGTCTTTAGCTCTTGGTTTTAGAAGGAGTTTTGTTTATGTTTGGAGAAGGAGAAACGTTCTTAGAAGGAGAGAAGGACCTAGATGAGAAATGGAGAAACTAGTTGTCCTTATGATGAAGTTTTACCCAAAGTACATATACTCCTTTCTTTGCAAACCAAGGAACCGTTTCCTTCACCTCTTCACTTATCCCCTTGCTTAAACCGACTAAGGCAGAGCTCTAGAGCAGAGGAGAATGGCTAAGGAGCTCAATTCACTATAAAGTGAATGGTAAACCCTAATTCTAGGGTAATAATATGTAATGTGAATAGTAAACCCTAATTGAGGGTGATATGATGAAATGAATAATAAACCCTAATTCTGGGTTATGCCCTTAAGCATGAAACCCTATGAATGAATCATAACATGAGAAACCTTTATGCCGTGTAAGGTAAAGATGTTTACTATCCCTAAATGAGGTAAATAAACCCTAAACCTAGAAACAAATCAAGGTATGTTGTGGGTTAGCACGCCCGTTCTAAGGAGCACGACCATGGTAGCTTTCTCTTGCACGACCGTGCAAGGAAGCACAGCCGTGGTGTCCTATAAAGAAATTATAAAGTTTTGGTATTGTGATGATATTGTTATATATGCATATCCTCAATTATACTAATCATGCAAGTGGTTATCAAGAAGTAATCATAGCCAGGTAAAGGTTATGATATCATATTCATTGAAAGCATGTTATTAGCTTTATGAATAGTGACATACTATGTTGCCTAGTTTAAGTGGCATCATATAAGATTGATAGGCTGTAAGAGCCATGAGTAACATCAAGGTCATGATGATTAGATGACTTATGATGAGATGATTAAGAATTGATATCCATTTGACAACTGATGTGAGTTAGAATTGATATATTTAGTATTCTTCTTATATAGCAGTGTTTTAATAGTTAAATGCTTGGAAACATGCTTGATGCTAAGAGAATGCTGAAATGTACCTAACTAATCAAGTATAATCATATCACATAGAGCCATGATCATAGATCCATCATTGTCAGAAGCTAAATGATGGTGAAACAGGTTTTCCTAAGGGAACTCCTGGATCACATACTTTTGAGTATGTGGCGGAATATGGACGTGAATATCCTTACATCCTAGTGTAGGAATTGATGTATATGTACCTTAATCAATCAACTCTTCACTATATGTTTATGCCAAAGTGATGTATCACAAATCTCCTAAGAGAATCTTTAAATACCGCTTCGATGAGAGATAAACAAGAGATCTTTTGATGGCGAAGAGAGTACAGAATGCCACTGTGACTCTAATAGCGAAGTGCCAGAATACCCTGGTAAGCTATCTTAGCAAAGACACAAGATGTCCTGCATGTTGATCCTCACACTGACTGAGGAAGATGAGGTCATAAGAATCTGGCTCTTGTGATGACCTATGTATGATACCGATGCGACTTAGTAGTGATCGGTTGGAGTATGAGCGGTATACCTCATCTCCGCAGGGCATAATAATGTTTGTAAAACATAATCAACCACGTAGTATATCTGCTTAGGTTGAACTACGAGAAACAATGATTGATGTTACATTGTTTACATTAATAATCTATTCAATTATCTAGTATACATGTTCTTCATATGCTTTAATGAAGTGATTGCTTAAGTAAATGTTGCTTTACTTATTATCAAACCTGCTGTTGAATGATTTAAGTTACCTTGCTTATGTTATTCCTTAATTGCTATAACAAAGCTTTTGGCGGAGAGTTATAACTCTCGCTGGGACAATTATTCAAATTGTCTCACTCCCGTAGATTTCTACCTTTTAGGTGGACGTCGAGGATGGAGAAACCAATATGTGGGTGAGCAGTATCAACAGCAGCAACACCAGGGGTAGCAGTGAATCTTAGGTGGAGATATTGACTGTCAAGTCTTATAGTTAGTATGTCTTATGTCGTCTCTGTACTCTCAGGTCCTAGGAGTCAGTAGGTCAGAGGTTTTTGGCTTAAATCCTCGAGATTTTTGTATCTGGATGTATATAATCACTCAAGAGGTGATTTTACAATGATGTAAATTGTTGATCTTGTTTATTATAAAGGAGTTTTATAGTTTAAAGATCTTTTCTTTAAAAGTTTTAATTTCCAATGATTTTGAGTAATTCGCTTCCGCATTCGTTTATTCTGTTTTTGTGATCAAGTCGTCTCAAGTTTAGGCCATCTACAAAGTCCTTAATTTGTGCTCTATAAATACTCAACATTTAACCCTAGACATTCCTTGATTAACAACACAAAAAGTTCCATTGAGAGTAGGGTAAAACCCACAATCGACTGTTCATTTAAAACAAGCCATCCATTGTCAACAAGTAAGCTCCTTAAGTTGATCATCTAAAGGAAACCATCTAAATCACATTATTAGGACCAACATATTACATTAGCCATCATTCCACTTTATTGGAGGAATAAACATTAGATCTTGACCATTGGGTCAAGTTCATATGTTAAAACCATCAATTACAGTATAGGTCCAACCATTGCATCAAGTGACCCAAGAAACCATTGACCTCATCCTTAACTGATGCTACAAGTACAATGATGAACTCACCATAGGTTTTAGAGACATTATCCACCATCATTAGTGACCATTAAGTCACCATAGGTTGTTAGATCAACACTATATTCATTAAACAACATCAAATATCAAACTAATATCACCATTGATTGATAGCATCATTAGGGTACTTAGTTGTTAATCACTAGACTTATAATTAGGCCAACACTTGACCTAAGGGGTGAACATAAGTTGACACCCTTGGTCACCACCATCATCGGTCATGAATACAACACCATTGGTAGTTGCAATGGTACCACCATTGAGTCATGTGTTTGTAGAAGAAATCAACTTTAAACCCTAAAACTGACCATTGATCGATAGGTGCTTAGCACCATAGGTGGTCAAACCAACCCGATATAAGTCATATTATACCTTTGGAATAACATACACATGATCACAGGTTCATCTAGAACTGAAATCAGAATAGGAAACATTATAAAAATTGAAATCCAAGTCGCATAGCTTTTTAGTGCATGGATCATCATTTTCAAGCAAGAACATGAGCTAGCAAGCTTATGATAAGCAATAAACGTGGAGCAAGTTATAAAACTTGCCTATAATGATAAGATGAAACCCCAAAAAAAGAAATATTGAGCAGGTAGGGTAGAAAATCCAAGCATAAGCTATGAACTCGTCCACCTAGCACCTTTCTTCATCAAATGAGCAAACCCTAAGCATAAGGAGCAAGAAAGGTAGGGTTTTAGTGCTTTAGAGCAAATTTTACCATGGAACAGCAGGGTTCCAACCTGGAGGAAGGTATAAGGAAGGATAAGAGAAATAGAAATTGAGAAGGAAGGAATAATATAATTTTCCTTGGTCGAAATCCCTAGAAGATGACCTTAGAAACCCTAGGTAGGGCTAGATGTAGCTCTAGGAGACCTTCTTCTCCAAAAAGGAGGTTGTCTTCTACCTTAGAGAACTTGGTTCCACAGAAAAATAGAGTTGAGTCATTTCTCCAGGTTAGAGGAAAGAGAAAGCAAGCATAGTTTCGTACTTGGTCAAGGAAGAGGTAAAAATAGCCCATGGATAAGGAAGGAAGCAAGCATGAGGTGTAAAAGTAGCTTCCCCATGTGTCTATGGCCTTAAACTATTAAGAATATACAAGCTCACACACAATCAGCTCCCCCACCATCCATATAGACCTGATTAGCTCTCCTTTGTCAAATTTCCCTGCCAATCACATAATTCATTAGTTGATAGCTACTAAAGGTAGCTCATCCATGAAGGGGTAAACCCTAAAATACCCTTGAGGAAAACACCTTCAAACCATGGCTCAAAAAAATAAATAATGATAATATAACATATAAGGAACATAATATATGTGTCAAATTTCAAATAAAACCCCTCAATTGGTTAAATTGCAGGAAAGTCCAAAATGTGCATAAAAATGCATAACTTGCTCAAACAATGTCCAAATTGGACCAAAATTGAAACTTAAGCTTGTCTTATTATTTCAAAGAATATCACAAGATTATATTAGGGTGATAAGCATTCAATTATGGTAATTAATATTATTCAACTCATTAAGCAAGTTTAGGGGACTTGCAATTATAAATCCCTAATAGGGATTTCGCCCCCGAAATCCAAGGTAAACAAAGATGGGTACTTCCTCTGCACCTCATCATATTACCTTCACAAGGTTACTTGCATATCATGGTGATGTCACATCATTGATGCATATCTCATCTTGGGTCAACACAAAAACCCACACATAAGAAGACATATGCAAATATTGAACATAGAAACTTGTTGTGTCATCTGTACAACTCTAGTAATAATATTCAACTTTAAATTCTAGCTATCATACAAAAATTATATCTATTGTGTCAACACATTACTCAAAAGTCATACTTTCTAGCTTTTTACCAATCATGGCATGTGTCCCATACCATTTCTTGAAGCATAAAAAAGGCAATGTATCCATCCTTTTTTTATAATGACACTAGAACTCTTGCCAGTTCTTTTTCAGCATCAAAAGAAATACTGACGTTGGCAGCTATTATTCCATACAAGGAAACATCATTCGTAGTCAAACTTGTTAGTGGTGAAACAACAACACTATTTTTACTTTAATAGGATTTACACAACCTACTTAGAAGACATATCATGATCCCATAAAGAAATTTAATCAACCCCATCTCACTCTTGTTCAACTTGTCTCATAGCTATTGCTGCTTCGGCAACCCTAAGGTTTTTTTAAGAAATATTGATCATATGTTTGACCATATTTGAAATACTTTGACATGTAATCATTCAAAGCTTGATATAACTTGTATGACATGATTGGAACACTATGTTCCACCTATTCATAAATTCTATTTGTACATTGGTTATTCTAAAGGACATAACTCTAAACTCGTCATGGTCATGTGAATTATGTCATCCAATCTAAATCTTATACATTGATATTTTATCATAGGTTAATCTTAAGGAAACATGTATCACATATCTATTAACCAACAAACCATCTATCCTTGATAGTGGTCTTGCCCAGCTATCAGTGAACCATACACAACATTATAGAATCACTTTTGTTTTTCCTTCCAACAACAATTAGAGGGTCATCATCAAATCTCTCCCCCTCTCTTTAAGGGGGATGAATACTTGATATGTTCATTTAGTAAACATCTCCAACCTTCACATACTTTCCATACTGTTGATACATCATGGATACTAGGATTCATTACCTTGGTATCCACCTCATGTACTATAAGGAACTCACATCCTTATCTCATATACTTTTACCAACATAATAAATTTCAAAACATATAAGAGGAGTCTCCCAAATTATTGGAAGGCTCAAAAGCAAAATCATCACAAACTTAATGATCTTGGAACCATAGTCTAAGCAACCTTATGCTATAATAAGCTATCCACCCTCATGTTTGTAGTGAATCCACACGTACCAAGTGGCAATGACCCACTTGAAAGATGTGCCCTAGAAAGTAAAGACACAAAGTGAAACACACTTCTCATACCATAGTAGTATTTTTCAAGGGTCACTAGCAAAAAGGTAACCAATTTTATTTTCATTATGCAGGTTACAACTTCTTATGTATCATTTTACCTTTTTCATTTCGGGTTCCTTGCCATTAGCATAGGAATCATCATGATAAACATATCTCATTACTCCTTCCTTGATGACTATTTATCCCACTTGTGTATGTTGTCTTATTTTATTATGTTTTTCAACCACTTATCAACAAGTAAATCATCATATTCCACATTTTCTTCATTAAACATGAATCATCTCCCTTTAATTTCTTTCACACGTCATGCTGATTTTACATTAATACTGTCTTACACACATAGGTTGGTCTGAGATTAACTCATGTTACACCTTATTCCTTTGTCATTGTTCCCATTTATCTTCTCATTTTGTACTTGTTATAGGAGTTCTTTCCATCTTATGTGGATTTCATACCTTGATTCACTTTATAAGCATAGACTAATCTATCTTTTACTTTATTATCTTCTTGAATGACATCTTCAAGAACTCCTATTTTATTTATTTGTATTCAAATTTAGATTTCATGGTGTTGTATCTTTTTCTTATAGTTACCAAACATTCAAGTTTTAATAGATAATGATGTAATTCTCATCTTCTTTAAGGTAGGATTGAGATATTCACACCATGATTTCTTATTCATTATGCTCTTTAGATTTTCCCAAAGTGACTACTTGATCAGAGTAATCAGAAAGATAACAATCTAAGAGTTTCATACTTACCTTTTCTTCAATAATTGAATACCTGGCCAGGGCATCCAAGTACTGAGATTAGGCAGTATGCACCATGTTTTTGTGTCACGTTCCTAATTTAGACATCATCCTAGTCTTACATCCTAGTGTCCCTGTAGACTCAATGAACCTAAAGCTTTGATACCAACTTAATGAGAACCCATTACACTAACCGAGATTACTCAAAATATAAAGCACAATCGATCACTAATTAATCACATACCCAAAAATATGGGTAAATTAGAACCAATTTTAACGTCAGTACCTCCTAAGAAACATTTGCATAAGAGCTCAACATCTTACTTATATCCATACTATGCCAAGAATTTGATACAAGTTTTTCTATCGCCTTAGCCACAACATATATAAATAGGAGAACAATATTTGTATATGCCACACAACAAACATTAACATGCTAACAAAATTTCAATTCATTTGAAACACCATATACAAACTTTTCCTACCTGGACCTGAGAGTATAGGGATGACTCTAGGACACACTAGACATCTAATCAACTTTCTCAAAGATTCATTACTATAGCCCCTCTTTGCTTCCACATGTTTGTTTTCGTCACTTCCAATTACCTAAAAAAATTTGGTAAACCACAAGGGTGAGACCCATGTCCCAGCAAGAGATATAACCTCCAACAACATTTATTAATTACAACATTTTAAGTAATTAAACAGTTAAGAAGCAGTTTAATCAGATATAACAAATAAGCTCAGCAGTACGGATGATTAAAAAAAATACATAAAGGAGCAGATAATAACTATCATCATTAGCCCATACTATCATCCTTTATCTTGTTGACAATATAAGTAATTCAGTACCATATGTATATCTTACATCATGAGAAATTCTAGTAACATAGCATAGATAACAACATGACCATGTCTAATTGGTTGAACATATCAACATCATAAGAAGAGCTAACAACATAAGCACAACTATCTGGATAAGCATGATTAGCAGTATATGCATCTCTAGTTACAAAGGCATGGCTAGCATGCTAAGCATAACTAACCACATGAGATAGCTAGCATCACGATTATAATCAGTAGTATTAGTATAGTTATCAACATAATCATGGCTACTATATGTATGCATCTACAATCTTAAGCATATCCACAACATAAGTATATCTACTATCTCTTAATTGCACTAAGCATCATCTTTATGTAAAGATAACAAACAAGGGTTATCATCCAATGTAAAATGTCATGTATAACCCTAAACAAATATGCTACACGGCTTTATTAAATCTTTTATTACGCCCTGGGGAATTTGAATCATACCATTCAAAGTCCAATCGACCCCTGTGAAGGGCAATTTGGTTTCATACAAGATCAAGGAGTGTCAGTATCCTAAGAAATCTTCCCATCGGTCAGTACGAGTAAAAAGGTAGTGACATATCAGTCAAAGAAGCCACCACATCGACATATAGTCAAGTCGATAACCACTAGTCTGCCCTTGGTACAAGTCACGTCACTAGAAACCAAGGTATATAAAACCCAATCACTGAGGTATAACCACAACTATCCTCTAATCACATCATGTTCTAATCATCGAGACACGACCGCAGCCATTCTCAATCACATCGGATGTATGAGGTATGACCATATCCAACCTCCACAATCTGCATTGTTGATGACAAGGATATATCCTCAACCTACCACCCCCACATACTCAACCGTATGTTCTCTAATTTTCCCTTAGGAATAATCATTTCACCATCCAGTAGGTTTTGACATTGAAGATGGCTCTACAACATAGGGAACTACATGATTAGAGTTGCACTTGATTAGTTATGCCAATTTGGTGAATTAAGACCGCATCAAACAAGTGGACATACAAACCCTAATTCACTTCTAACAAGCATATAAATATCACAACTTTTCAAAGATATAAAACGTGTGAAGAATAATTTCTCATCTCATCATCACATGGTACTATTCACTTGCCATTCAGGAGACCACACTAGTCATCATACTATTACAAGATATAAATCCTTTTCACAATATCGCACGGTATCAACCCTTATCAACATAAGAGGATTACACCTCATTCAGGGCTCAACCATGCCCAAAGGTCATTACGACCATCATACTATCACATGATATAAATCCTTTTCACAATATCACAGGGTATCAACCCTTATCAACACAACAGGATTACACCTCATTCAGGGCTCAACCATGCCCAAAGGTCATTAAGACCATCATACTATTCCCTGCAAGATCATCGTTATCTTTCCACGCCTTATAACAAGGCTCAAAAACATCACTTACATATAATACACCAGATCAACACAATATTACATTAATGAGCTAGGAGATATTCATAAACAATCATAGCTGGGTTATGTTAACATTAAGAACATTCCTTTATTACATCAACATGCAAGGAATCTAGATACGATTAACACTCATCATATTCATAATGCACATGTTTATCAACCATGTGGCTATGATAATCTCCAATTAACACATTAAGGTTATGATCAAGTAAAGGAGGTTATTCCACCATCATTCCATCATATAAGAATGTTAAACATGAATACTCATCTTTATCTATTTGCATTAGAGTTAGGTTCAACATGATAAATTATATCAATGTTACTAATCAGCACTTATACCCAAACCCTAACTCATGGCATCCCCATTGGATCATGGATGCATAAGGTAAACCATCACCATCACATTACATGCTATTCTCAAGTATAAACTGTTGGTATGTATGCCCTGAGAGCCAATCATGGGATGATTGGTGGGATAAAGATTGATTTGATAAACACCAAAGGCAAGCTTCCAATTCTTTCTGGTTCAGTCATATGAGATAGTGATAGAACAGATTGAATGTCTAGAGAATGACAGTACTCAATGACGTATGCTTTCAGGTTAAGGACCTGAACGATGAGATCATACAGATGCTAAAAGTTTGTACATTCTTGTTATGTCCCTAGTCGGATGTCATTGTGGAAGGTAGATAGACAACAATGACACACAAGACTAGATTGTGGTGTTGGTTGATGACAGAATCTCATTAGTCATGATATAGAGATATCAAACCAAACACATAGGTACTTGTTAGAGAACAAGGTACCAGACAGACCCACCATGAGTTTGACACATGGAACCATGAGATGGTAGTTACAGTCAGTACTCACAGTGATGGTGGTGAGTGTGATTCTTAGACCTGAAATCACTGCACTCAACACATGTCGTTGGGCACACTTTGACATCATCAAATGCAGTCCTGAAACATGGGTTGTTATAAAGGTGATGATTGGGTGGCTTTGACACATGGGGCTTTTGAGGGGTGAGTGATAGATATGGGATTTGTCCCTCCTGAGGGAGTTTGATATCCAAGGCCACTTGATGAGTAGGATTGAGATAGGCGTGCGCACGCATGTGTGAATCAGTATGTGATATTGATGTCATACATATCTCCTTCAATCTACTCTGAGATCAAGAAAGTGAATGAACGTTGACAGGATGACTGTTCCATGCCTCGAGTTCATTCGGGATATCAGTGACAAAGGAATTATACATTCACTGTAACACCATTCACGGATTGTAGGATGAAAGTTGTTCTCCAACTTTCTACTTTCACTTGGGTAGCAATGATGTGTGACTAGGCACCGCTCTTTGCTTGTGAAGTCATAAGTGTTATGGACTTTCACTGCCAACGTGAAATGGACCTGCAGGGTCACACACATAGGATTTAACCTGGAAGAGGAGTTTTGTCCACAAAGCAATGGTTAGATTGATTACTAAAGGAGTTTAGTAGTTCAATTAAACACTCAATCAGTCGATAGCTCAATATCATATGGTTCAAGGTGTTGGACGCATTGATTGGAGTATCGGATTGATTGAAATCACAATTGACTGATTTTGCCCAACCTGTGCTCCCAACCAATCGGCTCATGTGATGAACCGGTCGGCTGAGGTGCTGAACCGGTCGGCTGGAGTGTCCAGGCTGATCGGCTCATGCCCTGGTTGAAACGACCGGTTCAAGAGTTGAACCGATCGGCTCAACTGGTGCAACCAACCAGTTGGGAAAGTCATGTCGGCAAGAATTTTCCTTTAGTTTCAAATTGCCCAATTCGATTGGGAATAACATTGGTATACGATACCAATTGAGAACGAAACAAAGAAAGTCTTTTTGAGCCGGATTAGGACCATGAACCGATCGGTTCAGGGCACCAACCAATCGGTTGGAGTGCCCCAAACGATCGGCTCAGGTCCAACCGATCGGCTCAATGGCCGAACCGATCGGTTTCGTTGTGAACCGATCATTTCAAGTTGCGAACCGGTTGCTTTTTGTGGAAAATTCTCAAACCCTTCTACTCCTGCTTTAGTCCCGTATTGCCGGGCACAGAGAACCCTGTCCCATGACCCGCCTATATATAGGGGTGTTGGGGGCTTCTCAAAGTACAACTCAATGCAAGCCGGTTGCTTTGCGAAGTTGTCGTTCTCTCTGGTTTTGGTAACCGTGAGAGATCTCGAGCAAGTGCTTCCCGCAAAAGGGAGGTGCAGCAAGGGAAGGACAACTGCAGTTGCAACTGGTAGCAGGAGAGTGTGTTGGCGACTAGTACATCAACAGGAGGGTGCGACTCCTTCCACTTCCTTGTGGGACAAGGAGAGTGGAGTTCCAGGTGGTCCGTGTGGACTACTACAGAGGCGGGAGGACACTACCGCTTAGGAGGACAACTGTCATCTGACAGTCCGGTAGGAGGAGGAGTCGTCAGTCCCGGTGCAACCACGAGCTGCACAGACACCGTCTAAGACCGGAGTTGAAGACCGCGCATTGCGCGAGGTATTGTCGCCGAGCAAGCCTCGGGACAAGGTATGATTCCACAAACCATCCTTTTCTATTATATAGACGTTGACGCATTTCCTCGGTATGGGTTGGGGGAGAAAAATTTTTGTTTCCGCTGCCTTCTCTGTCTCCCTAAAACCCAACAGTGGTATCAGAGCCACGTCAACTGCTCTATATTTTAGGAATATCGATATGATCGATTTTGGTTTGTCGCCTTTATTTATTGCATGCGATGCGAATAATATCGGCTTTATGCATGTCCAATCCTAAATCCACAAATCCCAATTACATATATCATATGTATTATTAATGCACTCGATACGCGTCACCCTTAAATGAGTTTTGTGGTGGATGTGTGTAGCGTGATTATGGCCTATAAACCCCTATCTGTGTGTGGTTGTTTGTGGTTGCTTGCATCTCGGTCTGCGCACCGATCTTCCCTCTCTTATTCCTGATGTAACTCAAAATAATTCGAGATTCTTTCCTACCTTTGCTCCCCCCGAATGTAACTCGGGGTTTCCCTTTTAAAGCAATGTAATTATTAGGATATATTTTATTTCCTATTATGTCGAAGACCGGTGGACATCAAGACGACAGCTGAAATGATCGGTTCAAGGAGTGAACCGATAGGTTGACGTTCCAGACGGTCGGTTCAAGGAGTGAACCGATCGGTTGATGACCGGTTCGAGGAGCGAGACGAGCGGGTGGCGGACATGAAGAGATGCACGACGACCAGGCAAACCGATCGGTTGGAGGAGCTAACCGATCGGCTGGTGGCACCCAGACGATCGGCTGGTGGCACCCAGACGACCGGCTAGAGAGTATAGATCATTCATGTGATGAGTTGATCAACTCGGATGGCAAGGCACAGAGTTCATCTTGTACAGGTTGCATGTGATGTAGACCTAGATGACCGTGATTCCTCTTGGCTCGAGGAATCACATTAGGATGACCATAATCATCGCTTTTTATAGTTTGTGCATGTTTTCTGTGGTATATAGCATGTATATGATATGTACTATGTATTGTGGTGATTGGATATGTATATGTATATAAAACCAAATCCCTCATTAAAATATTAAGTTTTAGATGCCTTCCAAATGCGACACACGTGAAAAGCTTGATCGACCAAGTGTGGGCACGCCCAAGCGTGGTGCACCATCTATCTCGTGGAAGCGTGAAGGATGAACGTGTGGGTCTGCCCAAGCAGGGTGCATGTTCATCGTGTTTGCTTTGGGTCGGACTTAACAAGGTGACCTAGATAGGATCTAGCGCCTTGAGGCATGGAGATGATCATTGCAAGGAGTTGTAGATGACATCTTATCAAGAGTTGCATATGATGCAATTGGTAAAAGTTGCCTACCTGAGAGATCTATGTTGTGGGTGACAGCCCAAGCTGGTCCATGACCTAGAGGATTTCAGGATCTTACCCACTAGAAGGTTGTACGCTGCAATCTTCCGAATTGATGGTGAGGGCTATCAATTTGAACTAAAATAGTGGGAGCGATAATTAATTAAAGGCCTAATTTTATCGTCAACTTTTCAAATCAATCAAACAAGTCAAAATGAGTTTTTGGACTAAAATTGCATATATATATTTCCTTTTGTTAAAATAAATGGTTAATCAACAAATCACTTTATTTGCGATGGGTCTTTGCGACCAACAAATTAAATGGGAATAATTCCACGACTGGTTAGGCCGATGAGAAGTGTTCTCAATCAAGGAGCGAAAGCTCTAAGTCCTAGTTATACCAGAACCAGATGAACTCGATCCCACCACATCAATGGCTGAAAGTATGCTTATGGAAGCATACCAAGGATGACATTGATGAGGAGTGCTTAATGTTGTGTTCTCTGAACTGTGAGTTGCAGAGAAAACATGAGACATATGATGTCTCCAAGATACTGTCCTAGTATGTCATGACAGAAGGAGATCCAGTAAGGTATTCACGCACTCAATGTGATTGGGTATGTGAAAAACCTGATTAAGAAGGATTCCCTCTGAGCCAAGAGTTGGCTATTGGTGTGATACTGCAAATGTTGTGAGAATCATACAATTCATGATAAGCTACAACATGAACAACTTTGACAAGCGTTGATAGAGTTGTTGGACATGTTGAGGATAGTAGAGGCAAAGATGAAGAAAGACAAACCATAGTCTTTGATATGATCAAAGAAAAGGTAATCTTAAGGGCAAGGACAAGGGCAAAGCTAAGAAGTGTTCTGATGCTAGCCAGAAATCCAAGCCGTCTTCAGCCTCAAGGCACATGGGGAAAGGGTGTATGAGGGATTGCCCTCTATATCTGGAAGAACAAAAGAAGATGAAGGAGGGGATGGAGATCTCCGCCTAAGGTATCAGGAAATGAACCGCTTCTTTATCTGAGGTATATGATACCAAGATATGGATATGTCATATATGATATGCAATATCCACAAAGAAGTGATGGCCTTTGCGAAAGGACCAAGAAAGAAATACCCATCATTGGAGCAAGTGTTGCTGCCATAGATAGGAGTATCTTTCAGTTTATTTTAGCCTAGAGGGCACGAAATAGAGTTGAGAACTGCTATTTCATATATTGCTAATAGATAGAAACACTTTATTATTGCATATTGTATGACAATGATGGCAATTAATAAAGTTGATGTTTCAATCTCAAAGATATGATCTTTGTGGCAATGCCTTGTTTATCTTGTGATACATGGTATGCATAAGATAAAATGATACCTAAAGTTATTGATAACTCAAACGATCAAATTAGCATCAATCATGAGAAATTCATTTCTAGTTTCCATATGATGGATAAATGTAGACTCTTTTGGTTAGAGAACCAGTAAGAGACATGAATCTCTTGTACATGATTAATCAATCTTCACTAATGGTAGTGGGAGAATGATTGTCCTATTAGGTATAATACATGTGATGTATTTACATACCTATTGGAGCGAATGCTAATACTTCAAATGGTGTTTAGAGAAATACCAATATGAATATCTTGAAGTGTTCAAGATTATCATAAATGAAGTACAAATTTGGTAAAGTATTAATTCTTGATGAGATCAATGAATAAAATACTTGGACCAAATGTTTGAGATCCTTATGAGTGATTATGATAGTGTATCATAGTGAACTCATGATTAAGGCATGGTGATGTCTAAATCAAGAAGGAATCATACTCTAAGGAGTTAGAGAATGATTATCGAATAACTGAATTCTTCTTAATAAAAGAATACCCCACACTAATAAAGGAAATTAAGAATCACAAGGGTTGTGAGTTCTTAAATCCTTAACAGATACACCTCAATTATCTATGTGATGAGTTTTTCATGTGATGAGTCAACTATCTAGATGAATATGAGGAACCAAATTTTGAGTTATGATTTATGATCATTACATCCTAAATGATTTCCATGTGAACCATAAGGTATGACCTTGATGGTAGCACTCATTGGATGAAACCCATAAGTGCAAATGAGTCTTAAGTGTTAAGACACATGGATAACATTTTGAGAAGGATGATGCTTGTTGATTGCAACTTAATGACTGAAACATTTGGCATATGGATACTAAAACCGCATTCCTATGAGGAATAAAACAAGGATGTGTAGGTGACACAACCTATAAGGTTTATGAATCCACTAATGCAAATGAAGTCTATAAGTTACAATGGAATAATCAATGTGATTGATTAAGTACAAGCAACTCAGAATTGGATCTTTACTTTGATGATATAGTCAAAGGGTTTGACTGATATGTCAAAGATAAAGAAGGGATCTGTGGTTTAGTGGGAGTGTATTCACATTCCACATATTGATGTGAAATGGAAATGTTCTAAAATGGAAATCCAAAAGTGGAAATTATCTTTAAGGAAGATAGAGATGTTTCCTATATGATAGGAATGGAGATCTATAGAGATAGTTCTCGGAAAATCTCTTGACCTGGAAAGAGAAAACATACATTGGCAATCTGTACTGAAGTGTTCAGTATGCACAGATTCAGTGGGAGAAAACTTGTCCATGTTACATGGATATTAGTATCCCAAGGCCAAGTGTCCAATTCCTATGAAGAATGGGAACACTAAGAATAGATATGGATCTATCATGTATGTAATCATCCCATTGTCTTGCATGTATGACATGGCAAGAATAAAATACATTCATCATCTTGTATGTAGGACATGGCATTATGATGTGCTCATCCTGATAACTCGTATGTGGGACATGACGAGTGGATGTCTGTCTGCTTCCAGTAAGGGTTACTGGAATACCATGAGAACTTGATAAGTGCTTGTGAAGTGCTAGTTCTATGGAGATAAGGAAGAGTTCGATGTAAAGAGTTACATTGATGCGAACTTCCGAAAGGACAGAAAATAAATCGCAAAATATATATAGGATATATAAAAGTGAAAGTTTGTTGATAATTGGAAATGTTCCAATAAAACCATTTAAAAGGAAATGCCGAGTATCCGTGTGTTAGAGAACAACAGTGGATACTATATGGATCTGGAAGTTCATGAGATGAACTTATAGATATTCCGGTCATTGATGACAAGTCTGGAATCCTTGATCATGCAATGTAGCTAAAGGTTAGCAATGGAATACTAGATCGCATATTACGGCTACTCCATCTCATACGTGCGACGTACAACGATGAGATGAGAGACATGCAATTTATACTGACTTTGGCAAGGTGTTGCCATTACTCACTATGTTCGTACTAGAGCACAGTAACATGTGGGACATGTTTGAAGATCACTATGAATATGATTCAAGGGTGATTGGCTCGCAGTGCAAGTGGGAGTCTGTTGGTAAGTATTCCCTGAGAGCCAATCATGGGATGATTGGTGGGATACATTAAGATTGATTTGATAAACACCAAAGGCAAGCTTCCAATTCTTTCTGGTTCAGTCATATGAGATAGTGATAGAACAGATTGAATGTCTAGAGAATGACAGTACTCAATGACGTATGCTTTCAGGTTAAGGACCTGAACGATGAGATCATACGGATGCTAAAAGTTTGTACATTCTTGTTATGTCCCTAGTCGGATGTCATTGTGGAAGGTAGATAGACAGCAATGACACACAAGACTAGATTGTGGTGTTGGTTGATGACAGAATCTCATTAGTCATGATATAGAGATATCAAACCAAACACATAGGTACTTGTTAGAGAACAAGGTACCGGACAGACCCACTGTGAGTTTGACACATGGAACCATGAGATGGTAGTTACAGTCAGTACTCACAGTGATGGTGGTGAGTGTGATTCTTAGACCTGAAATCACTGCACTCAACACATGTCGTTGGGCACACTTTGACATCATCAAACGCAGTCCTGAAACATGGGTTGTTATAAAGGTGATGATTGGGTGGCTTTGACACATGGGGCTTTTGAGGGGTGAGTGATAGATATGGGATTTGTCCCTCCTGAGGGAGTTTGATATCCAAGGCCACTTGATGAGTAGGATTGAGATAGGCGTGCCCACGCATGTGTGAATCAGTATGTGATATTGATGTCATACATATCTCCTTCAATCTACTCTAAGATCAAGAAAGTGAATGAACGTTGACAGGATGACTGTTCCATGCCTCGAGTTCATTCGGGATATCAGTGACAAAGGAATTATACATTCACTGTAACACCATTCACAGATTGTAGGATGAAAGTTGTTCTCCAACTTTCTACTTTCACTTGGGTAGCAATGATGTGTGACTAGGCACCGCTCTTTGCTTGTGAAGTCATAAGTGTTATGGACTTTCACTGCCAACGTGAAATGGACCTACAGGGTCACACACATAGGATTTAACCTGGAAGAGGAGTTTTGTCCACAAAGCAATGTTTAGATTGATTACTAAAGGAGTTTAGTAGTTCAATTAAACACTCAATCAGTCGATAGCTCAATATCATATGGTTCAAGGTGTTGGACGCATTGATTGGAGTATCGGATTGATTGAGATCGCAATTGACTGATTTTGCCCAACCTGTGCTCCCAACCGATCGGCTCATGTGATGAACCGGTCGCCTGAGGTGCTGAACCGGTCGGCTGGAGTGTCCAGGCCGATCGGCTCATGCCCAGGTTGAAACGACCGGTTCAAGAGTTGAACCGATCGGCTCAACTGGTGCAACCGACCAGTTGGGAAAGTCATGTCGGCAAGAATTTTCCTTTAGTTTCAAATTGCCCAATTCGATTGGGAATAACATTGGTATACAATACCAATTGAGAACGAAACAAAGAAAGTATTTTTGATCCGGATTAGGACCATGAACCGATCGGTTCAGGGCACCAACCGATCGGTTGGAGTGCCCCAAACGATCGGCTCAGGTCCAACCGATCGGCTCAATGGCCGAACCGATCGGTTCAGTTGTGAACCGATCATTTCAAGTTGCGAACCGGTTGCTTTTTGTGGAAAATTCTCGAACCCTTCTACTCCTGCTTTAGTCCCGTATTGCCAGGCACAGAGAACCCTGTCCCATGACCCGCCTATATATATAGGGGTATTGGGGGCTTCTCAAAGTACAACTCAATGCAAGCCGGTTGCTTTGCGAAGTTGTCGTTCTCTCTGGTTTTGGTAACCGTGAGAGATCCCGAGCAAGTACTTCCCGCAAAAGGGAGGTGCAGCAAGGGAAGGACAACTGCAGTTGCAACTGGTAGCAGGAGAGTGTGTTGGCGACTAGTATGTCAACAGGAGGGTGTGACTCCTTCCACTTCCTTATGGGACAAGGAGAGTGGAGTTCCAGGTGGTCCGTGTGGACTACTACAGAGGCGGGAGGACACTGCCGCTTAGGAGGACAACTGTCATCCGACAGTCCGGTAGGAGGAGGAGTCGTCAGTCCCGGTGCGACCAGGAGCTGCACAGACACCGTCCAAGACCGGAGTTGAAGACCGCGCATTGCGCGAGGTATTGTCGCCGAGAAAGCCTCGGGACAAGGTATGATTCCACAAACCATCCTTTCCTATTATATAGACGTTGACGCGTTTCCTCGGTATGGGTTGGGGGAGAAACATTTTTGTTTCCGTTGCCTTCTCTGTCTCCCTAAAACCCAACATAAACCCACACATAAATCAATGTGTAACCATCGAGTTATAGAATACTAGGGTTTCAACAACAATAAGAGAGTACTCCATGATTATATTAGTCATTCAGGGACTATTCATACCCAATTACCATCATTTATTTATATTAAAGCTAGGTATAAAAAGCTATACCTCATTAGGGTTACATATCCGTACAAAATGGTTATCATCCCTTCTATTCATATGAGTTAAT
This sequence comes from Alisma plantago-aquatica, assembly GCA_963693085.1. Lineage (NCBI taxonomy): Eukaryota > Viridiplantae > Streptophyta > Magnoliopsida > Alismatales > Alismataceae > Alisma > Alisma plantago-aquatica. The sequence goes on along the minus strand of OY856413.1, from coordinate 248,885,543 downwards.
AGGTAAGACTACCTTGTTAAGGGTAACCCTCTATTTTTTCCATCATCATTCAACCCATATCACCATACCACAATGTCACCCGGAACCATTGGATGTTTAATAGGTAAGTATAATGACCCTGACCTAGGTTATGAGGTAACCCTATTTATTTTGGGTAAGTAAGTTTCTTAGAACTTTAATATAATACTCTAAAGTGTTTTGCTATCAGGTAACAAACTTATGTTTCAAATTTGGTCCTGTTTGAATAATGTTTGAGCAATGTTCTCATGTTTTGGACCAAAATGCAATTTACCCAACATAAGGGGTTATATTGCAATTATTCACATGTTGAATGTTCCACAAGTGTTTTAGCATAATTATAGAAAGAATGATGCAAGGTGGTGGCTTGTGGAAAGCCTGAATTCCAAGTTTGAACTTGTTTGATTAATGCTAGTGACTTGTGTACCAATTTTGGTACAAATTGTAATTTACCCACAATTTGGGGTTGATATGAAAATTACCACATTTAGAATGTCCCTACTCCCTCCTAGAATCATGTATAGGAGAGAGAAAGAAGGAGACACCATGTTTGAATCTATTGTGAGTGATGATGATCTTGGTGGTGAAATAACCAAGAAAAAGGGTTGAATATGAAACCCTAACTTGGGTTGTATCAAGTTGAAAAGCTTATATATAAGTGCCTATCAGCCAAGGAGCCAAAGGAGGAGTCTCATATCGTTTTTTGGACTCTTGGCAAAGACCATGACGTGCAAAGCACCTCAAGTAGGTGAAGTGCATCGGTTTACAACTTCCTTAGAAACGTTGTATCGGGTTGTGAATAAAGCGGTGATTTTGTTGATATATTTTATTCAATGGGATAAGTAATGGATGAAAATTCATCCCTAGATTATCCTCAACTGTTTTTGATGTTAATATAAATGTTGATGCATGCATGTACACGTGTCACCCATGCATGGACACGTGGAACCTAGTAGCTCAAATTTATGACACCTCATTTTCAGACTTCTTCATGAACAACAAGTATATATACCCCTTCTTTCACCCCTTAGTGGAATTTTTCGAATCGTACCATCCTCCTTCCCTAAGGTATCGTGCATAGGATCCTTGTATCGTGCAGGAGTGAAGAGGTATCATGCATAGGTCCTTGGGTAACATCCATAGCAAGTTCATATCGGCCAAGTAAGGTGGTATCGACTAAGTAGGGTGGTATCGGCCACAGTGAAGTGTTTTGATCACAAGTGAGGGGGATATCGGCCAAGGGTGGTGGCATATCATGCATGGGTGGTGGCATATCGTGAAAGGGTAGTGAGGTATCGTGCAAAGGTGATAAGGAGCAAGAAGGAGCACATACTTAACCCTAAGGTGAGGCCATGATAATCTTCAAACTTTTGATTGAAGCATGATTTTAGGGTTATGGTCTTCCTTTCTTTTCTTCTTCACCAATTGCTTATCCATGGTAATTCGTTTCATATAGAGGATTCTGAAGTTTATCTTCAACCTTAGGAACTTGGATCTTTGGAGCTTGGAGCTTTGAAGTTGTTCTTAAGGCGGGTTATATAACTTGAACTCAACCATATTATCATTCATCACCTAAATTGCTATACTTAATTAACTACTTTAAATTATGAAATTTACTGAAATTGTTGATGAAATTATGAGTTCTAGTAGTTTCTTAGACCTGTTATCATGAATTATAACTGTTATAACGAAGGTCTAGAGCTTAAAGAAGATGGTATTACTTTGCAAAAGTGAAATCGGGTTCAAGCATATACACAAGTAGCTCTAACCCGATATGGGTATGTCTTGCACGATATGTCTTGCCCAAGATGCTTGCACGATATACTTGCACAAGATGCTTGCACAATATGCTTGCACGATATTCTTGCATGATATGCTTGCACGTTATGCTTGCACAATAGGAAGTCAAGTATAGACTCCATGCACGATACAAGGTTAAATGTATACTTGTAAATTGATATGAAACCCTAATTTGGGTAACCCGATATGAGTAAAGAATAGCAAGTGCTATTGCACGATATGATCATATAATATATATCATTGGTACTTGGTATCATGAAGCACACACATCTGGTGTATGATATGAACATTTAAGTAAATCCTATTGCACGATATGAGGTATGGAACAAGATGTATCCCGATATGTTTGGAATACATCTACTCGATACATAACCCTAGATGACATGTAGCCCATCACGAGCAACCCTAGTTGATGTCTAGCCCAACATGATGATGAGATGATACCTCTTAAACATCATGTGCGATACATACATGTGCCATGTGCCCATCACGACCAACCCTAACCCTACATGGGTGATGCAACCCAACATGGGATGGTGTAACCCGACATGGGTGTTATAACCCAACATGAGATGGTGTAGCCCGACATGGCTTGGTACTTTTCACTCCTATCGACTTATGTAATGGGTTGAGAAGAGTTAAACTAATTGTTTAACCTATTACTCATCCTTAAGATAAGATGGTAACCTTGAAGGAGGTAATGAGATGAATATATTGAGTTGAGCCTGATATGGCAAATCCTAACCCGTCACGGCCAACCCTAGATGGTGAGCCACCTGATATGGTGATTGAATGCACCTCTAGCTCGACATGGTGATGGTTTAATCCCTCATACATGATATGGGTAACACATACAAATACCTCTATCCCAATATGGTGAGTGTTCATACACCCCCAACCTGATTTAGTGGTGTCTATGCACCTACACCCCGATATGATGAACATATGCACATCTCCAACTCGAGACACCTTGTAAAGATAAGGGTAAAACACTCCTAGAAGTAAAGAGTGTATTAGTAATCAATGATGTGACTAATATCTTGATAGGGGAGACACCTAAGTGGAGAATGTATTAATACAAGATGAGTTCTTACCACCTAATGATAGATGGATAATTCAAGTGTGTGAATTATGGCTAACGCACCACAAAATAAATATGATGAGTTAGTGCATAAAGTATTAGGATGGGAAATACCCTAATACAAGGTAAATTGATGAACTTAAGTAAGTTAAAGGTAATGAGGGAATTGATACATCAAGACATGATAAATATCACATCCAGTACCTCAAAGTTGATACACTTTGATGCACCTCAAATCCAATATACTTGGATGAGTAAAACATGAAGGGTGTCACGTCAATTATACATCAAGATGTAATAAGTTAAATACACTTTGATAAGCGTAGGATATATACCTTGAGAAAGGGTTAAGCCAAGTTAGTGCTATATACCTTGAGAAAGGGTTAAGCCAAGTTAATGAAGTATGATGTAATCAATATCCTAGTGAGTATGAGAGAGAAACTCATACTTTGTGTTGATTATCATTTAATGATAAAACATGAGACTAAATAAGTATGATTGAATACTTATGATATAAAAGTATGCTCCTAGATGTGTGGAGAAATGAATTAGGGTTTGGATTAATAATATGAATATGAAACCCTATTCAGCTATAAAGGAAAACTCTAACCCTAATGATGGGAAGGTTGTAATTCTCTTATTTCATAAGCCTTGTAAGCCATGTTAAATACTTTTATAAAAAAGTGTAATGATGAATGTCCTTGTGAGCCATGTGAATAAGTTGTTGCCTAGTGAGAGGTGACAAGATGAGGAATGGCCTTGTGAGCCATGTGAATAAGTTGTTGCCTAGTGAGAGGTGACAAGATGTGGAATGGCCTAGTGAGCCATGTGATTAAGTTGTTGTCTAGTGAGAGGTGACAAGATGTGGATTGGCCTTGTGAGCCATGTGATAATTTGTTGCCTAGTGAGAAGTGACAAGATACTTGATCGGCTTTGTGATCCATGTGAGATACTTGTATAACAAGTATCATGTATACATTGGTATGAGGACCTAGAGGTAATAGTGACCTGATAAGTGGTAACAGTATTCAGTGATGAACTAAGGGTTTGAATACCCAGATCTATAATCATGTTGATGATAATGTTAAGGGATGAGAATTTCTAGTATCGACATAAGGGATTGAGATCCTAAATGTTATATGTGTTCTAAAGGTTTGAAAAGTACTTATTACGCTTGTTCTTTGTAGCATTTGTCATAATAATTCATGTTTGAAAACTTGACTGATACTAAAAAGAATATGGTAATGTACTTAATTAATCAAGTGAAATCTTATCATGTAGTGCCCTGAACATAGATCTATCAACGTCAGAATTTGCTGAATGGTGAAACGGGTTGCTTCATGGCATAACCCAGAGACCGCATATTTTTTAATATGTGGGGGTGATGGGCAAAAATATATGTATGCCCTAATGGAGGAATTGATGTGAGATAAACATTATATCTCTCAATCCTTCATTATAAATATCGGGATGGATGTATCACGAATCTTCCGATGATGATGAATGACAAATCGATGTGAGATAAACACGAGATCTCTCGATGTCGAAGAGAGTGCAGCCGCCGCTGTAGCTCTATATCAAAGTTGCCAGTATACCCTAGAACGATATTTAACAGTGACACGAGATGTCCTGCATGTGGTCTCGTACTGACCGAGACAAGGGAGGCCATGGCAGCTGGCTCATCGATTGACCTTGTATGGTACCGATTTTGACTTCACAGTGGTCGGTTGGAGTATGAGCGGTATACCTCACCTCCTCAGGGCATAAGTGTGATTGTAAAATGTAATCAGTCGTGTAGCATATCTGCTTAAGGATCAAATATGGAAAACATTGATTGATGCGTTCTTCAGTTATACATCTTAGTTGACAAATTTTATTTATACTCTTTACATTCCTTGCAAAGTAGATAGATGATTTATAACTCTACCATGGGTAGATGCAATGTCCTCCTTAAGAAAGGAGATTACTTTATTCTATTCATACAATGATTTATCTTTCCTATTAATATAAAAAGAACCTTTGTTAAGTTTATAAATGCTGAATCTATGATAATAATATGGTCAGAGAAGAGTGATATCTCTCGCTGAGACAATTGTCTCACCCCATGGGATCCACATTTTTTTAGGTGGACATGCACGAGGTGGCAAAGATCTTTCTACAGAGGAGGAACAACAACTGAGGCAGCAGTAACAGCTTCGGTTGAGTGTACTGTCTGTCGTGTCTTGTAGATCGAAGTCCTATTAGTCGTCTTTGTACTCTCAGGTCCTTGGAGTTGGTTCATACTAGTTTCATGAATGATTTGAGATTCTAGCTTGAATGCCTTGAGGTTTTATGTTGCTCCAGTATGTGTTTTGATAAAACAACTGTTATATGACATCCTCGAGATGAGATGGAATAATGTTGTACAATGTAAATTGTGATATGTATGAGTTTTGGATCTTTCAGTAAAAGTTTTTTGGACAAGGATCTCCTTGCAAAATGGTTCTAATTTTTAGTGATTTTTTTAATCCATTGTTTATGTTTATTATGCTTAATTAGTAACGATTTGTTTGTCGGTTTGGCGACTATCGTTACAAGTTTTGGTATCAGAGCTTAAGGTTCGCTGAGTCTACAGAGACATAGGACTAAGGTGTTGAGTCTGTTCTAGTGTCCTCCAGTATATCTTATAGTGACTTATACTCATGCAGAAGATAGAGTAAAGCTTAAAGATGTCTGGAGAACTCAAGGAGTACATTGTTGAAAGCAATGTTGCTGCACCAACAGAAGGTGCAAGGGACTAGGAGAGAGAAGAATGGCTGCCTGAGAATCCCCAACATGATCCAAATATGATAAGGAATCCTTCTTTTGATATCACTGCTGGGCAAGTTAGGACAGCAATGATGCGTATAGTGGACCGTGTATTAGCAATACAACCCAGATTACCAGCCCCCAATGATGAATTTTTAGACTCCAATAGGATTCGTGATCAACATCAGCATGTCAGAGCAATAGAAAATGTTAAAAGAACTAGGTTACAACCCAAAATCAGGGTTTGTTACAGGTGTAGGTAGCCTGGACATATCAGAAGAGAATGTCCAGAAAAGGATAATGATGAAAGAATTAAGAAAAGGCCTATCCAAACTCAGGAACAAAGGCCTAGTAGTTCCAAAAAGGGGAAGTTTTTGGTACCATCGATACAACCAGTGTCTAGTGCACCAGGGAAATGGTTACCCAAAAAGGGTAAAGGACCTAATGTTCCACCAGTTAGAACTCTTAGTTTGGCCTCTACATCAATTGTAAGGCTGAAAAAGCTGGGAAATGCTTATAAGATGTGTTATAAATGTAAACAGATTGGGCACATTAGATCCTCTTGTCCCAAAAAGGAGGAGGAAATGACCCAACCACTGAGACAGAGTCAGCAATACCCTCAAAGGCAGTGGTCTAGTAGTGGCATTCGAGGATGTAGACAGATGTTCTGAGCAGGTCCATCTGCACCGAGCAATAGAGCACGACGTTGGAATCAAGCAATGACAAGATTCTATGAAAAGAATCAGCCTAAAGTAATAAACAAACTGTGAGATGAGACAAGTCAGATGAAACAATATCATTCTGATATGTCATTTCATGATTCTATGTGTTAAATATAAGAAAGTAGTTGTTATTGAGCTTCCTTTGACTAGTCCCATGAGGAAACAAGGAAGATGAGGACTTATATTTTGCTCTGTATTCCTTTAAATGCTTTAAATTTGCTCTTATATGTGTGAAAAAGGATAAGGTATACATGTGATGCCTGGAGAAAATTCAAGAATACTAAGTCCTATGTTTTGATGATATGAAAAGTAAGGAACATGATAGTAAACAAAGTGCATACTACCTAATCTTAGTACTTGTATACCCTGGCCAGGTATTCAACTATTGAAGAAAAGGTCAGTATGGAATTCTCAGATTGTTATCTTTCTGATTACTCTGATCAAGTAGTCATTATTAGACAATCTAATGAGTATAACTAAACTAGAAATACGATATGGACACTTGTATCACATCCAAAGTGCACTAAAGTGGGATCTAAGATGATCTCAAGTCAGTATGTGTGTATGAGGAAGTAAGGAGTATAATCCTCATGAAATGAGAATGAAAACAAGGGAGATGATCCATGTTTGATAAAGTATGTGTGAATAGTAAAGATCTTTTCCCATAATGTGGAAATGCGGAATGTGATAAAACCATGAAATTATTCATGAATGGTAAAAATTCATGTCATAATCCTAGGAGATGATAAGGTATCCTCTTGAATGTATAACCCTGGGTAATGAAGGGGTGATGAAAGGAATATGTTTATTTGAAAAGTATCAATTCATCTTGGACTTTGGTTCCAAGATAAAGATATATGTAACAAGTAATGTTCCAAGATGAAAGAAAGATCCTTTTATATGTGTGGCTTTGGTAATGACAACAGAGAGATGGAAATGATGAGGATGTGATGTGTTTTTGACATATGTGATAGCTACCAAAGTATGGCATTCTAGTATCTAAGAAATATCAGGTGGTATGGGAAAGTAAAAACATAACTCCTAATCAGATGATTTATGTTGGTTACCTGGGATGGCCAACTGTGAAATCAGTCTAGTTACATAAAATAGTATGGACATCATATGTTAGGGGTTTATGCTCTGCATAAACATAACTTTAATAAAGATGTATTAATTGAAGGAATAATTGTAGAATCATTTGAGAAAAATCTTATAAAAGCTAAAAATGTATGATAAGACCTATAGTCCCAATTGGGTGACAAAACGTAACCATAATCTCTCCATGAAAAAGAAATGTTAAAACTAAGTGGAGTATGTGTCCTGTGTGACATATTCTATGATAACCCTGTGTGGAAGAACTTTGTGTTGATCAAAGTTCTATGGCATCTCCATGACATTAAGATGTTATGTGGAGACTTGATGATATGATTAATGAATAATATTTGTCTCCCTTTACCTGGGATTTCGGGGACGAAATCCTTGTTAGGGGTCTATAATTTGTAATGACCTTGACTTGGGTTATGAGGTAACCCTATTTGTTTTGGCTAAGTAAGTTGCTTATAACTTTAATATAATCCTTTAAAGTGTTTTGCTATCTGGTAACAAACGTATGTTTCAAATTTGGTCCTGTTTGAATAATGTTTGAGCAATGTTCTCATGTTTTAGACCAAAATGCAATTTACCCAAGATAAGGGGTTATATTCCAATTAATCACATGTTGAATGTTTCCTAAGTGTTTACCATCATTTTAGAAAGAATTATGCAAGGTGGTGGCTTGTGGAAAGCCTAAATTTCAAGTTTGAACTTGTTTGATTAATGTTGGTGACTTGTGTACCAATTTTGGTACAAATTGTAATTTACCTAAAAAGTGGGGTTGATATGCAAATTACCACCTCTAGAGTGTCCCTAATCCCTCCTAGAATCATGTAGAGGATATAGAAAGAAGTATACACCATGTTTGAATCTATTGTGAGTGATGGTGATCTTGGTGGTGAAATGACCAAGAAAAAGGGTTGAATATGAAACCCTAACTTGGGTTGTATCAAGTTGAAAAGCTTATATATAAGTGCCTATCGACTAAGGAGCCAAAGGAGGAGTATCATATAGTTTTTTAGACTCTTGGAAAATCCCATGAAGTGCAAAGAACCTCAAGGAGGTGAATTGTATCGGTTTACAACTTCCTTAGAAAAGATGTATCAGGCTGTGAATAAAGTGGTGATTTTGTTGATATATTTTATTCAAAGGGATAAGTAATGGACGAAAATTCATCCCTAGATTATCCTCAACTGTTTTTCATGTTAAGATAAATTTTTATGCATGCATGTACATGTGTCACCCATGCATGGACATGTGGCACCTAGTAACTTAAATTCATGACACCTCATTTTCACACTTCTTCATGAACAACAAGTATATATACCCCTTCTTTCACCCCTTAGTGGAATTTTTCGAATCTTACCACCTTCCCTAAGGTATCATGCATAGGATCCTTGTATCATGCAGGAGTGAAGTGGTATCGTGCATAGGGCCTTGCGTATCATCCATAGCAAGTTCATATCGGCCAAGTAAGGTGGTATCAGCCAAGTAGGGTGATATCGGCCACAGTGAAGTGTTTTGATCACAAGTGAGGGGGATATTGGCCAAGGGCATAGGCATATCATGCATGGGTGGTGGCATATCATGCAAGGGTATTGAGGTATCCTGCGAAGGTGCTAAGGAGCAAGAAGGAGCTCGTACTTAACCCTAAGGTGAGGCCATGATCATCTTCAACCTTGGATTGAAGCATGATTTTAGGGTTATGATCTTCCTTTCTTTTCTTCTTCCCCAATTGTGTATCCATGGTGATTCTTTGCATATAGAGGAGTTTTGAAGTTCATCGTCAACCTTAGGAACGTGGAGCTTTGGATCTTGGAGCTTTGAAGTTGTTCTTAAGGCAGGTTATATAACTTGAACTCAACCATATTATCATTCATCACCTAAATTGCTTTACATAATGAACTACTTTTAATTCTAAAATTTACTGAAATAGTTGATAAAATTATGAGTTCTAGTAGTTTCTTAGACCTGTTATCATGAATTATAACTGTTATAACGGAGGTCTAGAGCTTAAATAAGATGGTATCACTTTGCAAAAGTGACATCGGGTTCAAGCATATACACTAGTAGCTCTAACCCGATATGGGTATGTCTTGCTCGATATGTCTTACAGAAGGTGCTTGCATGATATTCTTGCACAAGATGCTTGCACGATATCGTTGCAAAATATTGCTGCATGATATGCTTGCACGATAGGAAGTCAAGTATAGACTCCATGCATGATACAAGGCTTAATGTATACTTGTAAATTGATATGAAACCCTAATTTGGGTAACCCGATATGAGTAAAGAATAGCAAGTGCTATTGCACGATATGATCATATAATATATATCATTGGTACTTGGTATCATGAAGCACACACATCTGGTGTACGATATGAACATTTAAGTAAATCCTATTGCACGATATGAGGTATGGAACAAGATGTAACCCGATATGTTTGGAATACATCTACCCGATACATAACACTAGATGACATGTAGCCCGTCACGACCAACCCTAGTTGATGTCGAGCCTGACATGATGATGAGATGACACCACTTAAACATCATGGGCGATACATACATGTACCATGTGCCCGTCACAACCAACCCTAACCCGACATGGGTGATGCAACCCAACATGGAATGGTGTAACCCGACATGGGTGTTATAACCCAACATGGGATGGTGTAGCCTGACATGGCTTGGTACTTTTCACTCCTATCAACTTATGTAATGGGTTGAGAAGAGTTTAACTAATTGTTTAACCTATTACTCATCCTTAAGATAAGATGGTAACCTTGAAGGAGGTAATGAGATGAATATATTGGGTTGAGCCTGATATGGCAAACCCTAACCCGTCACGGCCAACCCTGGATGGTGAGCCACCTGATATGGTGATTGAATGCACCTCTATCTCTACATGGTGATGGTTTAATACCTCATACACGACATGGGTAACACATACAAATACCTCTAGCCCGATATGGTGAATGTTCATACATCCCCAACCTGATATGGTGGTCTCTATACATCTACAACCCGATATGGTGAACATATGCACATCTCTAACTCGAGACACCTTGTAAAGATAAGGGTAAAACACTCCTAGAAGTAAAGAGTGTATTACTAAGCAATGGTGTGATTAATATCTTGATAGGTGAGAAACCTAAATGGAGAATGTCTTAATACAAGATGAGTTCTTACCACCTAATGCTAGATGGTTAATTCAAGTGTGTGAATTATGGCTAACGCACCGTAGAATAAATATGATGAGTTAGTGCATAAGTATTAGGATGGGAAATACCCTAATACAGGGTAAATTGATGAACTTAAGTAAGTTAAAGGTAATGAGGGAATTGATACATCAAGACATGATAAATATCACATCCAGTACCTCAAAGTTGATACACTTTGATGCACCTCAAATCCAAGATACTTGGATGAGTAAAACATGAAGGGTGTCATGTCAATTATTACATCAAGATGTAATAAGTTAAATACACTTTGATAAGCGTAGGCTATATACCTTTAGAAAGGGTTAAGCCAAGTTAATGAAGTATGATGTAATCAATATCCTCGTGAGGATGAGAGAGAAACTCACACTTTGTGTTGATTATCATTTAATGATAAAAGATGAGAATAAATAAGTATGATTGAATACTTATGATATCAAAGTATGCTCCTAGATGTGTGGAGAAATGAATTAGGGTTTTGATTAATAATATGAATATGAAACCCTATTCATCTATAAAGGAAAACTCTAACCCTAATGATGGGATGGTTGTAATTCTCTTATTGCATAAGCCTTGTAAGGCATGTTAAATACTTTTATAAAAAGTATAATGATGAATGGCCTTGTGAGCCATGTGAATAAGTTGTCGCCTAGTGAGATGTGACAAGAGAAGGAATGGCCTTGTGAGCCATGTGAATAAGTTGTTGCCTAGTGAGAGGTGACAAGATGTGGAATTGTCTTGTGAGCCATGTGAATAAGTTATTGCCTCGTGAGAGGTGACAAGATGTGGAATGGCCTTGTGAGCCATGTGATAATTTTTTGCCTAGTGAGAGGTGACAAGATACTTAATGGGCCTTGTGAGACATGTAAGATACTTGTATAATAAGTATCATGTATACATTGGTATGAGGACCTAAAGGTAATAGTTACCTGATAAGTGGTAACAATATTCAGTGATGAACTAAGGGTTTGAATACCCAGATCTATAATCATGATGATGATAATGTTAAGGGATGAGAATTTCCGGTAATGAGATAAGGGATTGAGATCCTAAATGTAATATGTGTTCTAAAGGTTTGAAAAGTACTTATTACGCTTGTTCTTTGTAGCATTTGTCATAATAATTCATGTTTGAAAACTTGACTGAAGCTAAAAGAATACGGTAATGTACTTAATTAATCAAGTGGAATCTTATCATGTAGCTCCCTGACCATAGATCCATCAGCGTTAGAATGTGCTAAATGGTGAAATGGGTTGCTCCGCGGCATAACCCAGAGACTGCATATTTTTGAATATGTGGGGGTGATGGGAGAAAATATTTGTATGCCCTAATGGAGGAATTGATGTGAGATAAACATTAAATCTGTCAATCCTTCATTATATATGCCGTGATGGATGTATCACGAATCTCCCGATGATGATGAATGCCAGATCGATGTGAGATAAACATGAGATCTCTCGATGTCGAAGAGAGTTCTGCCTCCGTTGTAGATCTATAATGAAGTAGCCAGTATACCCTGGAAAGCTATTTAGCAGTGACACGAGATGTCCTGCATGTGGTCTCGTACTGAGCGAGACAAGGAAGCTCATGGCATTTGGCTCTTCCATTGACCTTGTATGGTACCGATTTTGACTTCGCAGTGGTCGGTTGGAGTATGAGCGGTATACCTCATCTCCTTAGGGCATAAGTGTGATTGTAAAATGTAATCAGTCGTGTAGCATATATGCTTAAGGACTGAATATGGAAAACATTGATTGATGCGTACTTCAATTATACATCTTAGTTGATAGATGTTATTTATACTCTTTACATTCCTTGCAAAGTAGATAGATGATTTATAACTCTACCATGGGTAGATGCAATGTCCTCCTTAAGAAAGGAGATTACTTTATTCTGTTCATACATTGATTTATCCTGCCTGTTAATATAAAAAGAACCTCTGCTCAGTTTACAAATGCTTAATCTATGATAATAATATGGTCAGAGGAGAGTTATATCTCTCGCTGGGAAAATTGTCTCACCCCGTGGGATCCACATTTTTTTTAGGTGGACGTGCTCGAGGTGGAAAAGATCTTTCTGCAGAGGAGGAACAACAGCTGAGGCAGCAGTGACAACACAGGTTGAGTGTACTGTCTGTCATGTCTTGTAGATAGAAGTCCTATGTGTAGTCTTTTTACTCTTAGATCCTTGGAGTTGTTTCATACTAGTTTCATGAATGGTCTGATATTCTGGCTTGAATGCCTCGAGGTTTTATGTTGCTCTAGTATGTGTTTTGATAAAACTACTATTATATGATGTCCTCGAGATGAGATGGAATAATGTTGTACAATGTAAATTATGATATGTTTGAGTTTTGGATCTTTCAGTAAAAGTTTTTTGGACAAGGATCTCCTTGCAAAATGGTTTTAATTTTTAGTGATTTGTTTTAATCCGATGTTTATGTTTATTCCTCTTAATTAGTAATGATTTGTTTGTCAGTTTGGCGACTGTCATTACAGTAAGACCATTGGTTGTTTACATAATTAAACACCTTGAATAAACCACCTATGAAGTCCTTGATTTGTTCTCTACAAAGAGTCACCATTTAACCCTAGACATCCCTTGATTAACAACACAAAAAGTTCCATTGAGTGTAGGGTAAAACCCACAATCAATTGTTCATTTAAGACAAGGCATCCATTGTCAACAAGTAAGCTCCTTAAGTTGATAATAAAAAGGAAACCATCTTAAAAGCATTATTAGGACCAAAATATTACATTATCCATAATCCCACTTAGTTTGAGGAATAAACATTAGATCTTGACCATTGGGTCAAGTTCATATGTTAAAACCATCAATTACAATATAGGTTCGACCATTGCATCAAGTGACCCAAGAAACCTTTGGCCTAAGCCTTAATTGAGACTAGATCCACTATCATTAGTGACCATTAAGTCACCATAGGTTGTTATATCAACACTATATTCATTAATCAACACCAAATATCAAACTAATATCACCATTGATTTATAGCATCATTAGGGTACTTAGTTATTAATCACTAGGCTTATAATTAGGCCATGACCTGACCTAAGGGGTGAACGTAAGTTCACACCCTTGGTCACCACCATCAGTTGTCATGAAGATAACACCATTGGTTGTTGCAATAGTACCACCATTGAGTCATGTGTTTATAGAAGAAATCAGCTTTAAACCCTAAAATTGACCATTGGTCGATAGGTGCTTAACACCATAGGTTATCAAACAAACCTAATATAAGTCATATTATACCTTAGAAATAACATACACATGATCACAAGTTCATCTAGAACTGAAATCAGAATAAGAAACATTATAAAAACCGAAATCCAAGTCAAGCATAGCTTTTTAGTGCATGGATCATCATTTTTAAGCAAGAACATGAACTAGCAAGCTTATGATAAGCAATAAACGTGGAGCAAGTTATAAAACTTGCCTCTAATGAGAATATGAAACCCCACACAGAAGAAATATTGAGTAGGTAGGGTAGAAAATCCAAGCATAAGCTATGAACTCATCCACCTAGCACCTTTCTTCATCAAATGAGCAAACCCTAAGCATAAGGAGCAAGAAAGGTAGGGTTTTAGAGCTTTAGAGAAAATTCTACCATGGAACAACAGGGTTCTGACCAGAAAGAAGATCTAAGTAAGGAGAATAGCAAGATAAATGGAGAAGGAAGGAAGAAAATAACTTTCCTTGGTCGAAATCCCTAGAAGATGACCTTGGAAACCCTAGGTAGGGCTAGATATAGGTCTAGGAGACCATCTTCTCCAAAAAGGAGGTTGTCTTCTACCATCACTACAACAAATATAAGCTTTATCGGCAATTTATTTCGGCATATTTAGAAAAGACTGCCGCAATTTTTTCTCGGCGCGCATCCGCTTCCATATCTCCCATGCGCGGCTCGGGCCTCTGATCCAGGTATGTTTTATTTTATTATCTGAAAACAAAACAAAATAATGATTATCGCTTCCCCTTCTCTCTCTGCTGCCGTGTCTCCCATCTCGTCTCCCCGTTCCCATCTCCCGCTGCCCATCTCCTCTCCCTTCTCCCATCGTCTCTCCCCTGATCCCTTGTCTCCAGTTTTCCTCGTCTTCGATCCCTCTATTTCCTCCTCTTCACATCCCCTCCCGTCTCCTCTCCCTTTTCAGTTTTCTCGTCCCACACCCTTTTTCCTAATACTCTCCGGTTTCCACCCCCAAATATATGTCATTGATAGCTCCGCCCGCTTAACCTTATGGATGATCTCGTCACTGGAGATAGGCTTTGGCTTGCACGCTCCTACTCCTACCTTCGAGAACTCATTCTCTGGCCGGATGGACAGACCGATCTCCTGAGATGACTGGTTGGCTGTGTTGATACATGACGCTCCATGCTTTGCGTGAAGAGTGTTTTAGACTCCCTGCTCCACATGCTTCCGAGGCAATTAACATCTTGTTTGAAAAAGTCAAGAATGCCAAACATTGATCCCAACTGTTGGCATGACGATAAAGGTTTATGTTCCCTGGTACGTATTCTTTTATATGCTTTTTCCAAAATTAAAGTACTGATTTCAGCTCGCAAAGCATCTGGAAAGCTAGTGGTACTTTCCTTTTATTTTCTTTACATGTAATGATATATGTATTATGGAAGGAGACCAGCCACCCTTTCTAACTAATTGATTGGTTCTTCCTTCCTAGGCAAAGCTTTTCGACAGCCCATAAATATATATATCCCATTCAAATTTGGTATAGCTTCTCATTTAAGACTATAAGCATAGGTTGTTAGTATCTTGCACAATTAGTTTAGACAATTTCTCATATTGCAAAATTTGTGGCATTATGGGAATCCATGATTGGTAATGGATTCAAGTAAAAATATAGGCAGATACCAAGACATTTATTTCTATGATAGATTAAATGTTAAATTTTTTTATAGTCTCGAAACTAAGGTTATGATGCATTTTTTTCGAGTGAGGAGCATGTATATGCATAAACTCACATATATATGTGTGCGTGTGTGTATACATATATATGTCAATATTTATGTGCACATGCATACATTACATATACACAGACTTACACAAGCAAACACGTTGTACAAGATAATACACATAAATTTATATGCACGTAAATATTGACACAAACATAGGTACATTGTGCATATACACATAGGAATAGTTATTTATTCATATACATTATATAAACAAATACATATATAGACATATATACATGTAAAACTTTACATGCATATGCAACTATATACATTTACACATAGACATGCACAAATATACACATGTAGATGTATGCAACCTACATCGTTCCGTGTATGTACTTATACACACATAGATATATCAACAAATACCTATATACATATACATATACATACCTACATATATCTATGTACGTATACACACAACCATATATATTAGCATAGTCACAATATACTCCGACTTTTTGAAAAAGTCGCGTTTAAAACACGATTTTTTTCCTAGACGTATCGAACAGACGAATAATTCCCAATTTGAGCATAGTCACAATATACTACGTTTTATTCCAGTATTATTCGCGAATTTGACGTTTTCTTCCCGTTTTCTACTTTTTATGTACTTTCTCATTTTATACTATTTAAGACTAACTTGATTTGAGTGTGTGTGTGTGTGTGTGTATGTGTGTGTGTGTGTGTGTGTGTTTGTATATGTAAATACACACACAAATATATATATATATATATATGTATCATGTATGTATGTGTTATATATGTTGCAATAGATGTATAGATATATATATCGTGCACTATATGTATTGTGTTATATATATGTTTAATACACATACACACACACACACACACACACACACACACACACACACATATATATATATATATATATATATATATATATATATATATATATATATATATATATATATATATATAATCCTACGATCTTTTGCCGAATTTTTCCCGAATCGTTAACCGTATTTTTACTGTACGTTGACCGCTTTTTATCCGAATTTCCCGCATAATTCCCGAATCCCGAATTTTTCAACTCGACCGAACGTATCCCGAATACCGAATTTGTGACTATGTATATTAGATACATATACATGTGTTATTCACACATATATAGATTATGCTCGTGTTTATGAGGCTGTAATTGAGGTCTAAACCGAGGCTTACGACTCCTAAGTCTAAATGTCGTTGATAGACCTTGCCAAAACAAGGCACACGTCCTAAGACACAAAACGGATTGCCTCACATCGAGACGTGCCATTTTTTCCACACTCACAAATCAGAATTTCTTGTTTTACATTGATACATTTATAGTCCGCATTCACATCTTTGTCAATACTGATCTTGAACCTCAACTTGTAATGATGATCTTATTGAAGTTGTTTGGAGTTGATGTGGAAAGTATTCATGGTAT
Source organism: Alisma plantago-aquatica (assembly GCA_963693085.1). Taxonomy (NCBI): domain Eukaryota; kingdom Viridiplantae; phylum Streptophyta; class Magnoliopsida; order Alismatales; family Alismataceae; genus Alisma; species Alisma plantago-aquatica. The sequence continues at coordinate 248,868,398 of OY856413.1, read as the reverse complement.
GGAGGAATGGGTTTGTTCATAATTATATTGTAGCTAACACATACATTCTTATATTTTATAGTGGTGATGGTCATAGAAGATACTAGTGTAGTGCAGTTGTCATAAATACTACTGACCTTATTGTTGAGCTATCTCTATGTTCAACTAATTTTATGATCATCTCATTTCAGATTTAGGAGTGCATACCGTATAATTCTAAAGTATGCTTAATCATTTTTACTGGTTCATTCATTTTGAATAATTCATGTATGTCTTTGACTTTGGTTTGGCATTTGACAATAAACAAGGTCTTTTGTTTCGTCCATATAGGTTGTATTGACATAACATTTCTTATGAATCAAGTACTCAAAAAATTCTAATGGACCAAGGAGGCTTTTGTGTTTGGCATTTCTTGAACACTAGTACTTATGCATGTAAGTGTCTTTTTAGTTGTTAGTAATCAATTCTGAGGAATCTTCTATTTGGAATTATATATTCTTTCAAAGTTTGTTACCATCAAATGCTCTAGTGTTTTAGATTGGTATATGTTTATTAGTTGTGCTTATACAAGGTGTAGAAATGCCAAATCTTTGTCATAAACTTTAAGTTCACCCAAATCAATGAAACTATTTTATTGTATAACTGGTGAATAATTGAACCTTCAAATTATTATATTCCCTTTTCTATTCTTTGAATTATCAATTTTTTTTGTGTTGATTTATTTGAATTCTCACTACATTGCATTATATGAGAATGAAAAGAATTTAAAGAATAAGAAAAGATGGTACTCATATCCATATTGCAGAAACATGGATAAGCCTTATATATACATCTTGACCTTCTTGTAGGTTTCTTGGCATGCCCTGTATGGCTGTATCAACCCACTATTCACACGCTCTATCAATTTTAGAGTGAACGTATTCCTTAATATATTTTCACACCACATTATAGAATTATTCATTTTTATATGCATTTATTTGAATCGGCTGACCCTAAGCATGCTGGTACCACCAAGATTATTTCTATACTCAAATGGGTCTTTGTGTTTGAATGAAACAATGATTAATGAGTCTACTAATAGGTGTTTGAGATGTTTGATGATAAAATTAATTTTATATTAGCTTCTGACATATATAAGAATGCATATCAAACTATAACATACATTTATATCTCAAGCTTACTCTATCGTTTGAAAATTTATGTTGCATACTAGACCTACTACAATAGCAAGCACATTAGTTTCATAGGATTTCTAAGATAGTGGAGAACCCAATAAATTGTTGAAGAGTAAGAAACTGGATCCAACCTAGTGGAATACCAAACTAAAACACGTACCTCTTTTCACCTTCAAGCATAGGATGTTTTCTTTATTCTTGGTAGCACCCCATCTCGTCCCATGCCTGCTTCGTCGTAAGATAGTCCATCATGGTGTGCAATGTGTCTTCAACCTCTGAGTCGCATTGAGAACAATTTTTTTTTTTTGTGATCGAGAGAACCCACCTGGGCGAGCCCAACGTGGTAAACTCTCGAGGCATGATATGGTGTGGTCCAATCACCCCCCTCCCGTGGCAAATCAACGTGGATTACCGTTCTCAAAGTGCCTTCATTGAAGTTCGAACTCCGGTCCTTCATTGGGACTTACCGAGCTCTTACCACCCGGGCTACTATGGTCAGACATTGAGAACAATTGTTATTGTTGTCATGTTTCAATATCATCCTCGTATTTGTCATAATGGCGTAGTGAGCATCTGACCGTATGCACTTCTCAATATTTTCTAGTACCTTGGCCTTCCAAATATGCTTCAAGGGCCCAAACCTCTTCACTTCCTTATCCTCTCTTATAAATTTATAAATTGAAGCAGTATGGAACAGCCTCTTTTTCCCACTTTGCCATGTCCATGAGTCTTTCTCAAACTCGATACAAGGAGCGACATGACCTTTGATGATGTTCCAGATAGGTAGAGGAAGAAACTCCTTTTGAAATTCAAAGTTATGGTTTCCATATAGGTCTACTAGGAAAGAGACCTTCATGTCATTAAGTTCATCTGGTATTGGTTGAATAACATGATCCGTCAAGCTAAATTCAGCATCGACCCAACAATCATTCCACACATTAGTAGCGTTCCCAAATCCAATGCATTTGAAACTTTGATTCTTCAACACTCTGGATTCCTCGTATGCTTCTATCAAGAAGTTATAGCATATCATGAACTTTGTTGGCCATTTTGGATTACAATTTCTCGACATCATCCTATGCCAGATTACATTTGTAGCATTAACATCTTCTAATTTGGTTTTAGCAATGAATATTGTGTTCTAGTCTCTCATTGCCTTAAGCCCAAGTCCTCCATTATCCTTGATGGTAACAACATCCCATGACATTAGGGAAGTGTACTTTGAACATGTGTCTCCATTCTATAAGCAGTGGTGCATACTTTGGTCCACTCTTAACATATATAGATAGTGGAATCATTGACGTTTGCATTGTGTATATATGTAGTGTAGTGAGAACTCATTTGGCAAGACATATTTGTCATGCAAATGGTATTGCCCTTGCATTTACGCTTCGTTCTCTTTGTTCTCTTTTTGGTTTGGAAGTTTCACCTGTCATCTTGTACATGTCCCTGTGATCCGACTTAGAGATAAGAAACTCATCAGAAGTTTTATCCATCCCCTTTTTTGTTGGAGTTTTTCCATCCCGGATACAAAAGAATTGTTAGACTAGAAACTGATTTGGAAAGACATATTTGTCATGCAAACTTATGTTGCATACTATACCTAAGCGGTCCAGACACCCAACTTGGATATAGAAGAATTGATTAGAACCGACAACCCCACACTATCATCACTAATGTCTTCAGCATCCAGGGTCATATCATTCCTGTAAGAGGATCCACCAACTGAGAAGAACTAGATTTAGTCTTCTAAGATTTTGGATGTGTACCCCCTAAAGACAAACAAAGTTGGTCTTGTTAAATGAAGAAATTATGGTTCCCCAAGCTATCGCTTGTTTTCCCCTTTGCACCATGTTACTCCCTATAACATTTTGTCAAGCACCTTGCCTTTTCTTCCTAAATCAAAGTTGTAACTCTTCTACAGGGTTTGCATCACTATTTTCCAGTGGACAAGACACAAGTTGATGCCCAAAGGCTTTTCTACATGATTACATGTTTGGCTTGGCAATGCACTCGATCCTCACCATAGCTGGACCGCCATCAACCAAAGCCACAATAGCTTTAGGTAGAGTTGGGAAAGCATGAGCCTCCATGCAAACCTTGCCTATATCAAGTTGCCCAACAGTAAGGGCAGAGTCCTCGTAGTCTAGTGACTTCCCCACCATGTTGGCTACTCTACCTAATCTCTCCAGGTTCCATAAAACTCTTGTGGAGATGTTAAACAAAGGGGGTGGAGGAGAGAACTTGATGTCCATTCCTGAACCATAACAAGACCCCCATCGAGAGTTCACAGTACAACTCTAATACTTCACTCCTCCTTCATAGTGGGTAATCTCACCACATATCCATCTCTGTTCTGCCATGACCTCAAGTTTCCCACTAGACTTCCACTGGTTGCAGATCCAACCTGTAACTAGACCTCAAAATGGTTTCTTTTTGCAAAATCACGCTGAGATGTGGGCTTCCTATGTAGGAAGGTCTTCCACCACCCTTGTGATATCTACAAACCTAACCCCATCTTGCATAGGAGGATCCAAAACAAAATGATAGCGATATATGGTGCCTCATGACCTGGGAAAAAATACAAGTGCTAGTGCGTCTCTTGTGATTTGGTAGCTACACTTCTGGATTATATTGCTTCAAAGAATTTGGCTCACCATCCTTATGAATGTGAGAGGATGAAGGAGAGATCAAAATTTTGGCTCTCCTATATGACTCCTCCCTCTTGGTGGTGGATCTTGGAGCCGAGATTGTTGGATAGCCTTCTTGTCTTGTCTCATAGAGATCAATTGCAGTTGCTGACGTTGTCAATGTATCTTGATCCTTTCCCATTCATTCTCCTCATCCCATCCTGTCACTAGGGATTCATCCTCTACCTTGCCCTTGGTCTCTCCCTCACCCCCTTCCTCTCATCTTCCCATTGATAGTTGTAGTGACCTAGACACTAGATCGAACTACAATTCTAACTCGTCAACACCTCATGTATTCTAACTAAGGACAATGTAAATAAGATCTCTGTCACTAGTGGTTCTATAGGTTCCATAAAGAAAGGAATGGCTGTCATGATTTAGATGAAAAACACTTCTAGCCACTAGAAGCATGGACACATATTATAGGAAAATCTAAATACAAGCCTGGGACATGTATAGGAAATAAAATTTTGAATCATGTGCTTCAGTATATTATGAATATACTAGCCAATGCTCTTTTCTCGAGGAGTGACAATAAGGCAGTTATCTTCTCTAAGATGGTTACTAAAATGTGGAAATTATAAAGAACTCAAAGGTGAACATTGGTAAATATGCCATTGTCCATTTTTTTGTTTACTCATAGGAATGGTCACAAATATCGAGATCATTGGGTTGGTTAGTTCTTATTCAATAGACATGCAATTCATGAGTTTCCAGTTGCAATGCATGGGTGACCATAGCATTATCAGCTTCTTGTTCTTACATTCTAGATGTTCCTGGGACATGTATAGGAAATGAAGTTTTGAATCATGTGCTTCGATATACTTTGAATATATTAGCAAATGCTCTTTTCTTGAGGAGTGACATTATAGCAGTCATATTTTGTAAGATGGTTAACAAACTGTGGAATTTCTATTGAACTGAAGGTGAACATTGGCAACATATGACCTTGTACATTTTTTTCTTACTCATAGGAATGCTCATAAATATTAAGATTATTGGGCTGATTAGTTCTAGTTCAATAGACATGCAATTGATGAGTTTCCAGTTGCAGTTAATGGGGTGACCATAGCATTATCAACTTCTTGATCTTACTTTCTAGATGTGCTTTTGATTTCTTGAGTATACCTCTTTGTATCACTTATGTATTTTTAGAGAGATTCAATCAATATATTATGTGGCACATACTTCTGCATATATCTGGACTGTCCTAAAAGTTTGGGGAAAATCGATGAACATGAACTAGAGACAATTGTCTTCTCTAAAACACACAGTTTGAACTATGTATATTATTACAACTGAATTGGATTTAGATTCTTAATCTTTGATTCATACATGAAATGTGTTGTATGGTTTGATAGCTTAGCTTTATTTATAACATAATAGCTCCCAATAGTTTATGTTCATTACAAGCTAGGTGGTTGAATTTGACTGGTATATAAATATATCTTCTCGATACTCGTAGATACTCCCTTTATGTTTGGGATATTATTTTCATTATTTACCAAAAATATGGTGTCATTTAGTCCATTATCATAACAATGACATGATTAGAATGTGTGTTATGATCAAGAATGATCTGATATATTGAACATGATATCCAAAAAAAGCTCAAGTTTCATAATAGAAAAATGCCAAACTAAATAAATGCACACATCACTCATGAGTTACTCTTATTTTGTGCATTTGACGGATATTAAAGAGTGTTGTTTTCTTATTTCTACTCCTTTGTAATTATGATGCAAACTGAAGATTACCTTTAACATAGATAGAATGTATTTCTTATGAGTTAAATGCCCCTACATTTTATTGTCAGTTTGTCACCATGATGCAGGACTGAAGGCTATCATTTCTTTGCCTATAGTTTTGGAAGGCCTAGCCCTAAACAAGTGGAGGACGGCATGACATATTCTTTTGAAGGGCTTCGGGGTTTAATTTGCTCTGATGTGGAAGTATTGTTGCTTCTAGACCAACACTCCACCCCTTACATGTGTACAAACATTTGTGAAGCAAGTTTTTGAGAATTACTTTCTTTTTTAGGGGGAATTGTTTCTGTCTAATGATATTGTAGACTTCTGGTTATTTTATTTCCGACTGAGCTTTCTTTAATGCTAGACAAATAAAGAAAATTTCTTTAACGGGTTTCCTTTTTTGTCCGTTTGAGAAGAAATGAGTTGGCTAAGCATTATCTAAGACTTTGGTAAGGATGTCGCATCCAGCTTGAAGTTATTTGAGATTGTTTCTTATACAATTTATTTGTTTTGCAGCAGATCTCAACCACCATTAAAGGCTGAATCATTTGTACATTGACCGAGCTTTCTTGAATGTTAGACAAGCAAAGAAATATTCTTTAACGGGTTTCCTTTTTTGTCCGTTTGAGAAGAAATGGGTTGGCTAAACATAATCTAAGACTATGGTAAGGATGTCATATCCAGCTTGAAGTTATTTGAGATTGTTTCTTATACAATTTATTTGTTTTGCAGCATATCTCAGCCACCATTAAAGGCTGAATCATTTGTACATTGACCTTACATATTTAATGTGCATACGTCCTCGACAGCAAGCACCACCATTTACATCAACACATGTTACAACTTTCTGGTAACATGGTTCTTATTTTCAGAAAGCTCGTTGTCTTTTATTTCTTGTAGTTTCTTTGTGATTTCCAGCTATATAGTCAAAGGTTAATTTGTGATATCCATACTGCTCTACATTTTACATATCATTAGAAGTGGAGCAAAGAAATGAATGCTCCCCCTGATTGTCTTTGACAAGGAAAGCATTCACGACAATTCTTTACTTTGCTCCATGTATGTTTATGCACTTTCTAGATCCTGTCTTAATCACACAATACTTAAATCCTAACACTGTCCATATTCTAATGTGCGATTTCTTGTTGAGAAGTTAATGTTGATCACGTTGACTTCGTTGAAATGGTGATAGTGTACTTAGCTCACAAGGATGATGAAATCACTAATTGGTTTTCTGTTTGTCAGGATTTCAACTACTTATGCCAGCATATGAAAACTGTCTTCAATAAAGGCATTGTGAAGGCCGTTCTCTTACAATAGATTGTCCAGATTGCTTTCTTCCTACTCATAGTCAATGGTAAACTCATGCATGCTGCAACTTTTAAGACGCTGTTTTTCTTATACGCATGTAGCATAATCCAACTGAATCCTTCTCAATTACAGCTCAAAGACAAGGGTGTATATGACATCAAGATGCAATATGTGTGAAAGACATCACATTACTACTTCCTGTACAAGCTCTTCCTTGCTAATAATTACATGAACAAGACCTTCCACTCACGCCACCAGCAGTAGATCGTGCTCAACAGATCATCATGTACTGCAATGGAGCCCACTACAACAACCAAATAGAGGGCTTCCTCGGCAACATCATTAGCTTAAAATCTTGGCCATAAAGATAGTCAAGGACAAATGGATCCCGTGAAATCCCTTCCTTTGCCTCTTGACCAACAATCATTTTCTAGGATGCCCACCAGTTTGTTTAGAGTTCAGCATGAAGGACAACCTTATGACTTCTTCCTCAATGTGTGGAACCATGTGATGGGTACATATAGTTGCGATATCAATGGACCCGTGATATAAAGTAAATGACAGAAGGCGGATACGAAATGCACTGGCTCCCTATTGGTTCATCTATCACCATGCTCATATTCATTCTCCATCTCTTTTGCCAATGCTGCTGCAATTTTAAGAACTGATCGTGACAATGTACAACGCGGAAGATGAATTTTACATCGACATATTCTATTCAGACAATTTTGGCATCACTAGGTGTCTTTGTATGTACTTCACATTTTGATTGGTTTGTATATTCATTTCAACATCAGAACTCAAACAAGCAGAATGTCTTGTACTATTTTATTCGACAATGTACGTTCATAGAGGAGAACATGTACTGTAGTTGTATCAATTGAAATGGAAAAAAATGTTTATGTGAATATATTATATAATTTATATAGCCTTGAAATGTATCGCGAGCTTTCTAAAGTCTTTACCCAACTAATATTGAATCTAAAATAATGATACGTTAATTTCCCGACATCTTAGAAATGTTGGGTCTGTTTCTTTGAGGCAACTTTGTAATGCCGTTCATGCTATTTATCGGCGTGTATGTAATGCCGTCTATAAACGACATCTTCCCGGCATATTAGAATGTCGGGTTTGGCATCATTTTCCGGCGATAACCATTTATCCCCGGCATGAACATAATGCCGATTTTGATACTATTTACGGCAATTCTTAATATGCCGTGAAACTTTTGACGGCACGCTTTTCAACGGCATTTTTCCGGCATATTGAAAAATGCCGAATAAATACAATACCGGCATAGTTATGCAATTTTTACAGCATGTCATTATGCCGGGAAATCTAATATTTGTTGTAGTGCATAGTGCACTTAATTCCGTAGAAAAACAGAGTGGATTCGTTGCTCCAGGTTATAGGAAAGATAAAGCAAGCATAGTTTCGTACTTGGGCAAGGAAGAGGTAAATATAGCCCATGGATAAGGATGGAAGCATGCATGAGGTGTAAAAGTAGCTTCCCCATGTGTCTATGGCCTTAAACTATTAAGAATATACAATCACACACACAAGCAGCTCCCCCACCATCCATATAGACCTGCTTATCTTTCCTTTGTCGAATTTCCCAGCCAATCACATAATTCATTAGTTGATAGCTACTAAAGGTAGCTCATCCATGAAGGGGTAAACCCTAAAATACCCTTGAGGAAAACACCTTCAAACTATGGCTCAACTAGGAGCCCCATGGATAAAAAAACTCAAGAATGATAATATAACATATAAAGAACATAATGTATATGAAAAATTGCAAACAAAACCCCTCAATTGGGTAAATTGCAGAAAAGTCCAAAATGTGCATAAAAATGCATAACTTGCTCAAACAGTGTCCAAATTTGGACCAATTTGAAAATTAAGATTGTATTATGATTTTAAAGAATATCACAAGGTTATATTAGGGTTATAAGCATTCAATTATGGTAATTAAGCTTATTCAACTCATTAAGCAAGTTCAGGGGCCTTACACCCATGACTAAGAGGTGAGTAGGATTAGTTCTTCATATTTGACCAATAAAAGATGGAGTTACACCTTGATATAGTTGTGTGTAACACTTATGAATATTTTTAATGAAAATAACATGAATAACTCAATGGTGACCCCTAACGTGTATAGCCTTCAAAACAAATATAACACATTAAGTGGATTTATATTCTATAATCGACATCACCTATTGTGATACACATATATTACCCCAATAACTTAATTATTTGCTAACATGTAAGGGAGTTCATGAAATGTGTCACAATGTTTGCTTTGCTAACTAATATTCACATAATGTCTATGAAATGTTTTAATAAGAGGTATAATGAGCTTAATACATGAATTTCCATAACGATTGGATTTTTATGTACATAGATAAGAATAGTTTACCACTATATAACTTACTATTGAGTTAATTAAATTAATAGGTTAAATAAGTAAAATATGTAAATGAATGAATAATAATATAAGGTAACTCATTTGGTAACAAAGTGAAGATAATAAGGCACAATTTAATTAATGTTGATCATAATGAAGTAATATTATTATAATATGATGGTGATGAGACTAAACCCTTATGGTATTAGAACTCATAAAAGGAAACCTCATAACTCCAATTTGTTGGCAAAATCATGATCCTTGGGTTCTAGTTATCTTGGGTGCCAAGTTTTGCATTAGTTTCACAAACCTAATATCCTGGTTTCATTTAGAAAATGAAATATAACATAAGGTCTGAAATATGAAACAAATAGTAAATAATCCTGAAAGTTCAAATTAATGGAATAAATGGATTCTACAAGGAAAAATTAGGCTAGATGCCAAGTGTGGTAATAATTGAGAGAGATTTGATCCTTCAAAGTAATTAGAAAAGGAATATACAAATCATTTAAATTATAATGCATTTAATATATAGTTTCTCAAATGTTTCTTAGATTTTCCTAAAGTCAAGCAAGATTTGTTGTATCACGTTGGTTTTTGAATTTTGGATTTTAGTCAGACTGCTCGAGGATGATTGTATTTTAATCATGTGAATCCTATATCGTCCCCTTCCTCGATTTCAAATAGGAAATAGGTCTACCTTTTTCGTTGTATACCCAATCTTCTCTCCTCACTTTCTCCCTTGTATCTCACTTTATCCTCCCTCTCTTTTACCACTTCCTTTCCCTTTGAAATCCTTGTCTAAAACTGCATCCCATGATCCCATATAAGCTTGGATTCATGGTATCCATGCATGGTTAAAGTCCTAAAACCCTCTTCCCCTATTCCATCTCTATTTCCACCTCACCACCATCTTCCTGCAATTTCAAGGTGTCCCATCTGTTAGTATTCTTCTCACTCCGTCTAAAAACCATCTATGACCGATTCCACCATCAATTGCATTTACTTTTGCACCATAACTAGTTGTCCTCAACTCCACCGTACTGGTGAATTAGGATGAGTTTCACCTCACTCTGGAAGCTATTAAAACCTCTCTAGACATCTCTATGATCTCCTGGCCTATCAGAAGAGGTCCTAGAATTGTCACTCAGTTAGTTTCGAGAGGCCATCAAAGTGATTTTGCTATCTAGCTTCTGAGTTTCACTCTTCGCTTCAAATTTTTGAGTTTCTTCTACAAACTGGCCATGGTGGGATTTCATTCTAGGATTCATGGTCATCTCTCCACCTCTGGATTAGATATTTGCTTCCAACAAAGGAAAAGGAATCCCTTTCCAATGTGGGTTCTCATCACTTCCACCACAATAAAGAATCTAGTTTAAGGGTCAAAAACATTGAGGTTTTGCATCTTCATGATTTCTATAGTGAAAGAGAAGAATATTATCGTCAGTCTTTTTTGGTATTGCCCTTCCTCTGATATGATTTTTGTCATGCTCACATGGGAAAAATTTTCTTTGACTCTTTCACAAACGTTTTAATCACATAATTATGTGTCTTGTTAGTTGATTAATAAGCCCTATCATGCATGTATATTATGGCACGTGATGTGAGGGCATGCAGGTCATTTTGCACAATATTTAGTTTTTCAAATTTAGTTAATTGACTTAAATTCTAAAGAAAATGTTTAATTCTATGGTGGTTCAAAAATTACAAAAAGATACCCATTGGAGTCAGAAACATATTATCCACCTAACTAAATATATCTCATAACCTAAATCGAACAATACTAAGAGTTCATAATCTAGGGTGTACATCACATGTACTAATTAACGATTTGTATATATATCAATACTAGGTGAAGAAGAACGCTAACTTGGATCTAGGTTTTGGACTTTGAAATTTTGACAAAACGTTTCTGAGGTATGTTGCATCCCCTTACCTATATATTGAGAAACTGCTCACTATTATCACTATCTTTCTCCTTTTGGACATGCTGGCCTATACAATTATCTCTCCTCTGACAGGTTGACTCATGTGAGTAAGATGATATTGATCTTTTTTTTGGATATTCTGATTGAATCTAAAATTGTACTTTTCTTCATGATGAAACCCTAATTGTGTATTTGAACTAAATTGTTCCTCGTAGTCAGATCAAAACCCAAATTTGGCCATCTTTGAAGTGGATGTCTCATAATATCCATTTGTGTGATGGAATCTCATTTAGTGTATATTTGTGATTGTACTTTAACTTATCTCTACATTTTGCATGATTTGTGATTCAGTTGCCTAGAGTTGTATAAGTGCTTTGATTTTATGAGGTTGTGCGTCCTTTATGTTTTGTAATGGAGGTTATGTGCCCCATACTAGGGTTTTGTGCCCTATTTTATATATTGGGGTGTTTGGTTATGTGTCATTCTCTATCAAGTGTTGGGTTATGTGCCGTAATTTCCATTTTGTATTTATTATTTCATTAGTTTAATGTTTCTATCACTTGAATGTAGGTTGATACTGTTGATGATGGATTATGTTCCCTAACTAATTTGATTGTGCTTATGTGGGGCATGTTCTTATGTTGATATATGGCAAGTGTATCTTTTGTATACCTTTTTATATTTTCTTTTTTATATCCACTTGCATGTTCACTATCCCTTTTTTTATTGAAGCCTTGATAGTATTTCTTTTTGTCCCTTTTCCCTAATATTTCTCAAACCCCATTCATATGCATAGACTGACATTTTTGTGCTGGCAACGTCCATTTTGTCTTCTCTTATGGGGTATGATTTCAACCCCTTAGGTGAAGGACATGGTGTATATGACATGATGACATGGGATTAACTTAGTGGAGCTGACTTTTGGGAGATAGAGTTGAGATAGTTTGAAATTCCCTCCTCCTATATTTTGAAATTATTTATTTATGTAAACCTTATGTGGGATATTATTATGTAATCTTGAAACATTGAATATTGTCTTGGCATTTATTTCTGTTTCTATACTTTGGTCTTGTGATATCCATTTATGAAAAATTATATAAAAGTTATTAATCCAATTGTCAAAAGTTTATGCATGTTTGTAATCGATGATGACTCTTATTGAATATAGTGGATCCCTATCAGGTCCAATTCCTTACATAGTGCCACAACTAAGGGAAACGTATCTTGAAATCAACTGGAATCTAGGTTTTTGGCCACATACATAGCCCCATGCATGATGGAACCATTAGAATTTATCTTAAAAACAATTAAAATATCTTTTGGAGAAGGGTTTTACACAACAAATTACTTCGCTTATGGGTACTTAGACCTGTTTGTTAACTTCAAGGATGGGTAGATGTGTTTATGTATTTTTGTAGACAAATCAATTAGTATGCACACCTGAGTTGTGATTTGAAGCCAAGAGTTGAGTTAGGAGCCACCTAGGGTATGGAAATTATGATGGGTAAGGTTGGACTTAGTTTCTTGTATGCTAATTGAACTTTTTTTCTTTTGATTAAGCATATGAGTTTCCTTTTCTAGTAATAAGCAACAAAATTATGAATATTCCAAAAAAACATCAATAAAGCTTGCACAAGTAAGAAAAGGTCAGGAATATAACAATTTACAACTTCACAAAGAATATAGTTTAAAGAATACATGTCCTTCTTATTATACCAATAAAAATCACAATTTATTTGTAAATAAAATTAAGTCTTTTGATTTTTTAGTGAATGTAATATCAATTTTTTCATAGAAATTAATGCAATCATCTATGTTAACCAAAATGAGGTGGTTTTTTTGTGGCTCCGAGCCCCTAAGAAAGGGGTTTTAGTTTTCAAAGGCATAGGCGAGGGCAGAATAGAATTATAACTCAGAGATAGTTGAGTGGTAGGGTTGCAAATGTATTTTCTTAAAATAGGATGTATTGTCATTAGAACAAGTGATAGGGGGTAAACATGGAGTTGGGGATTAAGACACATTAAAGTTTCAATCATGTCAACCAAGGAGGATTCTTGTGTATTTGACTTTTCTATTGACCACGAAACATGGTCTTTTGTAGTCTCAAAAACATCTTTTGTTCAACCATTGTCTGTCCAAACCTAGAAGAGAAATTTACTAGTTTTTGTGGTAGGTTTTGGTGGTCCTACATGATTTGGTTGGGTAGGTTGAGAATGGTGTGATGGTTTTCGATGAAAATATGATGTTGGTATATGTTTTTTGGGTTTTAGTTTCTTGAATAAGACAAATGGCTTCTATTTTAGAGGGCCTTGTGAGAACATGTAGGTAGTTTTTTTTATTTCACATTTGATGGTTTAGTTGGAGAATTGAGATTAAGCATAATTGTTAGTAGTTGTAAGGGTATTTCTATGATGAAGTTAATATCATTTTAGGGTTCTATCATGTTAAGAAAAGATGGGGATATGATTGGTATCCAATAAAGATATTGAAATATGGTGAGCAAATAGAGTCTTCAAGGACATAAACAATGAACTTTGCAATGCATGTAGTCATCTAAGCAAGACATACCCACTGAGACATCAATAAGGGACCCCCCCAGGCGTTGATGATATTTTGAAGGATCATGTAGATATAGAGATGAGTAGGGAGACATCATAAGATGAACTCATATATGAGAGAGTGAGTTCCGATTGAGGCTCCAAAGTAGTGTGTCCTAGTGGAAGCTAGTAGCTTTGACCTGTCTAGTAGAGACTTCAAAGAAGAAGGTTTATCCTCAAAAGTTTTTATATTTGAGGGTGCGTTGAATAAATATAATACCTCTAACTTGGAGATGTATTTGGATTGAGGGACAATGGTATTTAGGACAAGATAAATGAAATATTGAGAAATGTATAGAATAGGGAAAAGGACCAAATTTGAGCCCTAGTTGATCTAAAGACCATACTTGTATTAATGATAATGTGATCTTGGAGAATTCCAATCATAAAGAATTCTAGTCCTATGTCAAAAGTTGTATCAGAGAAACGTTTTGCATGGGGAGTCCATAATTTATCTAAGGACCAAGAATATATACTTCCACGATCCATATGTCTCTTATTGGGTTAGTGACATGGTTTGGAAGCCAGGAGGAGAACGGGGTGGTGATAAATCATGGACATTGCAAAATGGGTCACTACAAAAAAATTGGCTTTTGTTGAAGAACATTTGTGAGGAACCAAAAATTGTGAATAATGATGTCCATTTGTGAGGGCTCATCCTTCAAATATGGGACCAAATCCCTCAACTGTGTTCTTGACATCGTTAGGCATTTTATGTGAACATTGGTCCCTCACAAATACATTTCTTACGAATCACCCCCTCAAAAACTCCATGCCAAATGTTCCCTCCATCTCATAATCCTTCCCTCCATTCTCAAACACTGAATCGTCTATCAAAATTAATGAAAAAATCACCCAGTCCCGGCGGGCGCTCCTTTCCCCCTCATTTCCTCCGCACTCCTCCACTGAACCCTCCCCCTCCCGATTCTCTCATTGGTTCCTCCGCATTGGGTCATCCTTGACGCCAATCGCCCTACTCGGTTGCTGCCGTTCATCCTTCGCATTGGGCTCATCCTTCATAACTCCTTTCCGCCGTTGACGGTTGATGCCCTCCGCCATTGACGGTTGCTGCCCACCGCATTGGTCGTTGCTGCTACGCAGGCACCGTGCTTGATTGCCGCTGATCGCCCTGCTCGGCCATTGGTCGTTTCTACTACGCAACTTGCTTTTTCGGCCACTGGAATCCTCTCTAGGTTCGTATCTTTTTCTGTTTTTCTCATTTGGGAGAGCACTAGTCCCCACTTCGACCCCTGATAGCCAAGATTGGTTCTTCCCCCAATGGGCTTCCAGTTCATACCTCATGTGTCTGCCTCATCTCCCCCCAATGTGATCTGCATAGGATTAGCTGGGTTTACTTAGTAAAAATACTAACCATCTAGTATTCATATGAGTTATCTCCCCCTCCCCTAAGGGTTAACGTTATCACGTATAAGAAACATATCACAATGTTGAAAAACTTTGACTATCCTCAGTTGCATGGAGATGGTCATACAGCAGTAATAGAGAGTAGTCAGGGGCATGTTCAATATTTGGAAGTGAGGAAATAGCTCCTTGGGAGTAGCTACCATAACTAAATGGAAGGGAATCAAAGTTGTGATGTACATAAATTCTTAGGCTATGCATCTATAGTATAGCATCCTCATAATGATTTTCTATCATACAACTTTGTGTTTTGTCAATAAGAAAAGAATAATTTACTGATGTGATTGAGTAGATATAGTATTTGATTGAATATTGTCTTTCTCAAATATGTACAATATATATTAATTGTACAAACTCGAATTTATGTATAATACCTACCATGTAATCCAAGTCATACTTGATCAAATATTACTCATATATAATTGTTGAGGCTCAAGCTTGGTTCAAAGCAATACACATGTGTGCATGTATGTTTAATTTTGCTACTCTGTTCTATTCTATATGAACAAGTGTTCTCATGACACACATATATATGGATCAGAGCCAAAGTAGTTGATAATGAATGTATTAATAATATTCCTAGTTTCTTTGAAGACAGTATGAAGGAAATAAGAAATACCTCCTTTAAATCTATTATATGTATCCTTTACTATATCTGGTGGTATAGAAATAAGGTGATTTTTTAGGAATGGTTAGTCAATGTGAGTATGCTATAGTCTATTATCCATAATGAGATAAAAGTGCTTCTTTACTAAACGAGCCCTGTGTTCTTTTTTCTGGAATTGCTATGCTTGTGCTTATTTTCTAAAGATGAAGAAGGGTTCCATCTGATGTTACTGGTTTATTGATGTAGTGGTGATCAAGATGCTTGTAAACTGTTGTGCTGAAATGATCTTTCTTTTGAAGAGCAGTTCTAGAGGTGACCAAAGCATCATTCTGATTAAAAACCCTTACATTTAAACCCATTCCTATAAACACATTTCTTATTGGGTGAAAATTGTAGATTGCTTTGGTGGCTGCATTAAATTACTTCTCAAGTGAGGCAAAGCTTGGGGAGTTACATTCTTCTCTTCTAACTCAACATTGTTGGCTTTTCTTTTCCCATAGTCAATTTTCTTAGGAAAGATCTTGTCAAACATGTATGATGGAATCACCAACATGGGATTATATTTTTATCTTCCTCCATGCCAACATGGTTTAGATAGTTGACTCTCATGGAAATAGTATTGTCATGGGGGGTCACTTGTACGAGTGTTGTTCTGTTTTCTCACTGCGTTGTTTTTGAATGTTTTGTTTTTGGTTGTAAGTATAATATAGCCTGGTGTTTTTGCATTTTGCAGAGGTACACTAAGTCATTGTCAACATCTCAGAGGTCTGCTCTGGTTGATAAGTCTAGGTAGAAGCCTCAAGAACGAATGGGTGTTCTTAGTAATGTGGGTTCCTCCTAAAACAACAATTGGATATATTATATGTCTTTTTTCCTTTACCCCCTCCATCTAAAATAATACCCTTTCTGTAACATGTGGTTGTGATGTATGACCTAAAAGCCAATAACTATGGTAATGATCCTCGGCTAAGTGCAGCTCTGTACTTAGAGATTAATTAAAGGCCGACTGCCCAGGGCTCCCATGTGACACATCCATTCCTAATATAATAGTTGACACTTTGGAGATCTTTGGCATGGATGGAGGATGCTCAGCTGTGGTGAACTTCTCTGCATCTTCCATCCATGCCAAAGATCTCCTAAGAGCCAACTATTATATTAGGAATGGATGTGTCCCATGGGAGCCCTGGGCAGTCGGCCTTTAATTAATCTCTAAGTACAGAGCTGCACTTAGTAGAGGATCATTACCATAGTTATTGGCTTTTAGGTCATACATCACAACCACATGTTACAGAAAGGGTATTATTTTAGATGGAGGGGGAAAACAAAAAAAGACAAATATACAAATTTTGTTTTAACAACAAAGGGATCAAGGAGGAACCCACATTACGAAGAACACCCATTCGTTCTTGAGGCTTCCGACTAGACTTGTCAACCAGAGCAGACCTTTTGTTGAATGCATGTCTGAAGCTTTCCATGGTCATGATAGACATTCTATTGATGCTAAGTGTGCACAAAGATGGTATGCTACTAACTTATAATGATACATATCATACAAGTGAACCAGAAGTTACATTCATTTTACGCCCATGCTTTAGTGCTTCTATGCCCATCATTTGATTTTTAAAGATACCAAACTTATTTACATATCATTTCAGTTTCCATTGGAGACTAGAACTTTGTAATTCTACTATGTCCGCCAATCAAAAATTCTGGTCCTCTTCCTTTTCACTTCCTACTTCTATCTGTGATGAAGTGGATATATTTATAATAAATTTCTTGTGGGGATAGTGTGAAGGCAAGAATGATATCCATTTTCTTAAGTGGGATGATGTAACCATCTTCTTAAGGTAGTCTATGGATCAAATTGATCCATGAGAAATACCTTCTTAAGGATTCTATCTAAAATATTGATATCTATGGTCAACTTTCTTGGTATTTAATTCAGATGATCATACATCTGAATTTATAATCCTATTACGAAAGATTGCTAGAAACAACATCTCAGTGATGAACAACCTAAAAAAAGAGGGTTTTTCTATACTTCTATATGTTTTCTGTGTAGACGTTCTAATGAATTTATCATACATTTATTCTTTAATTGCCATGTAGCTGATTTCATCGGGGTAAGGTTGTTGAGTGTAAACTCATTGATAGGATTCCCCTGTATATTTACAAAGTTAATCAAAAGTATATACATTTTTAAATGTGTTTATTGTACTCCCAGGTTGGAGGCTATTGCTACTCATCTCTGTATCCAAATTGCCATTTTTCAGAAGTGGGTATTTTCCTCTTTTGATATCTAGCAGCTATTAATGAAAGTAATCTTTTTAGATGGGATAGACACTTCTACAATGTTTCTTTTGGGAGGAAACTTCTTTTCTTCTGTAGTGGTTGGTATATATGAACTGTTTTCTTCTTCTAGTCTATTGTTCTGCTGGTTTACAGTCTCCTACTATCATAATTTGAGTGTTGTGTTATTAACAAGATACCAAACAATGAAATTGTCCCTGTTGTCCTGGTATGCATGTCATATGTTCTATCTTGGTTGGTGTTAAGTCTTATGCAGCTGACTTATTTTAAGTATTTCAGTTCTTAATTTTATGAGATGTTATACATGATATCATATACTTATATGTTTAAGTATTTCAGCTGACTTATAGGGATAGTTAGGTATTTGTCTCATAATGCTTGTTATAAGTAATAACAATATGTTGATATCAGATCTAAGAAGAAATAGACTGTCAGTGCCTTTATGCATAGAGATCTGCTACAATATTGAGATTCTATGGGATATGTTGGACATAACCCATAGCATCAGGACCACACACAACTTTGAATCTCCTTTGGTAGAGTCTAAATAGCCATGCGTCAAAATACTCCTTTGTAGTAGAGAGATTGCCTAGTTTGAGAAGAGAAGCTGTGTAGCTAGTCTGACAGTATAAGTAGCCCCTGTAATCGAGTATATGTTGAGACATGTGAGAAAAAGTTAATGGATGGATCTGTGAACTATTATTGATTAGGTGGGTACCTATGCTATTGCAGTTCTTGAAGGATTTTTCTTGAAGGATGTTTCTTCTGCCTCTTTTTTTGCTTCTTGTATATTGATAGACTTCATGTATGTCTTCTCCCTTCCCTCCCCTTTTCTCTTTTTCCTTTTTCATGTTGTATATTCGACACCCTTTTGCTGCAATTGTTGCAAAAAAATCAGTCCTTTTATACTACTGTTTCTTTGATTTTTTTCTATTTCCTCTTGTGTCTCCTATTCTAGCTTCTTTTCTTTTCTTTTTTTGCAATTTCTCCTTCATTTCATGTTCCTGCTATTGCATCTAAATTTTTGTTACTTCTATGTCCCCTCTTATTGCTTTTTCCTTGTTACTCATATCAAAAATTCAGATTCTTACTTGCATCTCCTACTCGCACGTCTACTAGACTACTAGTATCACTTCTATTTGCAAGTTTTCTTCTACTTTTTCTTACTTATTCTTGCTCCTACATGACTACATCTCCTACATGAATACATCTCAAACAGTTGTTCCTCTACTTATTATATATTTTCCTTCATGTAGATGGATTTTCTAATAGATCGGAGTTGGATGTATATTGGGAACAGAGTGCGAAGTGATGTATTCAAGGCAGGGTTACGAAAGTTCATTGAGTTTGCTCTTATCCATCAGAGACCAACTAGACAGGGGAAATTAATATGTCCTTGCAAGGTATGTTTGAACAGATACCTTAAAACAGAGGAGGAGGTATTCTCACATGTATTACAAAAAGGATTTGTGCATAGCTATGATGTTTGGACGTTTCATGGGGAGGTGATTGGTAGGAGCAATCCTGTTGTGGCACCAAACATGCCTAGCACCGACAATATGCATCAGATGTTGGAGGATTTGTTTGGTATGGGTGACACAACAAATGACCACTCTACTGAAGCTACAGAGGAACCTACAAATGTAGATGCACAAAGATTTTACAAGCTACTAAAAGAGGCAGATCAACCACTCTATAGAGGTTGCACAAGTCATTCTAAGCTATCATATTTGGTTGCCTTGCTATTTCTGAAGGAGGAATCTGGATGGTCCAACGATTCTTTCACAAAGTTGTTACAGTTGATTGTTTCAGGATTTCCGGAAGAAAATTGTCTATTCCCGGAGACGTACTATGAAGCAAATGCGATCGTGAAGGATTTACGACTTGATCATTCTACTATAGACGTATGTACAAATAATTGCATGCTTTTTCGCAAAGATGTAGCTTCAAAAGAAAATTGTGATACTTGTGGTGCTTCAAGATGGAATGAAAAGCAATACAAAACAAAGGGAAAGAAGGTAGCTTCTAAGTTCATGTATCACTTCCCTTTGATACCTCGGTTAGAGAGGCTCTATATGTCTTCATCTATTGCTAAAGACATTATTTGGCCATCAGAAGTAAAAGGCAAGGATGGTCGTATTCATCATCCTTCAGACACACCAGAATGGTTGTCTATTGATGCCAGGTATCCAGACTTTGCTGCTGAACCACGCAATGTTAGATTGGCATTAGCAACAGATGGATTTAATGCATTTGGCAATATGAGTGCATCACATAGCATCTGGCCTGTGTTGGTGACACCTCTCAATCTTCCGCCTTGGCTTCTTATGAAAGAAAAATTTATTATGATGTCCCTATTAATCCCAGGTCCACATATGGTTGGCAATGACCTTGATGTATACTTGGAGCCATTAATTGAGGAGTTGCAACTACTTTGGGAGCTTGGAGTCAAAGTTTATGATGCATATAGAAAAAGGAACTTCACTATGCGGGCAATGATTTTATGGACCATTAATGATTTCCCAGCATATGGTGACTTATCTGGTTGGAGCACTAAAGGTAAGAAAGATTTGGGATGTCCTTGTTGTAATGTGGAGACTGTATCAAAATGGTTACAGTATGGGAAAAAGCAATGCTATGGTTTCCATCGACGTTTTCTTCCAATGAATCATCCGTATAGACGTGATAGGAAAAATTTTGATGGTGAAAAAGATTTTCGACTTCCACCTAAGCCACTATCTGGAGAAGATATACTGAGGCAATTTGATGGGTATGAAAATATCACATTTGGAAAAATGAATAAGCGCAAGAGGCTTGGAGATCAAATTCAACCATTACCTCCTGGTTGGAATAAGATAAGCATCTTTTTTCAGCTACCTTATTGGAAGTATTTATCTGTTAGACACAATCTGGATGTGATGCACATAGAAAAGAATGTGTGCGAGAATATTTTAAACACATTATTGGGTGATTCTAAGAAAAGTAAAGACAACTTACAAGCTCGTCAAGATTTGAAGAAAATGCGCATTCAAAGAGATTTATGGCCAGTAGATGCAGGTGTTGCAAATGCGAGAGATTAGGCCAAACAATATTAGCGATGATTTGAGATGGTTATCCCAAGGCCCTTGTGTTGAGGGAATGTCTTATGAAGGATTTTTGGTCAATGGATATCATTTCCGTTCAAAGCCCATTGAAAGTACATGTACTACACAAAATAGTGGAGTGTATTTGTGTGCTGACACTTCAAGTTATTCAAGTGGTAGAGATCGAAATCCTATAAATGTTGAAGTCACGTACTATGGCTACTTAGAGGAGGTTATTGAGCTAACTTATGGTCCAGGAATCAAAGTTTCGTTATTCAGATATTCTTGGTATGATGAAAGCACTTCTAACGGGTTGCGAATTGATGAGTATGGGTTCACACAAATCAACACTTCAAGGATAAAAAAAAGGAGGAACCGTTTATCTTGGCTTCTCAAGCATTGCAATGCTTTTATGTGAAGGATCCTAATGATGATGATTGGTGCACAGTGCTAAAGCATCCTCCTAAAGATTATTCTGAAGTACCTCTTATTGAGAATTGTTTGACTGGTTTACAATCTGATGGTGGTGTAACTAGTGATGTGTCTTGGATGAGGAGTGACACCGGGGGATCTTTTGTTGATAGAACTAAAAAAAAGAATGATGGGGCTAATGTTTAGTTCATTAATCTGTCTGTTTTGTTTGCAAGTCTAGAATAATTTAATTGGGGAATATGTTGTATTGCATTTTTTTGGCAAACTGTTACTATATGGCATATTCTTTGCAATTTATTTAGTCTTGTTTCATATACCAGCAAGTAGGACATCATTATTCTTTTTTGGGATATGAAACCAAGGTACTCTACAAGTTATATATTTTTCAAATGCTGAATATTCATATGTTGGTGTCTCATATTCTCCGCAATTTATTTGTTTTTCAAATGTAGCTACTACTTTTGTTACTGATATTTCTGCACTAATAATCTAATTTTTTTCCTTGTCAATTGAAGGATGGCAGGAAGAAGATTCACTAGATCTAGTTGTAACAACACACCCAGTCAACCTATTGTTGTCCCTCCATCCACAATTGAAGAAAATTGTGAGGATGAACCTACTCTACTGTCCAACAATATTGAAAATGATGTAATAGTTGAAGAAAATGTTGAGGATGAATAGGAGAATAGGAAGTATGGACGTGGGCCTACAAGTGAGCAAAGCCTACTTCCTAAGCAAGGGCAGCCATGTCACAAGGTCCAATGGGATGATGAAGGAAATGCTATTGGGGAGAATGGTGCCAAATTGAATCGTTATTGTCATATGCTAGCAAGGAAACCACACATATGGCATCTAGACTTGAAGTGGAACGAACAACCAGAACAAGCTTTTGCAGATAGAAAATCATTTATTGAGGTAATCTTTTTCATAAAAAGACCAACAAATTGTATGATTGTTATATCTAAAGTAATATTTTCTATGTTTTTGTAGAAATACTTTGATTTAGGCAGTCACCCTAATGCATGGAATCACATTGATGAACACATTAGCAAAGGGATATCAGTGTGGAGGGCACGTGTAAAGAAAGATTACTATGAAAAGTACAAGATTGAACCAGAATTGATGATGAAGAAAGTTGAGAAAAATGCTTCCATAGATATGGACCAGTTTAAAAATCTTGTTAAAGAATGGGGAACCGTGAAGTCTAAGGTACAATGGTTTCATATAACTTTTTTTTTATCAATAAGCGCATTTCTCTTTCATTACTCACAAAATTTACAAAGGGGAGCAAAGCTCAATACATCTATAAAGATAGATATCAAAAGTCAAAAAGAAGGATGCAATTTATCTATGCAAACTTCTATAATCAGTATTTATGCCACACACTGTTTGGTTTGCTCCTACTGTCTTCAAAAACACATCTGTTTCTATGTATCCATATGTGATAAATGATAAGAGTAGCAAGAAGAGCTACATTTCTGTTCTTTAGCAGGTGTACTTCATTTCTGTTCCAGCAGCAGGTGTACTTCAACGCTGCTGCAGATTTTTTGATTCTGCTCATTGGACATTAGAGAGATATCTATCTCTTATATTGAGGATGTTCTTCCACATCCAGCTATTGGCTTGCTTATATTGAGGATGGTTTCATATAACTTGCATGTATACCTATCTACTTTTTCTAATTATATGTTTCTTATGGTTTAGAAAATTTCCGAGATCAACAAGGCAAACAGAGCAAAAAAAGTGATGGATCATACCACAGGATCAAAGCCATGGAGTTGTTATCGGGCAGAAATGGTATTAATAATGGACACTTGTCTTTATTAGTAGGAGTTGAACATATAACATGGACAATTATTATGTTATCTATCATGTGTAGGTCAGTGAAGATCAACCCGTTGTGCCTCTTAACAAATTTTTGGAAAAAGTTTACGACAAAAGCCCACAAGTGGTTAGAAAATGGATATTTGCTTTCCTATGATGTCTAAAAAGCTACATATGCTTAGATATCTCAATTTAACCTTTCCTTTTATGATGCTTTCTAATTACAGCTTGAAATCTCTGATATCGTGGAAAACCAAGTAGCAAACTAAGAAGAAATAGATCCTAGAAGTGTTGATAATCTAACACGTGCTGCTTATTTGCAAGTTTTAAATCCTTCCAAAAAGGCTAGGATCCGAGGTGTTGGAATTGGGCACAAAGAGATAGGACATAGGGGAAAAGTTGCCCGTATAAGATATGAAATGCTTCTTGAGGAAAGCAATGCAAAGGATGTATGTTGGAGAGAATCTAAACTTGAACTATTAGTTACAACTAGTCTATTAGATTGATGTTTGTAATTTGTTTTCTATTTCAGGATAAACTTAAGGAACTTGAAGAAACAATAAATGGATTGAAGAACTCCGTCTCCCAATTAATGACTTGGTATAATCAATCACAGGTAACTCAGATTCTGTTGTCTATGTCAATGTAATATATAATTTTTTTTTGAAATTGTTGATGTATTTGTTATAGGATGGCGGTATTAATGTTGATTGTGCAGCTGAATACCCCAATCAGAATACTACAGGTGTCTTACACATGCAAAGTGGCACAAATAGGTCGGATGTGGGTTCTTTTCACATACAAGACAATACAAGTAATGGTGCAGATGCAAGCGGGGATGGCTTAGGAAGACTTTCTAGACCAAGCAATTCAAGGGAGACTGGAGTAGGCAGACTTTCCATACAAGCCAATTCAAGGGAGAATGGAGTAGGCAGGCTTTCCATACAAGGCAATGGACATCCACGGATCTTTGCGCCACAGGTAACTCATTACAGCTATAGATTATTTTCAATATTCATACACATAAGAATATTAACATGTACACTTTATTAAAGGCTGCAGTTGAAAGTTGGTCCCCTTCTTCTGGTAATAATCGACAAAGTTATCCTCAAATGCAGAACACACCAACCACATCTTCATCGGTGTCTTTCACACCAAGAAATCAGCGTTTAAATCCTGTAAGTAATTCATTTCAGCTTATCTACATGAAGTGGGCGGTTAAGGCGTTTTAGGCCCAAATTATGCAATTTAAAGGCTAAACTAGCATGAATCGAGTCTAGATTTGGTCAAATTAGATCACCTCCAGTCATTGCATGGTTGATATAGGTCTGATTTAGGAAAATCAGGTCTGATTTGGGGAAATGAGGATTGATTTGGGCCAAATTGGTATGTCCTCATAGCGCTGTTTGTTAAGTTTTTTCTACTTTTTCATATTTTATTGTTCTTGCTTCTTTCTCTTTTCTTTTTTTATCCATTCTCCTGCATCTTATTCCTGCGTCCTACTGCTATGTTTTTTCTGAGTTATTCATCCTATATTCCCTCCTACTACTATGCAAGCATGTGCATATTTTCTTTTTCAAATTTGTCCTATACATCCTGCTACGAAATCTACTACTACTATTTACATATCTAATTTTCTTTTTCTGATTTCTTCCTCCTAAATCTCCTCTCTTAGCCACTGTTGTTTGCATGTTTCCATTTATTTTCACTGACCTATTCCTTCCTCTATATTTTCTAATTCAGCACCTGCTACTGCTATTTTTTATTTTGTTTTGTTGATTCTTCCTCTTTCAATCTCCTTTTACTGCCCTTGGTTTGTCTTATTATGACTTCTTCCTACAGAACTTCTACCATTTGCATGCTCTTTTTATCCCATTTTCTCTCACCAATTCGTACTTGTCTTCCTCTAACTGTTGTTTCATTTTCTTCATGTTAATTCTGTTGTCCCTGATTCTCCTATAGTTATCGATTCAAATTAAAGATGGTAGTAATTGTGATGATGGTCCCATATGGAAGCTACATACCAGGATAGCTAAATGCTACATTTGCTACAAAACTCCCTTTTAGTTCTAAGAGGCATAGATCTTCAGAAATATATCCTCAAATTTTTAGTACATCTGCTGCTTGGCTATAGATAAGGTGTGGAAGTGGCACTGCATTTGAGTCTATGACAAAAGGGTGGGTGTAAGAGATGATGAGAGGCTGGTTGATGGTGTTCTCTAAAGGGTGGGGTGGGGTCAAATTTCTCAAGAAACTCTCTCAGGAAACCTAGTCAGTTTCTTCATATACTTCATGCTGCTAATATCTCTAATATATGTAAGCACACTGATGATACAAGTTCGTTAGGTCTCAACTCTTCTAGGTATGTTATGTTGTCCTCGTGGTTGTGCAATTCCTACTACATATTATTAATCTTCATATCTTATCCTCATAGCTCGTGGTTGTGAAATTCCTTTAACTTCTCAATTAACATCTCAATTGAGGATAAAGCTGCAGCCTCCCTTTGGTTTCCAAAAACCCTTAGGATTGATGATGGTGGATGTTGGATGGTGGTGGTGGTGGATGTTGGATGGTGGTGGTGGTGTTGGCTGGTGGGTGGGAGTGCTGATGTGTAGGTGTTGGTGGTGGCTGATGGTGCAGGCTGTTGGTGGTGGCTGATGGTGTGGGATGGTGGTGGCGTGCAGTAGCATGCTGCTAGGAGATGATGATGTTATGATGGAAGATTGGGTGGTCTATAGATTTGTAGGTGGTTTCTAGGAGATGGGAGGAAGTACTAGCATGTTGCTGATGTGGAGGTGGTTTCTTGGGGTGGTTGTTGGCTGATGTGGAAGCCTCAGCTTGCTGCTATGCTAAAGATGGTTAAAGAGTAGAATGTGTAGGTGTTAAGAGGTTGTGGAGGGAGAGATGGGGTGGTTTCTAGAGTGGAAGCAGCAACTTGCTGCAATAATTGAGGTTCTAATGTTAAATTGTCTACTGGAGTCTGTTCTAATGTTTAAACTCTACGATCCAACTGCATGGAAGTTGGAATGAGATATAGGCTTGTGTATAGATAGAGTTTTATTCATGCTCATCAATAATGTGAAGTTTTTCTGCAAAATAATGTTCATGTGGTTAATCATGAGAGGATCGTCCTCTTTTTGTATGTGTAGATGCATCTCACTTATGAAAGAAACTAAGTGCAGTCAACAGAGATATAGGCGTATACTATTTAACTAACCCACTGAGTTTTTTTAATTATGTATTAGTTACTGAGCTCAACCATAATTTTAGTTTACGGGTGCATGTTGCTGCTATGTTGGTTCACTTACATTTTTCTCTACTTCGCACTCGCTCTGATTCCTTTTTGTATTTATATTGATAGAGTAGAATTGCTTTTAATGATGCATTTTGACCGACAATGCGCCTTGGAGTAGACCAAAACCGAAATATAAGGGTAAGTTATTTGTTGTACTATGATTTATGTATTAACTTTAAATTCTATGAATATAATGATTTGTCATTTTTAGGAGAAGAATATTCAAGTACCTAACCGTATGAGGCCTGGCATTGATGAAGAGCACCACACCATTTGAAGGAATATGGAGACATTATAGATCTTAAGAGTTTCTAGCATGATATATTCATTGTCATCAATCTCAAATTTTAAAACCATATGTACTCTTTATTTATATCAACGTTGAGCACGCAATGTATGGATAACATTTTGCTTCAATATCAAAAATTGGTTTGAGGTGATTTAACATTTTTATGTGTCATTTTGGTGTTGAATCTTCTTATGATGTCATGTGAATTAGTATAAAAATATTGCTTGAGGTTATGTATACAAAGTTTTCATTTAAAATTTGATATTCACTATAGTAACAATTAATTAACATTTAATAAATCATTCAATAATCAATAACCAAATCATTTACAGTAGTCCCTCATAAATATATTGATGAAGGTCCAGATTGACCAT